>JAUCMU010000048.1:4001237-4021337 GCA_032275025.1 Enteromius treurensis | reverse complement strand
ATATATAATTTTTTTTTTTTTTTATAATAGTAATAATTAAAATATATATATTTTTAAGAAACAAATGTTTCAGTGTTTGTTTTTCAGTGGAAGCAAGGGCTGCTCTATATTCAAATGCAAAGCCTATTATTTGCCTTTTAGTTTGACTTCCTATTATGGTTCAGAACAGAGAGAGAGAAAGCGACGTCTGTTTGCCTTGGGTTTGCCCCAGTTCACATGCTTGTCATTTAAAGCAGGTGTGTACTGTACCTGAGACTCACGTAATTGTGAAATATGTTAATGGTTGTGACGTGACTTTAAACCTGCGTGGATGCATTCAAAGAAAGTAAAAGTGGAATTGCAAAGCGTCTTATGACGTAATTAGATATTAATATAAACACTTAACGTGTGTGATTATTTCAAACAGGTATTTACTTATAAGTATCTCTGAATGACTTCATTTATCGTGTCCTTCACAGATCTGATCCGACGATCAGTAATCTGTTAGCACCTTTTGTTCTTTCTTTTCCTGTTATGTTTCTGTCTGTCTTTGTTATCCAAACTAAATTAAACATAATGTATATTTGCTGTTTTATCTTCCATGTCATGTTTGTGGATTTTTGTGTTTTTCTGGAGAGGCTCGAAGGATTAGTTCTGCCAAAAAGGAAAATTTGCTGAAAATGTGCTCACCATTATGTAGACGAGTTTGTTTGTTTATCAGGACAGATCTGGAGAGATTAAGCATTACATCACTTGCAGATAAAAGCGGATAAAAACATCACAATAATCCACAAGTAATTAATAAATGTCTTGTTTGACTATAAACTGTCACTTCTGATAAGTGAAAGTCAAAATAACCCATAAAAATGCTTCGTCCGGTGAAAAAGTCATCAGCTGTTGTTCTCTCACACCAAAAACCACCCACGTATTTGTTTAGAACTGTTCTGGATGCTTGATTTTTTTTTCCTGATTTCTCTCCTGATTCAGACAAGAAGACATTTACACTGGAGAAATTATTTGTTTTAGCTGGATGCGAGTTAAAAATCGAATTATTACAAACAAGTTAAACAGTCGTTGTGTGGATTTTAGTGAGTATCCATTGTTGAGCAAGTGATGTTAGGCTAAATTTATCCAAATTTCTTTTTTTTTTTCTTTTTTATGAAGGAACAAACTTCTCTGCATTTTTGGACGGTCTTGAGAGTGAATACATTTTAAGCAATCTTGCATTTTTGGGTGAACTGTTCCTTTAATAAATGCCTTAGTATAAGATAATATTGACAGTCTGAGATGTTGGTACTGGCTTCATTATCATTTTGTGCACTGCAAGCAGTTTGTAGTGTTTTGCACATAAAACACAAGGCATCTCCCTGTTTTTGTCGTTCTTCCTCCCTCTCAAATACGTTGACTCGAGGGATTGAATTTTGCCTCCTTCTTCTTTGAGCTTGCTGGTGTCGTGTTACTGTCCTACTTCAGGGTAATGTTGATATGGCAGCTCTGACACTGAGGTGATCACCGTCTCTAGTAACAGTTTAATAGAGGACAAAAGTTCTTCTTAATTGTGGTATTTAAAAGAAATACTATATTAACAGTACTACTTTTAAAACAGTTCTGATCTGAAAAGAATATGGATTTTTTTTCCCCTAAGGCTGTCACGTTTTTGCTCCTCTCTGATATCAGTTACTGAGCCCATATTTTTTGTGTTAGTCCAGGTCCATGTGGACTAAGGTGTGGTTAATTTCTTCACCTCTGTGGATCAGTTTCCTAATTATTTAGCTGTGCATTTATCTAGGCCGACTTTTCCCATGTCATATGACCTCTAAACCCCTTTATAAAATCATTTGTTATCCCATAAATAAAAAAGAAGATGAAACTTGCTGCACCAGTTTGCAGTCTCACAGTGGCTGGGTCTGTGGTTTAGTGTTTCTATGTAAACGTGATTTTGTGTACCTGATACAAATAAAAGGAATCAGTGAGGAATATGGTTCCTGTTAACCCTTATGTATTCAATTCACAGCCAGGTTAGGGTTAGGTTTAATTCAAGTTTAAATAAATAAATAAATATTATATATATATATATATATATATATATATATATTGATATATAAATATATAAATGAATTATTATTATTTTAAACAGCATTAGTTGTTCCCAAAAAGACACTTAACACTAAATGTTTTTCTAACTATTTCAATTCTCTAATATTTATATTTTTAAAAAGTAGAGTACAAACATAATTGTCATAGTCATTAAATATAAACACCTTTATACATTTTGTTTATTATAATACCTAAATATAAAAAACATTTATATTTGGACTCAGTTGCTAATTTGATTTTTTTTTGTAGTAATATAGTAATGTGTTCTTTCATTCCTTGAAAACCTGACATGTACTCTTCTTGTTTTATCTAAAAGAATACTTCAGCAAATGTGTACACTGGTATTGAAACACAAATGCCAGGACTGAATTCTGACTACTAGTAACCGTGCTGATTGTACTGAAAGCTATATAAAGGTAGATTAAGACTCATCCTGTACAGTATGTGGTGAAATGAAAACTTAAACCAAACATATTTCATCTTCATAATGTGAACTAAATGATTTGGTAGATCTGCTTCCTGGATGTTTGTGTAAATGTGAGGCTGTTCTTGATGGTTAATGATTGCAGCTGAAGTTGGATTAGGAGCAGCACTTGTTTGTTTAAGTTTGTCTGTGAGAAGAGATAAAGCCTCAAGCATTTCTGTGTGTGTGTGTGTGTGTGTGTGTGTGTGGGTGTTAGCGTAGTTTAGAGGAATGCGTAGGATGAAGCTCATTTGTCACGTTTTTTAGTGTTGTCTCTGATAACTGAGAAGTTTTAGGCTTGACGTTTGGATCGATTCCTGAGAGCTGTGAGAGAATGAAGTATTAAAGATAATAATGCATGTGAATATGACTATGGCTTTTACTGCAAGGTGACCTATTAAAAGATATAGGTCAAATCATAGAAAAACCTTTTTTAGATGAGATGTTCTGTACTGACTTCACAATTCCCTTAGGTCCAAACAAACTTCTGAGAAGTAGATAATGTAAAGAGGCCAGAGTTATCTTGAAAGAACTTTCTTTATCTATTTCCTCGCGCTTCAATTGCTGATAGGCATGATTTCCAGTCTTTCTCCACCCTGAAACTACAGATTTGAGCTTCCTGCTGTGGTTTGAGTTTAAGGTCCACTAATGGACTGGTAGTCTGTGTTTCTTGGCCTTGGGCTTCTTTAGTCTTTCCCATTTTGATGGGATTCCAAGCATCTATTAAATCACAACTGAACTGGATGGAACTAACTGAACTACAGTCAGTGCTATACTTTAAGAAAACCATAAACTATATATATAGAGAGAGAAGAGAGAGAGAGAGAGATTTTGAAATTATGATATTTATGTTTATGAGGAACCAGCTGATCACTTTACGAACGAACAATATGTCCGTTAATTTTCAATGTATTAAACATTCATGAGTGAACTATTTTTGGAAAATAACAAATTAAAGATTTACACTGAAATTGCTAGTAATTTAACATTTTTTGTCTAAAAGTTTCATTCTGTGGGGGTCCAAACAGAAATGCTTGGAATTCTGCTGCAGCCGCTTTCTCTGATCACATGCCACGTTTATCAGATCGGTCTGTTTGGTGTCAGTGTGGCTGTAGACTTCCCATGATCCCTGCATTCAGGAGTGTATTATGATAACAGTGTGGGTGGATAATGGCATGTTGATGATTACACACTGAACTCTCCCACCTGCCGCTGAACAAAAGTAGACAAGCGGGAGCTAAACAAAGATGTTTTCCCTTATGTCATTAGTAGGCAGTTCTCGCATAACAAAATAATTAAAAATAAACCAATATATCTGTTTATTTACTTGTTTGGGAAGTTATCTACAACCAGCTAAGGATTACAGGGTCTTTCTACATTTTATTTTATTCTCCACAAAAAACATTTTTGGAGAGAAAAAAATAAGTAAATTATATATATATATATATTTACTGGAGCACCAACTAGCGTTTCTAAAGTTGTGAACGTACTTGAAAGTAGGGATGTCCCGATCCCGATTGGCTGATCTGTTTGCGTGTTTTGTCAGTAAAGCCGATCCTGTAATCAGCGGTAAATGCAATCAGGTGCGTGATTTGACATTGAGCCGTATATACTACACACAGCCGTTGTTCACTGACGAGCTGCACAAATCCACGCTGATAATGAACATGGTTTTGCGCAGCTCGGCAGTGAACAATGGTATTTGTATGTGGCTGCGGAGATTAGTGGTCTGTGCGTCTTTCACCTTTACTTTTTTCTTGCAAATCCTGCAGATAGCCTCAGTCGGATCTTCAGGTTCACCATTCGCACCTGGTTTAAAACCAAAATACTGCCAAATGAAGGATGAACATCAGGGCAGGGCGCGTCAGGGCAGAACAGGGCGGGGCAGACGATATTATCAAATATCACAATATTTTTAAAGGCGATTATCAATCTTTTTTTTTTACATATCGCCCAGCTCACTTCCATCATCGGAATGAGTGGTCTGATTGGTTGTATATTCGTCCAGTAGTATACAGAGGCATCTGACGGATGCAGGTTAAGCCCTCCTCCCAGAAGGCGGGTAGTAAGGCAGCTTGGCCAGACTAAGCTCCTATGAGCTCCTAGCACAGCACAATATTGGTCTGTTGGACTTGAACAAAAATAAACAATATTTTGTTGTTTAAGCTTATGTATTCAGTCATTATTCAATGGTATACTAAAAATCTATATGAAAAAACGTACTTCTCACTGTTCTCGGGTCAAATATTTATATGTGATTATAATGTTTTTTTTTATTTTTGATTAATTAATTACAAAGCCTCTAATTAATTAGATAATTTTTTTTTTATTGAGTCCCGGCCCATATATATATATATATATATATTTAAATATAATTTTTTCAGCTTTATTTTAATAAACACAAGCAAAAAACATTTGACTATACATTTATATCAAAATGATTTAAATGTGTGTTAAAATTAAGGCTTTTAATAAGCTAAAATGATATGCAGTCTAATAAAGATCTTGTTTGAATCTCTTTGCAGCTGGTACAAGCTGGTGGATAAGAATGGGAAACAGGAGAAGGACCGAGGGGAAGTTCTTCTAGACATTCAGTTCATGAGGAACAACCTGACAGCCAGCATGTTTGACCTGTCCATGGTAGACAAACCTCGCTCTGGCCTCGGCAAACTCAAGGATAAGATTCGTGGCAAGAAGAAGGACGGCCTGTCGGATTCTGCATCTGCGATCGTGCCGTCTTCAGTGGGAACAGACAGTGAAGGGGAAGGAGAGGGTGGTTCAAACAACCCTAAGAAGAAATCTAAACTCAAATCCTTGTTTGGACCAAAGACAAACCTCCAGAGGAATGTGTCCCAGTCCATGTCAACCCTGGGCACCCTGCCTGAGAAGAACAGTTCACTCAGCAGCAGCAGATCGTCTGGCCTTAATGTGGACTCTCCTGATGGTAAGGTCATTGTTCATCTTGTCCATTAGATTAAGCTTTTTAATTGTCCTCTGTAAATGTTTTTTAAAGTTTTTCATTATGTAATATTATTATTATTATTATTAAGTGTTCAGATATTTAAGCCACCGTTTATACATACATCACACATATACTTGAATCAGTTCAAAACATTAATTTCAAATATTTGTCATTGATTAAAATCGTTTGCTGTGACACAAATAGGTCTATACACTAAACAATTTGGAATAATTATGATTACATTTTTTATTTATTTTTTTTAAAATATGAAATATTACGAATGTGTTGTTTTTTTAAGGACATTTTATCATTTGGACAGGTTTTTATTGCACACTTTTTTTATTGTACACTATTTATTGGGTAGATCTCTAAAAGGTCTGCTTTTACAAGTGTGAATACAATTTTTAAATTATGTATAAAAAGTGTTAGTAATTTAAGCTGCAGTTAATATTCACTTTGACATATCAACAAGTCAACAAACAAGAAGTCACTGAAAATATTTTTTTGTTGTTAATAGTATAGTTAGACATTATAAATGTGGCTTAAGTTGTTAAAAGTGTTCAAATTAATTTTGGACCTCATCTACATTGCGGTTTTAATAAATACTGTCCTCTCTTCTCTTGCAGTGAAAAAGAAGTTTAAAATCCTGGGACACAAGCGTACTGAGAGCTCTGACAGCAAAGTGTCTCTTGGCCCCTTTTCTCTTCTCAGCCGCTCTAAACAAAACATTCAGGAGCAGAATAACCTCTGTATAAATGGCAGCCACGTTTATGCGGAGGATCAAGAACCTAAAGCAAATTTTGGCTCCACACTCAGTCTAAACAGCTCTGGAAAGGGTTCAGTAGAGGATGTTCGTAAATACCACCAACGAAATACCTCCGACATCTCCATCGACTCACTTAAAGGCCTGAGTATCCCCTTGTACAAGCCTGAAGTGCCAGACAAAGCTTCTTTAGTCCCACAGCGCCCTCTAGAGGACAGTGTAGAGGTGGAGGAGAAGGGAAAGAAACTCGAAGGAAGAAGCCTGCAAGAGATGCTGAACCGCCAGGAAGAACAAGAGCAACGGAGGCAGCAGGAAAGAGACAGAAAACAAGAGGAAGAGAGGAAAAGCAGACTTGAAGAGCAGGAGAGGAAGCGCAAGGAAGAGGAAGAGCTGCAGAGGAAGCGGCGCGAGGAAGAGACGCAGCGAGCAGAGGATCAGCGGCACCAGGAGGAGTCCAGAGTTACCGAACGACTCTCTTCTCTCTTTGGCATTGGAAAGAAGAAGGAGGAGAAGAGAGAGGAAGCTATGAATGAACCCAAACATCTGGATGTGCCCTCCTCTATAAACCCATTTGAAGACATTCCCCTCACCCCAGATACTCCAGCCGCTGTCCCAGAAGCGGACCCACGGAAGGGTGTCAAGACCATCCTCACCCCGACGCCACCCGCCACCAGTGCTTTTCCCAGCCGCACGGCTAAAGTGTCCGCCGTCAAGCCAAGGTGAGTGCTCATGTGCTTCAATAACTTCCTCCATCCAAGAGTGTGTGCTGTTTAGCGCTAGAAGATGTATTTCAGATTTACTATAATATTACACAGCTAGCACAGGTTTTTATAGAAATATTGTGAAGAGTGTAATCCAATTTAATTTACCAATACAGTTTGTGTAAGACAAGTAGACAAGTTTATTCAGTCCTGCACTGCTTTATTTGGTAAGCCCACAAACACGGTATCTACCAGAACACCTGAGCTGTTCATTCACAGCATTAAAAGGAATAATTCATCCAAATATGAAAATAAGCTGTTAATGTACTCACTATCAGGCCATTTAAGATGTACTGCAAACAGCAGTACATCAGCAGCTGCAGTCACTTAGAGAGGTATAAAAGTAAATCAGGCAATATATTGAGTTCTTATGAAGCAAAACAATCAGCCTGCAAAAAAATGTAAAAAAAAATAGTTTATCCAAAAAATGAAAATTCTGTGGTGATTTACTCACCCTCAAGTAGTTCCAAATCTTTATTACTTTGTTGCCAAACACAAAGGAAGATATTTTGAAGGTTTGTAACCAGGCTGTTTTGGGTCATCATTGACTTCCATAGTAGGAAAAAATACTATGGAATTGTAAAGTCTGTATCTTTAGTTTAATTCTGTAGCCAACTCGTGTAAAAACAAAAAGGCCACAAAAGTTTTGGAGGACTCCTGCTTACCATGGCCTTGTTATGGCAAGTTCAACAATAAAAAAAGC
The DNA here is from genome assembly GCA_032275025.1 of Enteromius treurensis. Lineage (NCBI taxonomy): Eukaryota > Metazoa > Chordata > Actinopteri > Cypriniformes > Cyprinidae > Enteromius > Enteromius treurensis. The sequence continues at coordinate 4,013,609 of JAUCMU010000048.1, read as the reverse complement.
ACACTAGAGCTTGTAAATTTGGTTGTGCATTACCTTGGTGCCTACAATAAAAATTGTAAAATTTACGTTTCCTTGTATTCAAGGAAATGGCAAAAACACCTTAGTTGTTATTATTCTTGCATTATACACTACTACAGTTCAAAAGCTTGGGGCCATTTATATTTATTTCCATAAAGGAATACCTTTATTCAGCTAGGAAACATTAAATTCTTTCAGAAGTGCCTGTAAAGACGCGTTTACTGTTACAAAACAGTATAACATCACTCTGTTCCTCTATTTGATAATGTTCAGTGCTTTGCTACAATCTGTATTGTTAAAAGCGCTATATAAATAAAAGTGACTTGACTTGACTTGATGTATGCAGAGGTCGCCGTGTTGTCTGTATGGACCAGCAAGTGCTTGCCCCAAAGATGTCCCTTGAGACGGCCCAGGGCAAGCCATACCACCAGCACCTCTAGGCAGTTGATGTACCACTGCAGATGAGCTCCCGTCCAAACCCCTGATACTGCATACACGTGTACAGGGCCCCCAGTCGGTGGTGGAGGCATCGGTGAACACCACAGCATGCCTGGAGACCTGCTCTAGGGGCACTCCTGCCCAGAGAAATGAGAGGTGTGACCACGGGGTGAAGGTTTGATGGCAGGTCGGTGTCACCAAAAAAAGCGAGGCAGTGGCTGGGGGGCGCCCTCAGTGACGAGCTGACTGAGGTGCTGCCATCTGTGGCTGGATGTAGGCAGCAGCTGCACACAGAATGTGCATTTTTATGGCCTCACTCTGCTTCTGAGCAGCACAGAACTCCTGGGCGAATTTCTCCACTGCGTCGCTGAAGTGGCTGGTCTGGGACACGGGAGCATTTAAGAAGCGTGTATTGTCTGTCTTCCTCATGTCAGCCAGACACAGACTGCACTCCTGGACCACCACATCGCATGACCCAGACACTGCGCCGTAACCTTCATCGCTCAAAGTGCGAGGTCCGTGGTGATACAGAGTTCATGGAGAACAGCCAGGTCAAGAATACCCACTTGCAGATCCTTCAGTGCCTTGGCCTGATGAACATGCAACAACACTGTAGTGTGTGCTGCAGATGCAGCTTCTCCGCAGGCCATTTAAGCACTGCCGATCAGAGCCGACAATTGCCTACAGGCCCGGGAGGGAAGCAGAGGATCTCCCTGCAAAGTGGTAGCGGCGCCAGGACACAACTCGCTAACGACCGCTCCACTGGGGGGACCCCCTATATACCCCCTAGCTGCACCACTGTCAAGGGTGGTGAAGGAGGAAGGTTAAAGGTGCCGTGCATGTCCTGGTGAGCTCTTCATGCACTTTCTGGAAGAAAGGTACCGGGGTGGGGCCCTGAGAACCAGCGCAAGTCACCCTTAAGAACCAGTCATCCAGCCTCAAGGGATCGGAACTCGGTGGAGCTTTCCACTCAAGCCCGACCCCCTCGGAGGCCCCGGCAAGCATAGCCACCAGTTCTGGATCTGTATCCAGCACAGTGAAATGTCCAGTGGACACCGCGCCGGCCGGAACTTCACTTCCAGAACCTTCTGACTTACCTTCCAATGCAGCGATCGTCAGGGGGAGCCCCAAAGGAAACAACTGGAACCCCCTGTGGAGGTGAAAAGTCCGGTTTACTAGCCAGATCCTCCGCGTCTCACTTTTCCAGCATTTCTGTGAAAACACTTGGCTTCTTCTAACTTTGGTTTCTAATTTACTTTTTACGTTTACCTCATTTAAAATCTGACTCCAATTTTATGTTCTCTGATATTAAAATTACAATACTAAATTTAGGTGCTTTTCGTTATCTTAATTTTTGAGACATGATTCTTCTAGATATGCTATACTTACATTTAACCGCTCCTTGTGGGACCTTAAGTCGTCAGAGTCTGGCGTCGGCCGGATCGCCATCTCGTTACATAAGCTCGCTAGTTCTGATAATTACTCAGAGGTTTTGACTTATGTCTTTTTGTCAGCCGCCTACTGCTTGCTTATTACAAAAAGACAGTTTTACTTAGTCTTATCAATACCAACGTGTTAACTTCAGTGATAGCAGGAATCCGAGGGTCTTCAGAGAAAACTCTACTCTACTTCTCTATTTTCCTGCAGTTTTACATATCCTAGCCATAATACTTATGCGCAATACAGCATCTTCGCAATCTTGAGTGCAGCACTCTAAAATGAATCAAGAAATTATGTTTATTTTCGTCAGGTAAAATTAGATCAAGCCAATTACACAATTGAACAATGTGAATCCAATTTGTAAAGTGGGTGACTTGGTCAGGGGGGGTGACTGTCTTTGAAGATTCCCAGATTCAGCTCCCATTGTTTCAATGCAAGCCATCTGCAAACGCTCCTGGGCTCCAACTCCCTGAGGAGACCACAACACCCTTCCACTCCTTACAGAGGTCCTGACTGTCCCTAAGGCAGCTCCACTGGCTGCTGAGCGCCGGTGGAAGGAGGAGCCCTCAGAGGGGAATTCCTCCCCATCACCATAAGACCAGTCCACCCCCCGCCAGATGTAGCGCTCCCCCGGCTGCTCTCACCAGGGGGAGCCCTAGATCTGGGCATAGGAATGGGTACCCCGCTCTTTTGACAGTAGCGGAGTCTGGTCCGCAACTCTGCGATAGTCATCTTCCCAGAATGAGAACATGACTCATCCACAAAAGCCATCTCAGCGTGGTAAAAGTAAAGGTTTTCTGTTTAAATTAATTGCAATTTTGTTTTAGTTTTTCTGAGCCAAACATAAATAGCACACATTTCCCCCTAATTTACAAAATGTACTCACTAAAATGTAATTCAGTTTAACAATCTTGTCAGGCATATTTACAGCAAAAATATGCTTTTTTTTTAATTTTACAGTGTATTTTTTCAGTGATTGGTCAGTTTCATTTAAAGCAGTTAATGTGAGCTTTTAACACTCCAAAAACGGCACCTAGTGGCGAACAATGAATTAGCATTTTCATTCAGACAATGGCGAAAAGACCAACAAGTGTACAGGAAATATACTAATGTTTCCTTTTGATGGCAGCATAAAACGGCTTGGGACTCGTTTTAAAAACGACTCGTTTCAATAACCCAGAGTCCACAATAACGTTATACACGCTGCACTTTCAGATGTTTTTTTTCTTAAGTTTTTTTATAATGTAGAGCAGTGTTACATCATAATAGGGGTACTTTAAATAATACATTCTCACAAGGTGTGGTCATCATATTAGTCAATACTATTGTACTAGATGAATAGAATTTCAATTCATGCAAGTGATTTTGCAAGAGGTGCATCGAGGTGTGCTATTTCTTTTCTAAGTGATCAGACTTAATTTTATTCACATATTAAATTGGGACAGCAAAAATTTAGCAGCACGTGTCTATTATGTGTTTTTAACCGTTCCACACAAAACCTGATTTCCACTCTGTGTGCCTGAACTGGGACACCTGAGTGCACTTGAGAGAGTTTGTTATGCAATGTCTGTTTAGCAAGGTGTCAGAAAGATAATGAGTAGCACAGCAGCACACTCGATACCTTCTTGTCCCAGAGTGTCCTGAAGTGCTCTGGAAAGGGAGGGGCTGGAGGACATATGGACGTGCATCTTATGTAAGCCTTCACATCAAGAGTCTTCCTTCACACAGAAACACCCCGGTGCTACAATAATCATGTAATACTATGGTGTGTCGAATGATTAATGCACCATCATATTCACAATAAATAGGATTTTACTGTCATGGTACATGTCCCAAAAAATGATTTGTTAATGCCGGAAGTGAGATGTATCTAGAACCATGCAAATACTCCTCATATTTTGGTTTGGTGAATTAAGACTCTCTCTCTCTCTCTCTCTCTCTCTATATATATATATATTTAGAGAGAGAGAGAGAGAGGATGAAGAGAGCAGAGGAGGAATGATATGATGCACAGAAATGATAAACTGTGAGGAAACGCAGAGGCTTATACTTGCAGTTCTCTATATGCTTTTAATCAATATTAATTTGTGCGGCAAAATGAAAAGCCCCTAGAAGCTGCCCCGAGTGCACATATGAAAGAGGGTTCACATGGAGTGCGTTTGCAAGCAATAAGAAAGCAGATGGGATCGGACAGAGTCTTGAAATAGATCCGCTCAACAGCAGCAGGTAAATGCCACTGTTTCTCCTGCAGAGATGAGTCACAATCCAGCAAGACAACCCCACCCGAGTCAGAGCAAAGATTTCTGGAAGTCAGCAACAGAGCTACAAACGTCTCTATAGTTAAACGAATAAGAGAGAAGCCAACCCTTGTATTTTATGTAAGATCCTTATACAACAGACCGCTCAAACAGTCTAGAAGAAAAAGTACGCTTAAAAAATTTTATGTGTATCGTTAAAATGCAGTGTGCCATTTTTTATTCAGCAGGGACACATCTATAAAAAAATATTTCTAACAACAAATTTGCATATCAAAATTATTTCTGAAGGATTACGTGACACTGGACTGGAGTAAGGATGCTGGAAATTCTGACTGCATCAAAGAATATTTTAAAATAAAAATGCTTTAAATTGTAATGTTTCACATAATTACAGTATATTTTCATTATTATTATTATTATTATTATTACAACATGAAAATATTATATATTTTCAAAAAATATGAAAATGTTTTCTGTCTATGGTTCCCTGGTTTAGTGTTATGTGGACTTTTATTGTGAACGTTTATCTCCCACTACGCCTTGCTTCCCTTGTGTTTGTGTCTTGCTAGTTTCCATAGTGATTAATCAGCTCCGCCCCCTCGTTTATTCCATTGTCTCCCCTTTATAAAGTGTTCATCTGTTAGTGTCTAATCGCAGAGTATTGTGAGAGTTTCCCTCCTCTACAACGCGTTTCCCTTTTCTTTTGTTTCTTGTTTCATTCATCTGTGTACCAACTTTGCCTGCATGTGGATTTTTGCTCTGTTTTGCCCCTTTGGAACCTGTTCGCCGATGGACTGACCCTCCCTGCATTTTGGATAAATTTTATATGTTATTGCCTGCACTATCCCTGTTTGCCGTTGTGTTGACCCAGCCTCTGTATGACTATGCCATCTAATAAAAGCCTGCGTATGGATCCGCCCTTGTCAGTCCCATTTGTCACACTTACCTACCTATTTTATTCATCTAATATTACAAAAATAATAAAACATTTAATTCTATATTAGCAATATAAGAGATATTTAAAATGTTATAAATAGTACCTTGAAGTTTTGCCAGTGTCTGACAACCCAGACATTTCAATTACACTACAGTTTAAGTTAGGTCTGTCTAATTCTTTTTTTTTATTTTTATTTTTTTTTATATTTTTTATTTAGCAATGACATATTTAGTTGACAGAACAGATAAACTTAATCAATACAAAAAAAAACCTTCTTTGCCATTATATATTTCTTTATATTTATAAAAGACTCTTCTAAAATGTTCAATTATAATCAGAACAGATGTTTCCATCACTGATATTAAGAAAATAATAATTATTTATTGTGCAACAAATCAGCATATTAGAATGATTTCTGAAGGATCATGTGACACTGAAGACTAGAGAAATTATGCTGAACATTTAAAAATTGAAGGAATTTGAAGGAATAAATTACTTTTTGAAATATATTCAAATTGTAATAAATAAATGCAGCCCTGGTGAGCATAAGAGATTCCTTTCATAAACAAAAACAAATATTCTTACCAACCTCAAACGGCAGTGTAAATATAAACTAGCAATTCCAACCCAATTTTACTTCCATAATCCATTCTTTCACACTTAACAGTGCCAATATTCACATCTCTTTATGAAATACAGCACATGGACGCTGTCTTCGTGCATGTAAGGAATCCATGATGTACGTCACAGATGCTTATTTTCAGGTACACCATCACAGGCACAGTTTTTATGAACACAAAGAGAGCGTGATGATTTAACATTCTCCAGCAGGCTCAACTCCAAATGAGCTCCATTAATATTTTACTATTTTAATATTTTAGGAACTGTGATATTTTGGGAGAAAATTGAATCTGCCATGACCTCCTGGTCATGAAAATTAACAACCCGCTCAATATTCTTTCCACACACACACAATATACAAACTCTCTTAACACATTAAACACTGCATGGCAGATGGACACCCAAATAGACAATGTCCCTGTTAAATACCCTTTAAACCTTGTCTGTCAACTTGCCTTTGTTTCCTCACCGATGAATCTGGAGTAGGTATCTAAGGATATAAAGACGAATGAGCTTGTATGGTGTGCGCTGAACAAACCGAAGAATTTAGGTCACTCATTACAGAGGAAATTCATTGGTGTAACAAAGCTGACATAGATGTTGAAGTGTGCTATGGAGAAATTCAGTGTGCTTGTCATAACCAATTTTTTACCTTTTAGTGTGTTTAAAAGATTCTCTTAAACAACATGAAGATGCTGCAGAAGAGCAATGGAGCTGCCTCCATCTAGCGGCCACGTCTTGAATTACAGCACAAGTGAGACCAGGACATGCAGTACAGAGTTAGGGTGAGCTGTGTTCTTATAGATAAGATTTTTAGACACTGAAGAAACCTAAAAACTGAAAAAAGTCATTAAAAAGAAATCTGAGGACATATACAAGCAACTTTTGTTTTCTAAATGTGTAGTTCAACTAGTAAGTGCAGCAGCCAGCAGTTAATTAATAATAGTTTTTAAGAGTTGGGTCATTTAGAATTAAATAAATTAAATTAAATATTTATTGTAAGCATCAATGTATCTTTTAATATGACAATATAGTATTAAATAATCTAACATATTATACATTATAAATGTTAAATATTTCTAGTATATTAAAAAAGAAATTAAATATGACAATTCAATGTACAAAAGATGTAAAAATGAACCCTTTTCATAAACTATGACACATTTACACACATACACAATATATATATATATATATATATATTAAGAGAGCATTTGAAAAAACAGACGACTGAATTTTTTAACCATTTTCAAAAATCATATTTTTTCGTCTGTGCATTAAAAATAATTTCAATTAAACTGCATTGGGGTTATAACTTAAAAATAAACATAATAAAAACATGATTTTTGAAAAAAAAAAAAAAAAAACTTTTCACATATATATATATATAGGTATATATATATATATATATATATATATATATATATTTATACACACACACACACACACATTATTATATATAATGATGTAAACATATAACATATATTAAAATGTACCTTATAAATTTACTTTGTTTCCTTAGCTCTGCATAAAAACAGTATTTTTTAATACAGAAGCTGAGGGAGTTAGGCATATTTGACATCTTTCTGTCCTTTGACTAACATTTCGGGCAAATGAGAACAGATCAAATATATATGTTGTACTTTCCATACACCAGACATTTACCCAACTAGGATAACTTCTGCTTCTGAGAATGCCAGAAAAGTGAAAAGACACCTGCTGATTCCAGAGTCACTTCTCCTAGTCAGCCTACACAACCTCTGTAACTACTAAAGAAGTAACTACTCAAACAACCCCACATGATGTAAACCTAATGACCGAAAAGCGGAGTCTTACCTGTCGTTTGATGAAGCTGGAGGTGGTATCAGACGAGGTGCTGCCATCTGAGCGTTTAAAACGACCCTTGCGCTTCGGGAGTTTTCGTGGTAGCTATATGGAGACAACAAACAGTAACATCACACACAAGATGCCCTAGAAATAAGATGCTCTTTGTTGCAGTCTGCTCTTTACAAAACAGGTGCTGTTGTCTTACAGTTTTCTTTTTGTTGTTTACTTAAAACGTTACACAAACATCACACACAAAATGCCTTGTATCTCTTGCAAAATTAGGCATCACATGCACAATATCCCAAATGCATCTCATTGGCAAACACCTTTGCAATAATATTAATTCCTGCTAGATTTTTGTGTGTACGTAAGTAGCTGTGTGTTGTGATTTGCAAAAAGTGTTTTATGAAACCGAAGAGGCCAAGAATTAGAGTATGTTTTTGCAGATTTGGTGTGTGCCTGTGCTGTTTGACTGTCAGCTTTCAGAAACCGTGTGACAAGCAAAGATTTTGTGTCTAAGCAGTTGACCGAAAAACAAACAAACAAATGTAACAAGTCTAGGACACCAGATCTAAGTGTTTCTGGAGCTCCAGCAGCAGTTAGATTAATGTTCACATTATAAGAAATAGGTCTGGAGTAACTATAAGCTCTTAAAATAGTTGAAAGTAAAGTCTTAAAATATGACATAGATATAAAGTTTAGAACTGTTCTACTAAGCGGTGCTTAAATACCTTGTATTATTTTTTTTGTATTAAAAATATTGTTGATCTTACAAGTTCTTTTTTTTTTTTTTTGAGATTGAATTAGCCAAAAATTCAGCAAAATGTAAAAACAGATACAAATCGCCATGAGATTTGAACAAATTAGATTGGTAAAACCAGCTAATATCTAATTTGTTGCTGATCCATGATGGTTTAGCTAGTGACTAGTTTGGGCCAACTAATAGCCAAGACCTGATTTAGAAACCAGTTACCCCCGTATGGTATTTCAAGCAGGGATAGGGCAGGTGACCACGGGACTTAGGTTGGCTACAGGTGAGAGACCCGTGACTAGTGAGGGAGCATCATAAAAGAATTCTCAGAGATTTGAAATGATCCGTAATCAGTAGGAACTGACAGAAAACAAGTGTTTAAACTGCTAAATGAATGCCTGGCCTGAAGGACGAGGCCTTGGTTGCTGTGGGAAATCTCAGGGCGGAGGAAAAACAGGAATTGGGAGTTTCGCGGATGCTGGAGGAGCATCAAAACATCTTATCAGCATCTCGCCTCCGCTCATTACAAAACAACAGCGCGTGACTGATTAAAAGCGCGATAAAGGCGATATTATACGGGCAGATTGTGTAGCTGTAGCGCTCTGCGGATATATGAAGCGCTTCAATGCACGACTGCTCAACAACAAGTAGGAAGAAATTAACCATTTATGAGATCATATTCAAATCCGGCAAAAGTCTTACCTGAAAATAGTGCGACTGAGAAGCGCTTTCTACACCAGACAGAGGGTCTGCGGAAGATTTGGACATCTTTACTTGCACCATCTATTTGAGAGCGCAGGGAGGCGGGTGCATGCATGCATTGGTGCTTACTGGAAGAGACGGCGATACCAAATACATATGCCTCCCGAGGAAGAAGAGGGTATCACGATTGAACAGTCAAGCTTCTGTTTCAGCTGCATACGCGGAGATATATATTCCCTCGCGCGGGTTATTATAAATCGAGTTAGTGATACAAATGCAACGAGTCTGTTTCTTGTGCATGCGCCTTTTGTAATGATGTGTCTCGCGCTACCGTGTGCTGCTCTCTCTCTGTCTCTCTCTCTCTCTCGCTCTCTCTCGGGCATGCTATATAAGTCTTTCTTATACAGCATATGCATGGAGATTCATCTTTAAGCATTTTAAATTTCCGATCCAAAAGTCGTTGGATAAACATGTTTAAAAAATAGCAAGATCGTAACCGCTGGCCTGAAAAGTTACAGTTGATTGCTATAAACTTTGTGCGTATCTAATATTTCTCAAATGAGTAGCCTACATTGCAGTGGTTTACATGCATTGTTAATCCTTTTGATCTTCTATAAAAATGCATACAAATCCAAGGTGGATTATGAACATGAAATTATCCAGCCATGGCTTCCTGTTTCACAGAAATATACATAGGAAGGAAAACAAAGCCCAAATTCCCTTAATCATCCACGACAATGAGAAAAACTAAAGAATATATTTCTGATGTGCAGCAAAAGATAATCAAGCTTCACAAATTAGTAAAGTGGCTTTAAGAAAAGAGCCAGAGCGGTGAAAGTTCCTATTTCCACCATCAGGGAAATAATTAGAATTTCCAATGAACAAAATGTTAGGAAACTGCCTGGAAGAGAATGTGTGGCCATATCGTCCTAATGCAAGATGAGAAGAAGAGTTTGAGTGGCCAAAGACTCTCCAAGGACCACAGCTGGAGAATTGCAGAAAATGGTTAAGTCTCAGGGCCCTACATTCCCATATGTCGTTTGGGAAAAAACAAACTCCAGTATATTCAGCTATCAGACACGACTGGAACTTCATGGGACTGGCTTTTATGGTCAGATGAAGATAAAAATGAGTTTTTTTAGCAGCAAACACTCAAGATGGGTTTGGTGAACACAAAGATAAAAGTACTGTACCTAATGAAATATACTGCTGTATATTTGATGTTGTGGGTCTATATTTCTGCTGGAGGTCCTGGCCATCTTGCTTAGACACGTGGCATCATGGATTCTATCAAATAAAAAATAAATAAGTGATAGACTCTGTTAAAAATCTTGTAATGGGCCATGTTTGGATCTTCCACCTTACAATAATCCAAACACAAACCTCTAAAACAACACAAAAATGGGTCACTGAGCACAAAACCAAACTTCTATTATGACAAATCCAGTCTTCTGGCCTGAACCGTGTAGAAAATGAGTGAGGTGAACTGAAGAGAGGAGGCACCAACATGGAGCTAAGAATCTAAAGGGTCTGGAGTGCTTCTGTCTAAAAGGAATGGTCTCTGGTCTCTTGTCAGGTGTTCTCTAACCTCATCAGACATTATGTGTAATAGAGAAAAGCATTTATATCATAATGATATTTAAAATTCTTATTATCCAATGAAATGTTTGATTTTTGTGAATTTCTTTAAATAAAAGATCAAACGGATTAACAGTGCAGATTCATTTTCATAACCTTCTTTCATCATATTTACCAAGGTTGCTGATATTTTAAGTAATGACTGTATATGTGGCCAAACTAGATTTATGAGTAATGTCACCATAGAAGTATATTAAAAGGAAACCTTGGAAGAGAACAGGAATGCGGCTCAGTGGGAGGAGTGTGATCCATAAGTAACTACTTTGAAACTCTTAGGTGTGGTTTTCATCAAAAACACACATGCACTCACACCCTCTTAAGTGTCTTATTTATGACAGCTCTGGTAGATAGGAAGACTGGTCTCAAAACAACACAAAACTCAAACATTTACCTTACATTATCCTTTAAACCTATATATACTTTACAGCAGTCCTACTAAAAAAATTAATTAGTTGCTTATTATAGCATGCATACATTCGTCTACTAGGAAACCGGTTGTTTATCTGTACACATATTAATGCCTTATTCTGCATTCTTTCTTTCCTTCTTCATTTATATATCAAGCACTTTCACACAACTGCAGGTTGATCCAAAGAAATCATAAACATCCAAAAACACAATATAACAAAACAACGGAACATGCATGAAAGCAATTGACAAAATATATTTTTTAAGCAATAATTTAAATACTGGTAAAAGGGGCATAGCTCTAATAGGATTGTTTACCTTTGCAGAGGAACCTCAATCTAACAGAGAGGAGACAAAGATTACTGTATATTAGGTACGTATTTGGTTTATGTGCAGAGATCACTGATTTATATATACTGTAATAGATCAAATATACATTAGACGGTACAAATTGCCTTAGAAAGATATAGGCCTAATGGGGCTTGATTGTGAAGAGATTCTAAATTTGTCTGGTATCCAGTTCACTGAAATAAGATAGAGTGAGATCTTTAAGATCCCTTTATTCAAAAATAAAGCAAATTAAGAGTTTGAGGGAAAAGTTGTAGTTTTTTTGGTGAACGCCTGGTCCACCAAAAAGTGTGACCAAAATATAGCTTTTATTGCCATATACAGAAGTTGTTTTTTTTCTAAGTGTGCTCAAAAGAACATTAGTTCAGTCTTCAAACTCGATTGGCTGAGAGACATTCTGTCTGTGTTTGCACATTCCAGACAGACTCTGTTCATTAATGATGGGGGGTTTTCAGTGACTCTTTCTGCACGGTATATCTATACGCCAGTAGGTGGCAGATTCAATGCAGATTTATTCAGGAACAAAGCACTTTTATGTTGCACAACTTGGTTTCAAGCAGAAATGGACTGGTGATATTGAGCCATGCAAGATTATCTTCTTGTTTATTAAAATGGCCTTGTTATGGATTTTCGAAAATGAGCTTTCATGCAGCGTGTAACACTACAGCCCTAAGTGAAGGAAAACATCCTGCAAAGTCTGAAATCTTTAAGTGCACCGTGTAATTGTCTCTCAAAAGAAAGAGTTGACTCTGAATCATTCAAACGAGTCTCAAGCCGTTTTCTGTTAACCTCAAAATGAAGCATATTGTCAGCCCACCTGTTGGTCTTTTTGCGTTGGGTAGAATGAAAATGCAAATTGATTGTTCGCCACTAGGTGCTGATTTTGGAAGATTAAAAGCTCACAAACAGTGCTTTAAAGGTGCCATAGAATGCATTGAGAGAATATTTTAAATTGTTCTCTGATATGTACATAGAAGGTATGTAGC
>JAUCMU010000048.1:3886425-3898460 GCA_032275025.1 Enteromius treurensis | reverse complement strand
CTTTATTTGTATTTATTTTATCAAAATACAATTTATTGCAATACATGGTCACACTTTATTTTAAAGTCCAATTCTTGCCATTAACAAACCATAAACAGTGACTTTTGCCTTTTAATGAACTACTAATTTTGCTAATTATTAATAGTTAATGTTGAATAGGGTCATGAAAAATACATGCTTTATACAAAACAGACAATATGTTAAAAATAGGAGAGCAGTGGTCTCTATACTAAAGTAGGAAAAGCAGCCCATTTAAATTAAAATGACAAAACAATTGCCACATTTGTTGTATACGGCACATTTAATCTAGAATACACACTTTTTTTGGTTTTGTGGACACTGAATTAAATAAATGCTTGTTTAGAGAATGGGAGAGATGGTACAATAATAACCCAGTGCACCCGGCTAATGATGTGCAGATGCAATCTAAATGAGGAAATAAGTAAAGTTATCAACAGGGAAACATCTGCTCGCACAGGCCATCAAGCACACACATGCCAATGAAAGAAAGTGTTACTACAGAGATTGTGTCTTTAGGAGCCAACGCTACGGGTTTTGGTGGGAAAACACACGCCTTCAAACACACGCAGCCACTTGGACAGCGTTATCAGCTCGCTGCAGGGTCAAAATCAACAGCATCTCTGACAGGAAACACTGAGTTTTAACTGATGCAACAGATGGAGAAAGGGAAAATAAAGAGAAGCGAAGCGACGACATCTGATGTGCTTCGGCTAGCAAGGGAAATGATGAATAAGCTTTTTTGACGATAGCCATCAACCCCTTATCTTAGTCTTACTATGCAAAACTGACCACAATTTATCATGTTTCAGTCCAGAGATGGATGGCCTATGTAGAGCTTTCGAAGAGCGTTCAATGTACATCAATTATTCAGCTGACCGAGTAAGCATGTCTTTCATTACAGATGGACGGCTTTATGAAAACCGTCCAAAAACAAATCATGTTTCTTTACAGTATCTCTTTTGTTAGCAACAGTTCTATAAATGCCCGCATTAAAAGTCTAGTGAAATGCTGCGACGCATGAAGCGTGTATGGACTGAGCTGCTCTGTCATGCTAAACTCATTTATCGCAATCTTCTGTTGCTATTACTGTGCTCAGAAGAAGCTACCCCAAACACTGTAACCTGTCAGTATTCCCGTTTATCTCAATCATCTAAATTCACCTCTCAGTATGTGTCCTAATAATCTTGAAGACATCCTTTTTTCATCTGAACCACTAAGCTTTTTAACCTGAGCTGTAAATGCCATTTGACTAATCACGCTATACTTACAGGAAATGACATCATGACAAGGATGTCTGGCGGCTGGCACCACAAGAACATAAACCCAAACCCCTCACTATTGGCTGTAAGCGGTGACGTCAAAGGCTGCAGACAGGGAAATACATATAGTCCACGGGGTTGTTTACCTAAGATGTGGTTAAGCTGGTCCAGATAGTGTTTCCCAGGGAAGATGGGTCTATTCGAAAGCATCTCAGCCAGAATACAACCAACCGACCATATGTCAATGGACTTAGTGTAACCCTGTGAGAGAGATAGACACATACATGAAGATATTGTTCATTGATATAGCTATCAACATTAATGCAAAAAAAAAAAACACAACTAGAACATCTAAACACAAACTCGAGACAGTAAGGAAATAACTGGAGAATTAGACTTAAGCAGTGTTTAAATGATCAGGCCGACAAACTTTGAAAAGATCAAGACTGATCCCTCACCTTAGAATTGAGCATAATCTCTGGTGCGCGATACCAACGTGTGGCTACATACTCCGTCAGGAAGCCGGTGTGATCGTGGTCTGGATCAGCCACTCGAGCGAGTCCAAAATCACAGATCTGTAGGGAGAAAGTTAAAGAGTAAGTCTGCAATTACCTTTTTATAAAACATGGCACGAGTTAAAAAGTGATGTTATAAAAATATATAAAAAAGGAGCATGTCTGCAACTGTTCTTAATCATTTCGAATGCATTAATAACGGCACCAGAATGCAACCAAAACACAGGATAGCAACAAGTAGATTGCTATAAGTAATTATCAGTCATTCAAAATAAATGCTATGATCTCTAGATTTTATACAGTTGTTACTATAATGATTTTGTAAATGGTGATCAGCAACTGAATAATGATAGTGTGGAAGTTACTGCTCTTTGCCTTGGGATGATGTCTCACTTTTTGCATACAATTCAAAGGCAGGGGACAGTAACTTAAAAACAGGGGTCAAAAGTCAAGTTTGAGCTCAAGATTTTTTTTTTGTAGATAAACTGCATTATTAACACATCTAATTGCCAGATTTCCAGTGTCCTAGCTGGATTTGGCTGGACAACAAAAAATCTTTAAAGTCATTTTTCTCAGTTCCACACTCTAGTGAGTTAAGGTAGTTCTTTGGTGGGGCAGAACAGCATAACAGCTTCAAAACAATTTGAAACAAAAGCTATTTGTATTATATTTATGTATAAACTAAGTTACAAGTAATTTAAAGTAAAAATGCACGTATTTTATTAAATACTTAATCAAATGCATCAATACGTATACATAAAAGCATTACACAAATACATATTTAATTGGATTTTCATTTAAAACTTTGTGTACATCAATTACACGTTTTTTAAAAATATATTTATAATTAAAAACTAAAACCATAAAAAAAAAACAATTTCCGTTACTTTAAATAAATTTTAACTAAGTGTTTCAGCTACTTTCCAAGGTATTATTTCTTCTTCTTTTTACTATACAGGTAATGTATACTTATATTACCTACAGTAAAGTAACTATTGCAGCATTGTATGTGTGTCATTTTTAGGAAAGTAAAAACTAAAAAAACACTTAAAAAAAAAAAAAGGCAAAAAAATAAATATTTAAAATTATTGCACTCTTATTTTCCGTGCCCCATTTGTCTGACTAGCTAAACACACAGTTTGCGTAAAATGTAATACGTTTATATTTGTATTGAAGGTATGTGATTTGTTGAAAAACCGGCAGGTGCAGCTTTATGAAAACATTGTTTTTCAACTCCATTTACGGACCCAGAAATGACACACTTGAAAATGGCATGATGCAGGGTACTTCACCTTGAGATCACAAGTAGTGTTGAGCAACAGGTTAGATGGTTTCAGGTCTCTGTGGAGAACGTTTGCCGAGTGGATGTACTTCAGGCCACGCAAGATCTGGTACAGGAAGTAACAGATGTGGTCATTGCTCAAGTGCTGCGTCTTCAACAGCTTGTACAAGTCTGTCTCCATCAGATCCTGTACAATGTAGCTACAGTTCGTCAAGGTCAAGGTCAAATACAAAGCATGGGTTTAAGACAACAGAAATAATGTAAGAACTGACAAAAGCGTGTTGAAATTCTGTGCAGCCACACAAATATTATTCAGCAAGGATCCATTCAACTGATCAAAACTGACCAATAAGATGTCTTTTAAAAGATCATTTCAAATAAATGCTGTCAAAAGATTAACCCATAATAAGTTTATTTACATAATGTGTTTGTATTATAATTTCTATCATATATGAATACATTTAATATATAAATGTAACATTTCTCTTAAATGTAAACATGCATGTTTGTGTATTTATACATAAAATAAACACAGTACACGCATATATTATTATGTAAACAAACACTGTTGCCAGTCGTTTGGCATCACTTATACAATATAAAAAAATAAAATATTCATATTTTTATTTTACAGTAAAATTTTACTCACTTTACCTGTAAAACAATTACTATTTTTGCAGGATTTTTATTCTACTAATACTGAACATCAGTGAATATCTTAAAAGCTTATTTAACTATGATTTGTTTCTCAATACTGTAACAAAAACAAAAAGTATAAGCCCTTTTTCATGTTCTGTATTAATTTCAGTAGAACAAAAATGTTGGCCTTTTAAGATCTTGTGTTTCTACTCTCTTTGCACGCAGCTCTGGCATGACGCTAAACACATTAGAGCAACACCGATTAGATCATATAAAACTACTCTCACTATCCACACGCCTACTGACTATTGATTTCGGTCCTAAAATTAACTCTTTACTAGAGATTTTTGCATTGTCTCAGCCTACACAGTTGGAAAAGAGCATTGTTTGTGCCAGAGGCCGCATTTTCAGCCTAAACACGAATATTTCGAATGCTGAACTGAAAAATTGAATGGATTTTAATGTAACTACGGCCTAATATTTAGTTTGTCTCCCTTTTTGCTTTAATGATAGCATGACATGCATAATATCAGACTATGTTCTTCTTCAGCATGAAGAAAACCAAACTGTCTGTACTAGGGCTGCAACAACTAATCGATAAAATCGATAATTATCGATAATGAAATTTGTTGTCAACGAATGCCGTTATCGATTAGTTGGGCTGCTCACGTTACAGAAGGTTACAGAAACGTCTGCGGGGAAAAAGCGCGCGTCCGAAGCCCTAAACGTGTCTAAGATGACGGCATGTAACGGCAAGAATTATATGCACTCTCACCAATGCTCCCAAATATATTTTGAGGTCGCATAGATGAAATTTCGGGAGCATATGCGACCAAAATGGTTGCAATTTCAAACCCTACAGTAGCCAAGTCAATGGTAACAGGGAAGTGTTTGGTCAACCACATTCTTCAAAATATATCAAACATCTTCAGGGTGAGTAAACAATGCTTTAAATGTAATTTTTGGGCGAACTATCCCTGTAAGTGCTGGCACTCACTGCCACCCCCTGTTGGTCCAGCACTCACCAGCGTGTGGCGTTTCATGTGCTCCCTCCGGGTGAACTTCTTCCCGCAGATCTCACAGGGATACGGCCTCTCTCCCGTATGTGAACGCATGTGCCTCTTCAGGATGCACTGGTGCATGGCGGAAAAACTGCAGTATGGGCACTTAAACTTCTTCCTGATCACTGTGAAGTCATTAACTGTGGATAGAGATGAAGAGATGTGAGGAGAGCTGATCAGGATCTGAACACGTGCAGGTTAAGCCACTGAAAGTATAAGAGTTTATATGTGAGAAATGTTGCAGCCCTGCCCATACTGTAGCATTAACGCCAAACCTACTTACCAAAGCACTGGGTTAATCACTCTCTTTCTTTGTCTATTGGATAGAATGACTTTAATTAACAGTGGCTATTGCTGCATTAACATAACAGGCTTCATCTTAACCCTAATTATTTTCATGGGTGGAGTCAGGGCTATTTTTATTTTAGGAGTATTCTGTAAAGCCGTAAGGGATGACCTTATTCTACATCAGAATTAGCCAACAGGACGAACATGTCCAGGTCAAATATTATCTTCAAATGAAAAGAAAGAAACAAGAACTTGAATTTTCTTAAATGAAAAAATAGCCATTACAAGTACCTAAAGTATCTTATAATATATATTATATTAGTCAAGTATTGTGGTAGCTTTACCAGCATGCTAAAATTTATGCTTTATGTGAAATTTGATGGTATTACAGTACTCTTCACTGTACACAAGTGCAATTTTTTTTTAATGAGAATCATCTTTTGGGAATAGTGGTAATGACCAAAAACATAAAACCATTATTAATGAGCATATAATTAAATCCAAATATTTCTAATCCAGTGAAAAGTCACATCTAAATTGTCACTTTTTATCATCATATTATTATTATTATTATTATTACTGCTGCTTTTACATCAGTTACTGTATTTTCTGACCGATCCCTTTCCTAGTGGCAGATACTGAAGATAGTCAAAGCACTGACAAACTGCAAGAGGGATACTCTCCCTAACTCACCTGCCCTTAGCTACCAAAAGCAGCCCCAAAAGACAGTTTCCCTAGCAACCACAGCACCGAAACAGATTTTACTGCTCAAATTCAACAAAGAAAGATGAAAAACCCACAATGCAGCATAGCATAGCTTCCTATTGTTTGCTAAACAATCGCAGCACAAATTATCAACCCAAACTCACAAAACCAAACATCAATTCCACTACTTCTTGTTCTTTTTCAAATTTTTCCATCTTCTTTTAGAGGCATGTGCTTTGCGTTATTCATACTGTGATGACTGTAATCTCATTAAGCATTGGTCTAGACTAGCTCAGCTAATAAGAGGATGAGCACCATTTAGGTAAGAAGAACAAACCTGAAGCCCAGGTTTCCCTAATAATCCATACTCGTAAAAGACCTGATGAGCATGTGCTGCTGAAATGGCAAAACCAACCACGTTTCCACAATTTCCGCTGCGGTATTTTTAAACGGCCGATTCTCAGATCTGATCTCAACAAGCTTGGATTTCTAGTAGCAAATAACCCCCTGTGACCATCCATAGAAAACTATAGTACTACAAACCTGTAGCTGGTGATTTTTTTTTTTTTTCCCCTAAGAGGTTCTTAATGAACTTTTATTATTTGTAGAATAAAATGAGCACAGTTTTCATTATGCTTTGTCAAAATTTATTGTCTAAAAAATTACATCCAACCAGTTACACAACAGCACTGTTCCGAAATACATCATTTACAGAAATCTGTGGTTTTAGTCTAAAGGATTTTTTTTCCTTTTTTCATTTCGGTAATAAACAATTGTGCAATTCAAAACAGCGGTGATTGAGATTTTTGATGCGTTTTCACACCCACCATTCAAACCTCTTCAGACAATATCAGAGTGCATCGGTCCTTACGTTTCCTGAGGAGAAAGTGCTAAGACCTTGAAAACTTCAGTGCAAATCTCTCTCGCTTTGCATAGGCGATAAACAGTAATTCCTTTCACAATTCACCCCACATTCAGTGCAGCAACACACTTAACAGTTTGAAAGACAACTCTTATGCTTCAATTCTGTAACTTGGAAATTGTTCCAAGCAGATACAACAAAGCTTTATATATGATATACCGACTGGTCTATGCGAAAAGTCTTGGAGGCCTTCAAGATCTTCACAAAGACATCAGACAAACATCTTTTTTTTTCTGAGAACAAAAATAACATACGAAAAGAAGATGCCTTTTACATACTTGGGTATAATATTTATGGGTAAGTTTAGGTTGTTCTAGTGTGACAATCCATTTCTCTTTTTCTCTGCAGTGTCAGTAAGAATGCCGACGCATTCACAGTTTCTGCTGCAACTGATTTACTGCAACACTGCCAATCCATTGATTTCAAAGAGGAAAAATGAATGACACTTGAAAATTGCGAAAACGCTGACAACTTCAGAGCGCACCAACAGTCATTTGTTGACCAATCGCAGAGATTTTTAGAGAGGTGGGTTTAGTCTCAGATATCCATTCACTGTACTTTCACTTGATTTCCACCTCTTCCACACTCTCAAAATGGATCTAACACATGCCTTATACACAGAGCGCTCCATCAGAGCTTCCTCTAGTGTGTAAGCGCCCACTGATACACTAATGAACTTGTCATAACTGTATGACATATGCTGTGTGAAAATTACAATTAACATAGCAACGTCTCCTCCAGGTATTACTACAAATGTAGACTGCCTCAAAGATTTCCCAGAACTCTGTTGGATACATTTGTGGTCTGACCACTCAATGACACAGCTAACTTTTGAGAGATTTTCTTTTTAATTCACTTCTATCTTCAACAATCGCGCAAAAATTGGAACTCTATCAGATTTAACATTAGACATAAAAAAACACAAACATAATTTAGATCCATCTCTGCTAGCAGGGGTCCAGAAACACCTTCATTCTGCTTTCTACTGGCTGTTACGGTCAGGTTTGGATACTAGTGTGAGGTCACATAACTTTAAAGGACTTGCGTCTTTTCCTCTAACATCTCTTTTATCAGTGCGATTTAGGGTTAGCATGGGTGAGAGCCGAGAAGAGCTAATTACTGACATGATTCGATACGCTCTCTCTCATACACACACACACACACACACACACATACATACATTTAAAGACAACGTAGCTTGCTGAAAGATTTAGGACATTCCTTAATCTTCCTTATCCCTAATCATCACGTCACACTCAATTGCAGAATATAAGAGAGAGATTCTCCTGCAGAGGGCAGCATTGTGCACAGGTTTAACAGCTGAATTCACTGAGTTACAGAAACCCCTGCGCCTGAGTCCGTCTAAGCATAATAAGATTAGTCCGCTGGTAAAGAAAGGGGTGCAAAGCCACCCAGAGTGAAAAAGCATTGGCATCCAATGCACAGAGATCTCTATGTTCTCCAGTCTTCAGTAAAACCTTGAATAATCCTGCGTGGTACAAAAAGCAGACAGCTCTGTATGTGACAAGAAAAATGACATAAAATATCTTTATTTTGCATAGCGTTTATGCCTCAGCAGCCATATGCAGTAGTCATAAAAAAACCTGACAATTTAGGTATTTGAAGAACATACAAAATATGACGTACAAAAAAAAGAAGTGTAGAAATGTCAGCAGTGCTGTGGCCAAAGGCCTGATTTGGGAAGACCTGAAGTCTGTATCACATTCCCTTTGTAATGAAGTAATAAATGTTGCTGGTTTGGAGAATCAGTCATCTATATGGATATGGTCATCTTCCTTTAAGCCGTGCAAGTTCCACAGCTGCTCGGTGGGCGAGATTCCCGCCTGACAGCAGACCTTGCCGTGGGTAGCCAGGTTTTTCTGCGTGCTGAAGGTTCGGGAGCAAGCAGGACACGTGTAGACGCGCTCGCTGGAATGCACTGACGACAAGTGGCGGTTAAGGTCCGTTCGGTCGCGGAAGTGCTTGAGGCAGTACATGCACTGCATCAGCTTCCGCTTGAGGTGGATGGTCTTCTCGTGACGGTCGGCGTTGGACTTGAGGGTGAAGCTGGCGGGACACTGTGAGCAATGGTAGCGTGCTGGCGGAGGGTTGAGTGGAGAAGGGGTCACTAGGGGGCGATGGTGGTCGAGGCAGTCCAGCGAGAGGGCCATAAGCGAGAGCGTGTGGCTGTATTCGTGCTGTCTCAGTTGAAGCAGGCTGCTAAACAGTTGCTTACACAGAGAGCAGGCGAGCTCCTGCCGCCAGCCCGGCCCTCCGCCCTGCACCTCCGCCACACACACTCCATGCTTCTCCTCCACCATCTGATCTTCCTCTACAGGAACCTGGACACGCTCCAGCCCTGAGAGGGAGAGGGAGGGGAGGGAGAGAGAGGTGAGAACTAACGCCAGGATATCGGCTTATGTATGTGAAAAATAACAGGCAGTCATGTGGCGGGCCATCGGCGTCACTGACGCCACGCGTACCTGCATTGTTATTAGAACTATTGTCGTCTTCTTGCATTTCCTCCTGTAAAAATACACACATGCACATCAACAATTGTGTACTTCTGAGCACAGGTCTGTATTGAGGCATGCAAGTTTATAAGGTAAAACACACTAGAAACAGAAGAGATAGATGGGGACCCTTAAAGAAAAAAAAAAAGGCAAAGAAAGAGTTGGCTGCAAAACAGTTGAAGCAACAAAACCTGAAATGCAAAAGATAGCATGCAAAAAGCTGACTTGGTCTTTAATGCAAAAATAAATAGAATTTAAAATAATATATACAAGTTAAAAATGTATATATGTTTTAATTAGTACTTTTTGCTAATTAATGGAAAAAATTTTATACTGCTAATCAGTATAAAAAAAAAAAGTAAGTAATTGCTAGTAGGGTAAGAAACTAAATTCCCTTACTCTTTTTATTTATTTATTTATTTTTTGCCATACAACAAGGGGGTGTACTTGTATTATACATATACATGTATACATCTACCGTACATGAATAATATACTGTATACAGTCAATGATTATTTAGATTACAATACTCAATCCATTAAATTCCCTTACTCCTGAGCAATTTTGTATTAATTAATTAATTAATATCTGTGGAGAAAATGTATCGTTTTCTCTCTCTCTCTCTATATATATATATATATAACCAGTCTGGCAAAGTCAATATGTCTTATGTTACTGACGTTTAAATATTTGCGTAAAGCCTTACTGGTCTGTCTATTACTTTTATTCATTAAGCTGAGCATATCCAACAGGTGGAGACAAAGGGAAGACTCTTGGGACACAAGAGGACATTAAGTATTGTCCATGAGGAGAGGTGTGTATTTATTTGGGAGCTGGAGGGTTGCAGATCCAATTGTGGGTTTTTTTTCAGCTTTTTTCTGAGATGCGTGCGGCTTGTACGTGTATAGGTGCAGCCCATCCCCCTCACTCTCGTTCCGCCCTCTCTTGCGTAAGAGTGACACATTATGGTTTAAGCAAACAGATGGCTTGTCCACAGAGATGGTACAACTTCTTGGGGGGGGAGGTCCTCCAAAACCAAATGCCACCTCAGCACACACGGGGAGAGTGCAATTTCCTGCTCTCACTCAAGAAAACAAAAACCCACCCTGCCCCTCTGCATTGTCCATCACTATTGATTTCAACCACCACCTGGATCCCCCTCTTATCAGAAGATCCTCCGCTGCGGAAGTCGTCATTATATTCTTCAAAATGACAAATGCATAAAGGACAATAGACGTCCTGAACATTTTTTAACAATTATTTTGTGGAACAATGGGCAGAATTCTGTGGAATATGGTAAAATGCATTATGATGATTTGGTTCTGTTTGGGTGTTAATTTTCTTACTATCAAGTGATCCAAATGTGTGGAAATCCCTGTACACAGGATTTTATTTTTCTCACAGAAAGGAAGACAAAGCAGAAACATGAATTAACAGAAAGAGAGAACATGCAGGAAGAGAGCAGGCAATGCAAAAAAGCAACAAATCATCCACAACAAGATTCTTAAAGAGAAGCTAAATATAAAGAGACACAAAGCTGAAGGATAAGTGGCCTATTGGGTGTTTGTTGGACTTACCTCGGTGGGTGAAGCCTTCAGGGCCCGTTCCACATAGAACTTGTCTGGGGGGCTCCCAGACTGTGGCATACCGAGGGCCCCTGGGGGCCGTGGCACGGATGGTGGAGGCGGCAGTAGAAGAGGAAGAGGAGGAAGAGTAGATGGAGGAGAAGATGTAGACGCCCCATGTTTGCTACCAAACAGGGCCCCTGGATGGTGGGAGCTGCTGCTGCCATTGGAGCAACGAGGCCCTGAGGAGCACAGGAAATGAGTCTCACCCACCTACTCTCAGACCAGCGGCCATCTTCCACACAGCAGCAGAGAGAGAGGAGGAGGAGGAGGAGGAAGAAGAGGAGGAGGAGGAAGGGGGCAAGGGGCACACACAGCCTTCATTTAGAACCAGAGAGGGAGAGGAGGGAAGAGATGAAGAGACCGGAGTGGAGTTAGGGCTTGGCCTCTCTTGCTCTTGTTTTTTTGGTCCTCTCCATCCACCCACATGCACACGCAAGGGATAGCCATGTGTGTGTGTGTGTGTGTGTGTGTGTGTAAGTGAGAGATAAAGAAATAGAAAAGAAGAGGCTTTTAAATGATCGGGCCGTTCTCTTTTATTTAAAAAAAAAAAAAAAACATGTCAGGCTACTTGCCAGAATCTGTGCAAAAGTTCAAACCGTATACACACAAAACAGACCGTAACCATGCTTCATGACAGAAACCAAGAGTAGCAGAGGCAAAGGTTCAGAGAAAGGTGAAATATTTACACCAATTATAGAATGTAGAGGGACAAATGTGACATTTTGGGAAATGATTTGTCTTTACTTTTTAGAAGCACATAGCTTTGATGTATAATAATCAGGACCGTCAATTTAATGTGATTACTTAATCGTGCCTTATGACCTCTGTGTAATTTTGCAGCAAGGAAATTTTTCTTAGCAAGTCGCACCTCAAGATGCATTTTCAAAGCGTTTTAAAATACTTAACACTGCTTTCTAATAAACTGTGCTTATGCCATAAGACAGGGCAGTGGCGGTTCTAGACAAATTTTACTAGGGGGGCCAAGAAGGGGCCAGTATTCAACCAGAGGGGCACATTAAAAATTGACAACAAAGGTCCCCTAGGTCCGCTGTCAGGCTTCGGTCGTTCTGCGCTTACAGCCGTGCTGCAAGCGTTCGTCGCTTCAGTCGAAGTAACCTGAAGCCAGCTGTGCGCTCAGTGTTGCCAACTTTTTTCAATGAAAAGTAGCTAAAGCCAGCTTGAAAAATCACTAGATGTCGCTG
>JAUCMU010000048.1:3850448-3879705 GCA_032275025.1 Enteromius treurensis | reverse complement strand
GAAAACAAATATTACTATTTTTAATGGGTCACAGGCGCTTATCCTTTCTAATTGAATTCAATTCTCATTTAAAATAAGGTTGTTAGTAAACCGGTTTATAATTGGTTAACGAGCGTCGGTTGTCGGTTACGAGAAATAACCGAAATGAGCATCCCTAGTTTCAAGCGTTTAATGGTAGCAGAAGATCTAAAAGCCTTAGAGTCTCTATTCAGGAAACTCCAAGGTTTGTGGACACATACCTTTACAAGGAAAAGTGAGTCCAGAAAACTCTGTGAAAGCACAGCCTTTATCATTCAAGCAGGACCACATACAAGTTTCTATAGATCCTCTTGAAACATCATTGTTTATGTAGGACACCTACACAAACTCAATAGAACATACAGCCCAATTACCTAAAAGTCCCTACAGGACCCTATGGTTTGTAGAGACTACAGGACAGTCTTTCTGCACCCAATGATAGCATGTAGCACACAGCCTGTATCATTCAAACAGGAGCACATCTACGTCCCAGTGGATTCTATCAAAACCTAAGATTATTCTATTGGACTCTCTTGGAAACTCCATGAGCGAGAGCAGCGGACAACAGTGTGACTTACGGGAGAGAGAGTGTCCTCCCTTGGGCAGGTAGTCGAACAGAAGCGGGTTCTCCTCTCCGAGCATCTCAGCCCCCAGAGACAACAAGCTGTTCTTGCTCATGAGAGCGGCTCGCAGGTTGGCCACCGAGGCCCCTCTTTCCTGGGCCACGGTCTCATCCCGCTCCCCGGACAGAAACCCGCCGTCTCCCGCTGTGGCCTCCTCCTGCTTTACCAAGAGGTCCATGCGCTCACCACGGCTGTCGGAAAGGTTGGGTTCCGGCACTTCTGCACCTGTGAGGAAAGAGAGGAATGTTAATGAATTCTCAAAGATGCAAATACACACCCAACAACCGAAGATGGGAATTTTTCAGTTAACTCAAAAGAACAGGTTCAGGCCCGGAGTAGAGCCTTTGCTGGTTTGTGTGTTTTAGGTCTACAAATGTGTCAATTCATATTTCATGACTAACATGTTAAGCTTTAGGCCTGTGACCAATCATCTCTTTCTCTTTACAAGCTATAGCATGAAATAAACCTGAATGAACATCAGAAGGTATAATGTTTCAATGTCAGTATGTTCAAACCAACCGATGTTCATCTACTCTTCTGTCAGGTTTGTTTGTTTATCTAAATGCATGTTATTAATCCTTTTTTGTGTGTGAATGATTAGTGCATATGTAAGTATGTCAAACAATATCTATATTTTCCAAATAATTTGGAATTTTTTTTTCTTTAATTCTTCGTAATTCACACAAAGATATTGTGACTTGACCAAATAAAGATGAAAGATCTCTCTTTTTGAATCACTGCCCTGTATAATTTTCAACATTTCCAGGGGGAAAAAAAATTATTCATGTCTTAAAAAAAAAAACCTTCAGTCTTCTAGTGGAAGACTTGCTGTTGTTGTATGCCAGACGTGTCTAGTCATTTCATCCACATAAAACCAGCGCCATTCTTACAATAGACTGCTGCTGCCCCTCAATCAAGAACCAATGCATAGAACTAAGTTCGGCGCACTTTCTTTTTTCATTTCGATAATCAGATACACTCGGATTTTTATTGCAACATTGAAGCTACTATCTGTGCCTCCTTCAAATACATTACAATGTTAAACTGTAAATATCTCCATATGAATCAGAATAAAAACTGAATCAAAATAGGAATCAAATCACAAAACTGACCTGAACCGTGAAAACACAACTAATAAATAAACCATCAAACACAGGAAACCCTTTCATCCCTGCTGTTCAAACTTTTTAAACATAGGGAAAAAAGCAAATTGAATCTTTACCTCCCTATTCATTACTACTGTCAAACCAGGAAACATAGAGGAGGCTGCCAAAACACACACGTACACACTTCTCCTGTCAAAGACAAGGACGACTGCTTGGATGTAAGAAGTCCAAACTGTAAGAACAAAAAAAGTGGCAAGACACAAAACAAAAACAACAACAAAAAAAATGATTTACCAGGAGAGAGGCTTGTTTAGACTAAACTGACAGCCTAAAGGAAAAGAGCTTTTCAAAACAGCTGTCAGTGAAGCTCAGATCACGGGAAGCCTCAAAGAGGTATGAACGACAGCTCAGCCAGCAAACCGCTTCAGTCATGGCACCACAAGACCCGCCCACAACCTGCCATACTTCACACCACTTAATTACACCTTACATTAGGACAGCATGCTTGCAGAAAATACACATTTACACTCTCTTGCGCACACACACACATACACACACAGAACTAGGCTCTGAAGCGTGTATTGTGTTTACACAGTATTCTCTGGGGTCTGGAAGAACAGACAGAGAAATGGAGACAGTGTGAGGGGATGAAACATAATGAGTGTTATAAACCCCCTCCCTCAACACACACGCACGCTGTAACTTCATCTGAGGGCCTCCCAATAACAAGCACAGCAACTTCATCAACTTTTGAGTTTTAGAGGAGGATTCGGCTCATTTCCAGAGAGAGAGATGCTCATGGACTGACCCCATAAAGATCTTATCTTCTCTTCTGGTGTCCACTAAACACCTGGGGTTCACTAAAAGGTCACTCGTGAAGTTCTGAGTCTCTGTCATTCGAACCTACTCTGGTTACTGTAACATCTGCATTCACGAGCAAAGCTGGTTTTAATATTTTATTGTTGGAAAATAACTGCTGTTTAAGCAGATACTGTAGTTTACTTACCTTAGCGGTCTTGCCACGCTTGACGTTTGTTAGCATGAAGGTTGATGATAGCTAAAATGTGTCTTATATCCTTTTTCTCAAATATTAATAAGCAGTGAATCAGTTTCTTAATACATTTTAAGAAATAATAATAACTTAAGGTTCCTTTAATAAGTTTTTCCCATTATGATAATATTTAAATCACCCTGACATTTCAGATTCCAAATAATTTTTATAATTAAAAAATAGAAATGAATTTTAATCATAGAATAGGTAAAACCACACAGCCTGATCCACTTTATAGAGTATATTCTGGCCAAGAACTGCCCATTTAAACAGGAACTGCTCTGACCAACATGTAAGCCAACCAACCACAGGTTGTTGTGTTTTACATCTTATTTAAGGGTGAGTTTATCTAACATATCATTGTTCACGCCAAGTTGATAGAAAAGAGTCTTAAAAATAATTGTCCAAGTGTTGGTCCACAACAGACTTTTTGGAATATCTAGCTCGCCCATATAAAACCGCTAACATGGCAAACTTTGTGACTTGCAAACATCAAACTTTGTCTCATGGTGGACTGCTGCTCTCTGACTCACAGAAGTTACTTAGCAGCTAGCCAATCAGATTGGACAATGTGACAATGTGGCAGTCATTTCAGAATACTACTATGCTGCAACCCCATAGCGAGAGAGAGGGAGCATGTCTTATTCTCACAGTTCAGGGTGCCGAAAGAAGTAATTGTGAAACAGAATAAGAGGGAGGATGTGGAAGATGTAGAAATGAGAGAGGAAGTAGAAGTGTGGAGGTGAAAGAGAAACAGACAGAGTCAGAAAAGAGACAGAGGGAGATGTCCGCCACTAAAAACAAGAAGATTTCAACGCGAATGAATGATTTTGAAATCTGCATTTGAGCAATGCATAATTTATGTAAATGTTTTTCATTCATGGATTCTTTGTAGCTATAATTCTTTCTCTAAGAAATGCTGAATGTGTGTTCATGAATATCTGTCTGCTTGTGTGTAGCTCAGTTGCCACAGGGGAACATTCCACTAAAACCAGCGGATTAAACGCAATTCAGAGAGGTGTGTGTGTTAATGGCTGCAGCCATCATACAACTGACCCTCACTGTCCCAGAGCTTTAAAAACAATCATAAGATCAGTCAAAGTGTGTGTGTGTGTGTGTGTGTGTGCAAGAGTTTCAGTGTGTAATTGTGACTACATTTAAAAACAAAATGTACATAACACAATAAATCAAAAGCATATTGTTAGACCTGTGGCTTGGTGGTTATCATGCATGGACTGGATACAGAGAGCCTTGGTGCTCAGGTGGGAAACGTGGGTTTGAATAGTCATGTGAAACAGCAAAAGTAATTATGGTTTCAAAACAGCCTGAATTCAGGTTTAAAATTAAAACATACTGAGTGTTACACATATTAAAAAAAATAAATCGTTTTAGCCAAGTAATGTTTTAGCCTAATAAAGTTTGGCTGGGTAACTTTATTAGGAACTGAAAGACGCGAATGGTTTAAATTGCAATAATAGTCTAGTTGTAGATGGGAAAGAAATACAGTTGACAAGTGAGCGGAAAAGTGAAAAAAAGGACAAGCAGGAGAAAGAAATGAGCAGGGTGGACAGGTCCCACACACACACACACACACTGATGTGCACAAACACACACAGGCAGAGTTAATTAAGTTGGGGGAGTGGGGAGAAGGGAAGCGGGAATTCATTAGATAAGTTCACCCTTCATCTGTGGGCCGGGGCCACAGGAGTCAATCAATAAAATGGATCTGCAGCTCCCAAATGCCCTAAGACCTGACGCCCACAATGAAGAGAGGAGCAAATCGCCCCTTTGACCCCGATTTCTCCCCCTACACACCTGCCCCGACCTCTCGCCCAACACAAACACATTACAGCCAACACAATACACAATGCATTCCGTTATTTTAAACACTGCATATTTCACTCTGCCACGCTCTATAATATCTCACCGTTCATTACGTCCCACTCAATGTGAGATACAGGGGGGATCGTTCCCAGAGCCGTTATAAACTGCTGTGATACACATCTAAATGTACAAACACACGCTCTACTAATGCTTGAGGAACCGGAAAACAGCCTACAGACGACACAGGGGTCTGAGAACGAGTTTTCAAAGATGATACTGTCTTATATACAGGCATCAACAGGCTATTCGGGCACAGAAGGTTTACAAACACATATAGAAACCTATAGAAGAGTCTTGCTGTTCCAGCAGGAGCAAATACTGCATGAGCAGAGCCAGTTCTGATTCATCCGGTACCATTATTAGCCAAAGCTGCGAAGATATGCAGGGTCTGAAACGTGCATTAGAAAGAAACATTAAAAAAGTACCAGCTCAGCATGTGTGAAGTGCACAAACTGCCAAACAAGTACAAAGGTGTATTTAAAAATCTCCAAAGCAGTGGGTTTCAAAAGGGTCTGGGGATCTCCAGGGGGTTGCAGGAGAGATCAAGGGGATCAGTGAAACCCCCCAAAGTTCAATTTGAAATGTTTTTAATATATTTTCTCTTCAAATGTATATCTAAATGTAATGTTGTTGTTGTTTTGTATGCTCACCAAGGCTGGATTTATTTTATTAAAATTATATAAAAATATTTTAAAATATGATTAATAGCCATCAATCCAGTCTTCAGTATTTTGTTTGTTTATTAAGTGTTTTTTTGCCTTTACCTCAGTAGGCTAGTTAAGGACTATTGCACATGCGCAAAAAAAAATTTTTTAAAAGGCTTTTGCATGTTTGATTTAAATGACTGAAATACTTACTGCGCGTTTTAAGTGATTCAGTGCATGAGAGAAACCCGAACGATTTTAACTAACCCATTTGGTAAATTCATGGCAAAGAAACACCCCAAAAGCATGACTCAATTAATCAGTTATATCTTATTCTGATCCTAAACAACAACGCAAAAAAAACCTGAAAAACTAATAGGTTTATGGACACTCATTGTATAAAAAGCATGTAAATGACTTTTAAAAGTATCAAATCTGTGCAGTCTGAAATCTGTCAACTTTGACTGCCCAATTTTGCAAACTGACTTTCAGCAACTAGCGCTGACTCTTCTAAATGGCAAATCGGTGCAAAAATCTATGCAAAGAGGCTTAAGAGAGCCTTCAGGTATTCACTAATGGCACTAGCAGTTCACCATGTACTACACAACGCAACATACTATCAATGAATGGTGATATCTGAAACACTATTTCATTCAATGCACATCCTCTGAGATGCATTTCCTAACATCTTACAGTTATTACGTCCCACTCGAGACGTGCGTCGGGGTACAGGAGGCATTGTTACACCTTTGTTTTAGATAGCGGCTTAAGTGAAAGAGGAACGCTTGTGGAATCTTTGTTCAGGCGTGTAATCCGAACGCTTTAATGGGCACTGATTGAAGTGTTGTGTCACACAGAGTGAGATTACAGTGGGAATAATGGCGCGTATTGTCCCCCGTTCCCCTCATAAGAGAACGGCTGAATCAGTTTGATTCTTTCTTGCAAAGGGGATCTCAGTTTAATGTGGTTGCCATGGCAGCCAGGCACTCTTGGCTTCAACATTTATGCTAAATAAAACACCCTTTTAAGAGTAGACACAAATAGGCGGACCCACGGTGTTGGCTTTGTGTCCGCGCGCGATTGTGTGTGTGTCTGCGCGTGGGCGATCGCTGGTTCCAACGTATCTGTTTATCGGGCGCTACAACGTAAACTCTCGGCATGAGAAAATATGCATTTAGGAACACGAACGAGCACACGCGTAGTGGCTAATGTAAGACCTTGTGCTGCGGCATTGAAAGCGGGCTTCGTCTCTGAAAGAGCTTTTTGTGAGTGTGGAGAGTGTGTGATCTGTGCGTGTTAATGGTTATTGGAGGGGATGGGGTTGGGTGAAT
Organism: Enteromius treurensis; assembly: GCA_032275025.1. Classification (NCBI taxonomy): domain Eukaryota; kingdom Metazoa; phylum Chordata; class Actinopteri; order Cypriniformes; family Cyprinidae; genus Enteromius; species Enteromius treurensis. The sequence goes on along the minus strand of JAUCMU010000048.1, from coordinate 3,873,048 downwards.
GTCTATTAAAGCACAATAAACGAGAGAACAACACAGGGAGGCCGAGAGAAAAGGGTCAGCTGACGGGGTTTGACCCTGTGACCCTCTGTTCCAGCTGCTGTGGCGATTACGACCCTCCCCGGCTGAAACTCAACACTGTCTTTTGTTTCAGCCGCGTTCGAGGTGTCCCTGGACGCTCTCCCATCTCGCACAGAGATCAGGTTTGCGCACACACAGCGTGGAGTTTCTATTCGATGATAAGACACACAGAGAGCTGTTTAAGCTGTCGTGTTTAACTCTTATCTACTACATCGTCACATCAGACACACTCATTAGCCACGATAAACAGCCCCTCGGGACAGCGAACGCACACGTATGTAAACATACACACGCCACTCATGTGTCCGGCGGGACTTATGGGTAGGGAGGGGAAGGTCAGGCCTGCTTCCTCAGCGTGGTTGGAGTTTGAAAGGGTAAAAAGTAATTTCCAAGGAATGGAGGGAGGGAGGCACTAAAAAAGCCGAAGAATTCAGAGGCAATTTAAAAGCAGTGTGGGAGAGGGGGATGAGAGGGAAAAAAAAAAACTGAAGAAAGAGGAGGCATGATGGAAAGTAAAAGAGAGGTTGTTATTTTCTCTCTCGCTGTTGTTTTTTAGGGACTAGTCGGGCCACAACCTCCGAGGAGAGAGAGAGAGAGAGAGAGAGATAGATAGATAGAGGAAGAATAAATCAAACAAACCCTGAAGGCTAGAAAGGAGGGAGAAAGACGAGAGAAAGAGAAGTGTGGGTAATGATGGAGGGGGGAGTTGAGTGGGCGACGGAGAGGACGAGAGGGTGAGCGCGAGCAGGGGTGGAGGTGGAGAGGGGGAGTGGAGGATTGCAGGGCTCAAGGTAATCTGGGGAGTTAATGCAGCTAAGCAAAGCAGAGAGAGAGAGGGAGCACAAAGTGGCAGACAGTGCGAGCAGCAGAAAGAGAGAGGGCGTAAGAGACAGAGAAAGACAGACGGATAGAGAAAGGGAGGGTCGGAGAGAGTGGGAGAGAGGAGATCTTGGGGAAAATGGAATGCTGGGTGGAGAGGGGAAGCAAACACGCAGGGCTTTGTGCTAAAAGCACGACTCTGGGGAGGGTGCGACCGACGCCAAATCCAGAGCACAGGCCAGAAATCAGGGTTTAAAGAGCAGGCAACAGGACCGGCCCTTTTTAGATGTCCAAACACACGTACACCAAGTCTAAAATGAACCTTGTGGTGAATTGTTCTGAAAATTCCTTAACAATTGCTTTATTGGAAACGCTGCGTGTTGTCATTGTTATGTGACGTGCTTATGTCAGCAGCGTCAACTCACTGTCATTCACAAATCCTCTCCCACAGCCTTATGGGATAGTATCCAATGAATGTGCACTTGAGAATCTCTACCTAAGCAGTTGCTCATCTGGGTTTTAATAATACTGTGAATGTGGATATACTAAATCAGGCATATTTGGTTGCAGATAGTGTTTTTGAACAAATTGGTTAAGTGAATGACTCACTTGATCGATTTCTATTTATACTTTGCCAGTGAAAAAGTACCAAGCTTATTAGCATCTTGGAGCAACACATCTTTGATCAAATCAGTTCAGTAAATGACTCAGTATTTTTGAATGAATCTGTTCAGTGAATGAGTGACTAATCCAAAATTGCATTTACTCTGAGTAGATACTAATGTTGCATTAATAACTACCCTACAATCAATTAAATCATGTTCTCTATATAAAGAGCTTATTTACACAAAATTTGCACAGATAACAATTTTTTCAAATTCATTTTATTATCATGTTTTATTGCTTTTTAACATGTTAATTAGCTGTTTTTATATATTTTAACCTAATCAAAATAACCCAAATTGAATGAGATTAATTGGAATGCACAATGAAAAAACATTGGCTTTTTCTTTTATGCGAATTGGTTGAGCGACTGATTCAATGGCTCACTTTTAAAGAAAATCCATTGTTTTGTTCCTGAATAAATCAGTGTTTTTGCACAAATCAGTTTAATGAATGACTGACTCACTCATAAAAAGGCATCCCACTGTTGAAACCTGCGGAAACAGTCACTGAAAAATTAACTAATGAACACGCTGACAGTCTGAAACATGCAAACACTAAAAAGACCCCGTGTTGTTGGACACGACTCAACCAATCAGATTCAAGGACAGGAACTATTTGTTGTATAATGGAATTTTAAAGCCTTTTTTTCTCCCTTGTATATTTGTGACAAACAACGCAGGTCATTCACCACATCATATACGAGTCTCAGTCTCTCTGAAACTGCATAAAACATGAAGATGCATCATGATCCCCCCCCTAATATATCCGTGGCTTAATGGGAGGAATATTGCACAAACAGTACGTGTCACCACACTGGATAAACCTGATCAATTTTTACTGAGGATAAATGCTATTAAAAGTCTTCTTTGATAGACCTACGTCGCGAAGTCTCTTACATCAGTGAAAAGTCAGACTATCTTCCTTACAGTTCAATTTAAACCACGTATTATGTTGCAAATCCCTAAAAAGGTTTTCCAGCCAAATGGAGTTACTCCACCACTTTATTTACTCACCAAAGGCAATTTTAATAACATTTGGCACTTAGCAACTGTTAATTTTGGCCCTTGAACATACACATTACAAAGATTTTTCATACAGAAAGTTTCCACACAGCTGATAGACGCTGGAGTGTGTTGTACCTTTGAGGAATGTCTGCTGACAGACACTTTGAATGAGGTCAAATTACTGTAAATTTGACAGTAATGGAGACACGGCCTGGCGGAGCATTTCTGTCCAGGCAAATCCCAAGTTTTATTGTGGCTTTAGTCATTTCCCAACCCCATTTCCCCCCCAGTAGTTTCCCGCTATCACATTAGTCCTTGACAAAAAATAGTGACATAAATAAAAATAAAAATGATAAATGTGTTAATATCTTAACTAAGGATATATATCCTAACTCTGTAAAATTATCCTAACATGTTAAATTAGAGTTAAACATTCTGCAAAAGAAAACTTTTTAATAACATGCGTAAAAATAGGACTACGTGTGTATGTCTCTTCCGTCCCACGTTTACTGTATTTCTGACTCATCATGAACTGTATCAAGCTTGGCTGTATCCTTGGTAACTTCTGTCTTGGGCGAAGAAGAACACAGGAGCCAGAAGAATAAACTCAGAGAGAGAGACTGAGCGAGAATTAAAACTTAAAGTGGTCAGTACAGACGTAAAGGTCTGCCATAAGAGTGTAGACAGACTCCAGGTATGAAACCAAATGGAAAGCCTGAGAAGAAATGAGCGGGAAGGAGACGCCTGTACTTAATGTCAGATTATCTGACACACGATACGATTCCAAACAAACAAAAAAAAACTCAAACCTCATCGTCAGCAGTTTTTGTCCGGGTCAGAAGCCACTCAATGTTTCAATAAAACCATTAGAAATGATTGTATTGGATGATCATTCAAGCACAAATTCCCGGTTCCGCAGGTAATTCTGCAGCTGTCAAAACACGCCATACAACTTCAACTCCATGTGACCGACATGCAGTCTGCAGCTCCACATGGTCAATGGAGCTCCATGGCAACAGGATCTCATGTAGAGGGTTCTACATTTTAACTCGATACAGTGGAAGCGAAACCGAGAGGCAACAATTTATAATTGGAGATGATGGGACTGCACACGATCTCCAAATCTTAAAGGGGTCATAAACCGGGAAACCACAATTCCCTTGATCTTTAGACATATTACAGGTCACTGAACTATAAAAACCTTCTGTACGTTCAAAACTTTCTTGTTCGTTTAAAAACAGCTTATAATGAAGCTAATTTGCCAAAAAGACAACTTGTGGAACGTACCACTCTATAATATAACGGATATAATATCCTGCTTCTGCATCGCCCACGTGTAGTGTAAATAACAACAGGTGAATGCAGGTCTACACAGAAACCAAGGAGAAAGATGCTCCGAAAAATGCTGTGCAGTTCCAAGTTAAGGAAAAGTTGTCTTTGCATAATCTTTCTTTTCTGATCACAATGCAAGGAAAGAGTGATTTTGATCTATTTTTAATGAAGATCCAGACCACGATAAGAACTTTGTTCATCAATTTTAACGCAGGTTCATTTTTAAAAAAGGTAACAAGTGTGAATAGCCTGTTTTCAGTATGTGGACACTATAGCTTTGTCTCTTCTTGTTTTTGCCTGTGTCACAAGTATTAGTCAATCAATAGTCAAATTTACTTCTGAGTCTACAACCACCACATACATAGATGAGGGGTTCATAAGAGGACCGAAAACAGCCTTCTTACTTCGAATTATGATGTTTTTTGATGCAAAAATCTTATAAGGGTACGCTTGTCAAAACACGCCATACAACCTCGCGCAAAATGTGCGCGTCTGCCCACAGAAAATCAACAGAGCTCCATGGCAACAACATATCATGTAGATGTTCTACATATCAAGACAGGTCTTCAGTAAGCAGGAAAGTTCATTGGTGCAATGAGAGACGCAGGATAATGTGTGATCTGCTGGAATCTTAATATAACTCTGTACAAGGTTACCGTGACTGACGCACCGATCTAAAATGGAACAATAAGGAGGTTTTCAGGAGGGGCAAGAGTGGGAAAGAGAAAAGAGAGGGGAAGAAAGTGAAACGGAAGTGTCTTATTCCCTCTCGCCAGAGGAGAGTTGGGTCGGTGAAATTAATTGCATGTGATCAAATCAGCGGAATCATGCCCTCCCCTAGAGTATGACGGATGGAGAGTTAGAGAATCGGGGTCTTATTTAAGCTAGCTGACGTGTCACTTCCTCTTCCACTTGTGGTGGAGGCCACAGAGTTGGCCCCGTTGACATGTGGGTAATACGCCACACAGTTTTACACACTCTCTCTGTGAAGCCTCATCAGAACGCATCAGAGCTAATGACAGAGCGCGACTGGGGCATGAGCGGAGAGAACTGAGCTAGAAAGATGGGATGAGTGAAAATGTATGACAATAGCTCTATTCCAATCTATTGAGCTGCTGTGCTGTCAGCTCTCTACGCAGGCAACTGATTTTGGTGGGAAAAATGTAACTTTGATTGCAATTTCAAATAAAAAAGTGGGAAAAAATGTGATAAAAAATGTTTGTAGGGCTGCACAATTTGGTCAAATATTTTAGATAGACAGATAGTTAGATCCTAAGATAAAACAGGAAGCTTTTTGGTGCTTCTCATTACAAGTAAAAGCAACCTAAAACTCTCGAGTTTAAGAAGCATGTACTATTACTCAAGACAAGACGTATTTTCATAGCAGCCTTTTGAGATTTTGATAATCGTGCTGTCACATCATGATTTCAATGTTATTCTGAACACCATATGTAATTTAGTTAACTGAGGATTTATGTCTACGCTTATTAAAGGAACAGTTCACCTAAAAGCTTGTACAGGTTCGGAACAACAAAAGGGAGTGTAAATGATGATAAATTACTCAGTTGTAAGTTCAACTAAGTATGGCATCCACCCTGAACTACTGTATAACCTACACTAGACTTTAATATTAGCAAGACAAACAGCACATACAAATATTGCTTAAACATTTATACTCATCATTAATGTCAACTTTATCTGCCGTATTGGAGTTTTTCCCTTCTTCAAACTAGAGTTTGATAACACACATATGAGAAAAAGAGAAAGACGGTATTAAGGAGATGGAAAGACACAGAGGGAGCGCAGGGGACCAGAGGTTAGAAAGAAGATGAGGGAGAGAAGCAGTTAGGATGAGGAAAATAGCAAATGAAGGAAAGAGACATAATTGATCTCATAGTTGTAATTCCTCAGAAGAGAAGGAATGGAGGCTGGAAGTGGTGGAAAAATAAGAGGGATAGAGAGGATGGATGTGGAGAGAGAGGGGGAAAGAAATGGACTGTTTGGGAGGACAGTAACGGCCACTTCCTCATGTGGTCTCAGGAATGCAGGACGGGTGGATCTGAGTGTGTGTGTGTGTGTGTTTGCCCGATAGAGCAGACAGGAATCCCTAACCCCCACAGACTCTGGAGCCAGTTATCAGAGACAGAGGGGCCGGGGTGTCCCAACTTTATCTCTCTTTCTCTCCTACTTTCCTCCTCCCTTTTTTTCCCACTTCTTTCTTTTCAGATCCTCCTCCTTCTGCCCTTTTTCTCTATAATTGTGCCAGCAGGAAAAAAAAAAAAGAAAACGAGGAGGATGTGGGGTAAAAGAATGAGAGTGAGGTGGAGGCGAGAGGAGGACAAACCTTGGAGTGAGACTGCTTCAAGGTTGTGGTGAATTCTTTCACAAAGCCAAACACAGAATCGAGAGAGACATCTTTATCCTGTTTCTATAGTGCACTGCCCTCTAGAATATTTAATTCTGATTGGTCAGTCATGGGATTCTACATGTCGTTGTACAAGTTGTATAACTGATTCTCCACAGGCAACTGGTTTTCCTTCATAGCTGTGCTAAGCTTGATCAATTAGTTGTCTCTTCTGTCTAACATATTTAATTATGTGTAAAAATAATAGTAATTTAAACACAACAAACAAATTCATATCTATTCGTTGAAAGTGCTCAGCGCAACAGATGCCCTAATTCTATTTTGTTTGCTCTTTATTTACTTCCTTTGCATGGAATTGAATGTGTGTGTGTGCGTGTGGTTCATATTTGCAATGTTGTCAGCGAGCTGATTGCTGTGAATTAAATAAGTATGCCTGTTACTGTAAATCAAGCCAGTTTCTCATGGCATGAAGAACGAAAATGAATTAAAGCTGCAATTTTGTTACTTTTTTAACATCTTAAAATATATGAATTATTAAGAAAGTACTTTAAAAAGTGTTTCCTAATTCACAACGGAATTAATAACGATTTGCAATTACTTTTTATTTTTTTTTAATGTATTCATTTAGATGTCATTCGCTCATTTAATGCTATCATGTTACAACAGTTAGACAAAACAATCGTACTCACCTGCACTAAAAAAATCATCTCACATAATTACCAAACCAACGTTTCTCCACCAGTAACTTTAAGTTTTAGCTCTAAGGCTCTAATCTTCAATCTCGCAGTGTTGACGAAATATTTTTAACTGTGTTTATACCCCTTAGATCTGCAAGAAGACTCAGTGACGTCACTGGACAGATAAGCTGCTTGTGAGAGTGGTCCTCAGCTCCCCCGGCTTGGCTCCAGCACTGTTTCGGTGGAAAGGGGTGTGTTTGTGTGTGTGCAGCTCCTGCCGTGAGGTCTTGATTGTTTGGAGCCGAACTGGTGATGAGCCCAGACCCTCCATACTGATCGCCTCAGGGGAAGGATGGTGACACTTCTCTCACTCTCTCTCACCTCACACAATACCTCTGAGAGGGAGGGGAAGGGGGATCTGCCGGCTTCCTGCCATTTTCGCAGAAAAGGGAGCCTTTAACTTCACACTACTGTCACTGAGTGAGCTGGTCCAAAAAAATTCACTTCGGTACAAGAGTATTCGCAAAGAAAACCACAATGCTTCTTTTACCGTGTGTGTGTGTGTGTGTGTGATGGTGGGCATGAAACAGAAGCCAGGGAATGCTTCTGATGGTGTGAAGCTCACGCCCAAAGATACTGCATCTCTTCAAGGGCATTCCATCACACACACACACACACACACACACAGTCGCTGCAGTCCATTATTTGGAAGAAAACAGAAGTGCCACACTGAGTTGATGGGGCACAATTGGGGACATGCAAGAGATTTGTATCCTCCATGCATTAATGCTAACACCCCCTTAACAAACACGCACATGAATTTACCTAGATATCTACACAAGGACATACTGTAGACTTCACCTGTGTTTACATAAAGCAAACTGTAATGTCTACAGATCTGTTAGCATTTCCATTTATCTCAACCGCAATTGCTTGGTTGGTGCTAGAAGTACATCATTTGAAATTTACCATCTTCATTCATGGGTCCTCAGTTCAGTTCTGAATTCAGTTGTAAATGTCATGTAAACTAGTAAACTAGTCCAATCCTTGCCTATAATTAAATATTTATGTTGCTTAAAAAATTATTCAAGCAAATTCGTGAAAAGACATCAAAGTCAAAGTTTTGAATTCTGTCATTCGTTACTCACCATCGTCATCCCCAAACCATAAGACCTTTGTTCATTTTCAGAACACAAATTAAGATATGTTTAATGAAATCTGAGAGCTTTCTGACCCTCCATAGACAGCAATGCAACTGAAATGTTTCCAGGCCCAAAAAGTTAGTAAGGACAGTTACTCAAGCATAATTTTTATAAAGCTACAAGAATAATGTTTTGCGCACACACAAAAGTATTTTCATAAATTTCAAAAATAACTGCTGATGTCACATGGTTGATTTTAACATGTCCTCGCTACCTTTCTAGGCCTTGAACATGGTTCAAGTTGCATTGTTGTCTATGCAGCTTCTGAAAGCTCATCACAAATATCTTAATTTGTGTTTCAAAAATGAACGAAAGTCTTATATTTTTGGAATGACATTAGGGCGAGTAATTAATGACAGAATTTTCACACCTTTTTTTGCAGTTTTAATATTAACTGTAGTAGTAAAAATAATATATTTAATCATGTAATACAATAAAAAAGCATTATATTATATTTGAACCAATTAACAGTTAAAACACACCCATTTATTTATGTTATAGAGACTAATGTGTATGACTAAATATAGCAGCCCCACCTCCCACACATACTCTGCTGTATAATCACACCTGTTTCTACAGCACATACGACACACGTATAACAGATCATCATCTTTAGCGCACATGCTGTTGTGGTGCTATAGCTACAGTTCCTGTGTCAGCCATTGCCCACTTACACACTGGAATTTTCCTTTGCACCTTTAACGCCCTCTCCCCTAAACCTCTCCTTATTTAGGAGCGAGGGAGAGCAGGGTGCAGCCACAGAGAGGAGGTGAGGGGAGGACAATGGGTGGAGGATTGTGAGGAGCTGGAGAGGGTGTGGGGTTGAAGAATGAGTGTATGTGTGTGTGTGTGTGTGTGTGTGAGGAAGGGAGATTTTGCCCTCCCACGCTGGTTGTGTGTGTGTGTGTGTGTGTCTGTGTAGCAGGGCCAACCCGACACACCCAGAGGGCAGCGAACCTCCACATCCTGCCCGGGGCGTCCGTTTGTCCAAACAGCTCACTTCTTCCTCTTCTCTCCTTTCTCTCTCTCTCTCTCTCTCTATGCTCAAACCGGTCTGACTAGAGGGTAGAGAGCAGAAGAGGGTGGGGGTTTGTCTATAAAGAACAGAAACCCCCCGTAAAACCAGAAGAGGAAGAAAAAGCCGCGGAGTAAAATACAGCAGAAGAAAACAAACAGCAGGGCGTTGTCCTGCCCTGAATGGGGAAGTTTGACGGTTTGGTGGTGTTCTAACCCCTTTACACACTCTCAAACACACACACACACACACGTACCTATTACCCTCTCCGTCCACAGCGGTCTGCCTGGAGCTAGTGCTAGTACACAGTCAAAACGAGATGAACAGTAAGGAGATCTGAACCTGTATGCAATCAAAGACTTACTCAGAGTGTCTAAACACGGACAAACAGAGATATATCCTGTCAGGCCTATAATCGTGTCCCAGAACGCTCTCCTCTATCTCTTCCTGTCTCTCAGTGATCAGTTTTTATGGCAGTCATCACAGACCGCTGCAATCCTGTTCCTGGAGGGCCAATGTTCTGGAGAGTTTAGCTCCAATCTGCCCCAACACACTTTCTACTGATCCTGAAGACCTACATTGTCCCTCCTCTGGTGCATCTTACGGACACAAAGCCGGGGTTTTTCAACCCTGTTTTGGATGTGTCCTTTAAAAAAGTTAAACGTCAAATTGTTATTAGAGACCCATGTTCTGAAATACCTGGATCAGATAAGAAAAGCTTCCAGAATGTCTATTATTTAAAGTTTCCGGGAACGTAGTTTAGAGGAAAATACCCATGCAAGGATCATCCAAACAAAAGTTGTGTTTCAATCAAACCTGCCTGAAAGGTTCTAATGATCCTGAAGACCTTTATTAGCTGGTTCAGATATTTAATTAATGCCGGTGCTAAACTCTGCTGGGAAATGTCCCTCTAGATTTAGGATTGGACATGCTGTGACGCATTTGGATGACATGAAATGATCAGTGACTTCAAAAAGTCATACTGTAGTTGTAAGTCCCTATGGAATATGTTTTATTTTATTCCAAAATCCTTTTTTTTTTTGTACATTTTTCTGGATTTTTCCTTTTTTTCATTCTAGTTTGTGTTTTTTTTTGGTTAAATAAAACTTTTATCGATCAAAAAAGCATGTCTAATTAAATCATGAAACTTACACAATTGAAACGATTAGTTCACACAAAAATTTAAATTAGCCCGTTTTACTCACCCTCAAGTCATTCTAAATGTATATTACTGATCCAATTGGACTTGTTTTTCTAAGATTTATAATAGCAGTGGGCGGGTTTTTTTCTCAACAGTCCAAAAGAAGTCAAATAAAGCACACTGGACCATAATAAAAATGGCCTCACATAGCTAAATAAAGCCATCCTGTGGCCAATTGATGTGTTTTTAACGAGAAAAAAAAATCTGTATATTTGTATTTAGAATGTTACAATTTATTTTTTGTCAAAATCTCCAGTTCAGTCAAGTTAAACTGAACTTTTATTTTGACAAGTTGTTGTGAGGACCTTTAAGTTTCTGTTTGTATATGATATGTTTTTTTCTCAAAAGAAATGGTAAAATGCTCATGAAATTACTTAGTTTCAATTTATTTATCCAAAATTAGGCAAATTCTGTGACATTCTACATTATTCAGTTATAGCATCGTGGAAATCATAGTTGTGCTTTCCAAAATCCAACTTGCCCCATTCCTTTTCCATTTAAAACTCATCCAGCTCTTTCCACTCAAAGCTAATTGTTATACATTCTTGTCTGTCCAAAGCTTCAAGCTTTCTAAATATGGTTAAGCGTCTGTCACAAGTGTAGACAGGCCCTCTCCATTAAAAAGGTAAGAAACACAAGCAGAACTTTTGAATAATAGCAGGACAATCCCCGTTACATCCACTGCATCCGGAGATCAGCTTTGATTCTGATGGTGAGCGACGAGAGCGAAGCGCATTCCCCCCACCCTATGCATTGTGATTAATGGGATTATCCTCCATTAAACAGCCCACCACGATACTAAGTGGCTTGTCTCATTGTGTTCCTCTCAAGACATCTATTACTTTGCAATAAGCCAGTTAAGCACGGCCTTCCTCAAACAGGTTAATGTAAGGAAATATTTACCCAAGTGGGTGAGGATTGGTTTTGGACTGATTCCAAACAAGTGATGAAAAAGTAAACGACAGAACCATGGTTTCAGACACATTGAGATTTTGTGATCATGCAGATAATTTGAGTTTTGGGCTACCATGTTGTGACCTGATCCATTTTTACTTTTTAAATTTTTATTGAGAGGAAATATAGGAAGCAATGCAGGAGGACTAAGGGGATGGGGTCAGGAAACAGCCATAATTGAAAACTCAAACTTGGGTCACCTGAAGCACTGTGCACTGTAGGATATGGCTCCCACTGGATCCAATATACTTCAATCAAATGGTCCCCCAAAATAGCACAGAAAGGTACAAGTGCCTCGGTCATGTGCAAACTTTTGTTTCAAAAAAATGTTTTGCTGGCAGGGCATCTTTTCTTCAGTGTTGCCCCATGGGATTGGGAAGAAGCCCAGATGGCAGAGATGGGCAGTCGGCCACTTTTGTTACAGATACAACACGGGTGTTAGAAGGGGATGATCTGCTATAAAAACTGGAAGCTTTTACCATCCCTCCATCTCTACTGAGTAGCTCAGGCATTCTGCTCCAAGGGCAGGGGGTGCTTACGTTTTGGAAAAAGGCATTGCTATCATCGTCATCTTCACTGGCCAAAGCCGAGACACCGTGGAGTGTCCTGGCTTGAGGCACCTCTTGGTTTTAGAGGCCAAAGTGTCTATATATAGTGCATGTGTAAAGGATTCTGGGAGAGGTCGGGTACTCAGAGACCAGAGCACTGAAGCAAGAGGGAACTCCACCATGAGGAAGTCTGGATTTTTCTGTCCATGATAAAGCCAAGAGTGTTCACTTTCAAAGAGACAGGTGGGAGGTGTGGAGGAGTGACAGACATGTCATTTCCAAATAAAGACAGCGAAAGAGAGACAAGGACAGTGGGAAGAGCCTAAAACAGTAAGTGAACCCGAAACCTGGACAACAAAAATAAAGGTTAGATAAATTACAAACTGACCAACAGCACTGAAATAAAGGAAGAAAGCTTCCTGATATGCACTCACAGCACTGTAGAGATTATTGTCTGAATTTACTGACTGTGGTAATTGACAGGAACAATAAACCCACATTAGGTGGAAAAAACCCAGAATGTTCCCTTTCAGAATCAGGTAAATCAGCTGATTTGGTGGCCATCTTGGTAACTCCCTGGGGCAGCTATTTCTCATTGTTGCAAGTACTACATGAAAGAAGAAAGATTCCAAAAACTGTTTGCCATTATTAAAAAAAAAAAAGCAGAAATTTTGATTTTGGCGCAAACAGTACTCCAATTAGTGTCTATGCTAATGTTAGCCAAATGTTATTCGGACTATAAAGGAATGAGGTATCTTCACCATGTGTATAAGCTCAAGCTTTAGTCAAATACTTAATAATGCGTAACTCTGCCTCTTGGGGGTGCTATAAGAAAGAAAAAAACATATTTTCAACTAGAACTAGGCAACCGTTGGTCAAACTTAAAAATCGAAATAAAAAATGAAGTTTGATCACTTATTAGACAAGGTTCATGGAGGTTGATCGGAACGAAACTTGCTGGTTCGACATGGTTCTAAAGGTCTGTACGAATTTTTAAACCAATCGGTCACTAGTTGGCGCTAACAAGTTTTTTGGCTCTGTAATCACGTGGTGTTTTGTCACACCCACACAATATGCATATCATTTGATAGATCATAATGAGCAACTTTGCCTCAAGAACAATTGCAGTCAATCAAATTGTTCATTAAATATTTGAAAACCTATGATAGGCCTCCTCATTCTAAAGAATTTTGTCTCTAGGACTAAAGCTGTCAATCAAACTATTAAGTCATTCATTAATTATTCACAAACATTTTTAAAACCTACTTTTTCAAACTAGTCTCAGGTTTGTAGCTCAAACTGGATCAAACCAATACAGAACAATTTTCTGGACTCTCTAGATTAATAATTATCAAAAACATATTGAATTTTGTACTTTGGTTAGCTTTATGAAACGTGGTTAAACATGTGACAGATGAGTCTTAGCAAGCATGCAAAGCTTCACAGAGCTGACACTATAGGTAGCACTATATTTTACAATATTTCCAGAGTAAATGACCCTTAATCTCTCATATATTTACTTATAGACGATATCTTCATATAATATCATAGATCTCCACGTTCTGAACAACTTTGCCTCTGGGATTAATGATGTCAATCAAACAGTTTTGACAAAAACGTACTATAAAAGCTATAACAACACAGTTTTGCAATTTGCAATGTGCTTTCGATGTGTCAGCCATACACCCAGGTGTTCCCATTTAACCTCAAAGGCCTTAAAAATGATTGAACTCCGGTAATTGCTGCTTGCAGCTATATATTTATTTGTAACCTTTAAAGATTCTAAACACTGATCAATTAATACCTAATTTTTTGGCATGATTCACCTTATTGAAGTTGAAGAGACTTGTTGTAGTAAAGGAGGAACAGAGAGAGACTGAAGAGAGAGGCGAGAGAATGGCATAGAGCGAGGCGGAACACAAGAACTCTGTCTGACAGTCCGACATGACGCCTTACCCCAGAACAAACAAGCATTCAACTACATTGAGGGGCAACCCAGAATGCCATGGGGGAGACAGAGGGAGAGAGAGAAACAAGAGAAAGAAATAGAGAGGAAAGAACTGTGAAGGTCATCTGGTGGGATGGTGAGTCTCAATCAAAAGAAAGTAGGGAGGCACAACGGATGAGGGCCAGAGAGGAACAGATGAGGGACGGAGCGTGAGCAGAAAAAAGTAAAAGTTTAACTTGTGAAATATGAAATCTATTTTGGTTTTAATGGAGAGGAAGGAAATATGAAAGTAGATTATTAAACTGGGAGAAAGCGACGAGGGAGGGGAAAATCCAGAGGTGTTCAGGGTGGGAGGGTTGAGATCTGTTCACGATGTTTTAAATATTAAAGCTATTTCAGGTTTAATGAGGTGTAAATACTATGGGGAGAGTGGTAAGAGGATGGGGGTTAAAGGGGCCTCACTCTCATTATTTCAAGCGCACACCTTTTGACTATAGAGACCCAGAGAGAGAGAAGTGAGAGCGAGTGTAGAAACAGAGAGATAGAGCTGATGAGGAAAGAAATAGGGCTGAGAGAAGGAGGATGACACAATTCGGAAGGACTTTACGTGAATAGTAAATGAATAAACAAAGAGTGAACGAGTCAGTGAATGAATGAGAGATTGCGCAAATAAAAGAGTAAGTGAATGATGAATAGAGAGTGCATGAATAAATAAGTGACTGAGTGAGTGTGAGAGAGAGTGAATTATAGTCATTAAGTGAACACATGAATGAAGGGAGGGATATATTAGTGATTAGATCAGTGAGTGAGTGAGTGAGTGAATGAATAAATCAGTCAGTGAATAAATCAATGAGTGAGTGAGAGAATAAATTGATTTGTATGCATTAGTAAAGGACTGATCTATCTGTGAAGGCATGAATAAGTGAATGAATGCATGAATGTGCGAGTGTTTGTAGGGCAGTGGGCGAGAGGCCAAAGGTTAAACTTTCAGAGGAGAGTAAATATATGTGATGTGTTGAGGCTGAGCTGAAATGAATGAAGGAAGGCAGGGAGTGAGTGAGTAATTAATGAATAAATTATTTACTTAAATGAATAAGTGAGTGAGTAATTAATGTATAAATGAATGAATAATTGAGTGAATTAATAGGTAAGCCAGAGAGTAAGTGAATAAATGAGTCAGGAAGAATGAATGAATGAGTGATTCAGTGAATTAATGAATTAGTTAGTAAGTGAGTGAATAAATGAATGAATTAGTTTGTGAGTGAGTAAAGAAGGTAGAAAGAAAGAAATAAGTGAGTCAAGTGAGTGAATGATCAGTGAAATAATCAGTAAACCAGAGAGTGAGTGAATAAATGAAGAAGAATGAATAAATGAATCAGCAATTGAAACAAATAAAGGAGGCATGAGTGAATAAATACATTTGTGAATGAATAACATATTAAAGGAGCAAATGAATGAGTGAACCAGTGAGTGAATGAATGAATGAAATACTGAGTTAGTAAGCAAGTCAGTGAATGAATGAATGAAAGACTGAGTTAGTAAGCAAGGTAGTAAATGAATGAATGAAAGACTGAGTTAGTAAGCAAGTCAGTGAATGAATGAATTTGTGAATGCCCGAAAGAACATTTCGAAATGAATGAGTGAGTGAATAAATCAGTTTGTGAATAAATTAGTGATTCAGTGAGTGAATAAATGAATCAGTAGGGTGAGCGTGATTTCACCAAGTACAAGATATTCCTGGATCAACATTCCAATCAACCAATCAGATTTGAGGGATCATTTTTCTGGAAACATCTGTTTTAGGCTTATGATCAGGGTTAGGTGCTTCTACACCCTTGTTATTCAGCTATCATTTCCCACTGATTTTAGGCATACATTTTGGGTAGGGGTAGGTTTAGGGTTAAGGATTGGGATAAGTTTATATTTTTGGACTGTAATATCAATCCAGGATGAACAAAAGATGTTGATCCAGGATCATGTCTTACTTGGCAAAATCACGGCGACCGAAATAGTAGGAGTTAGTAAAGGACAGATCTATCAGTGATGGCATGAATAAGTGAATGAATGCATGAATGTGCGAGTGTTTGTAGAGCAGTGAGTGAGAGGCCAAAGGTTAAACTTTCAAAGGAGAGTAAATAGATGTGATGTGTTGAGGCTGAGCTGAAGTTCATGTGTATGTGTGTTTGCTCTGATGAACAGGATTAGATGAGCTCTGCTGTGAACATGTCAGCCGCTCACGGAGACAAGTGCAAAGTTACACCATAAAGATGTTCTATAAAACACACAAGACTTGCTGAATATTTAAACACTTTACTATTATCTGTGTGCATGTGTGTGTTTTCTCCACATACACACTCTTCAATCACATACAAGCACTCAGTCGCCACATTTACATATGCATCTTTACACAGATAAACAAAGACACCTAAGAAAGCACACACTTCCCTTTTAATAACAATTTAAAAGCAGAATAACATGCCAACAGCACAACAACCCATTTGCATGTGCGAATGATCTAAACGTGGGATTTTTTGTCTTGTGCTGGGGAAAGGGGAAGGCCAAAACGACCATCTTATTTTCCTAATCTCTCTCTGAGCAAACGATAGCCATGTTCATGAACAGATAATCTAAAATAAAATATCAGTGACCATTTCCTGACCAAACTAAAAAAATCCCCCTGATGACAGATGAAGTTCACAGCCACAGCTAACCACAGAAACCCCCCTCTTCATCAGGGAGTAAACCTGAAACACAAAAAAACACTCAAACTAACAAGCCACTTTCGTACACAGATACTATGACATAGCATCAGAGACACACTGGGTAAATTTCCTTTCGAAATGTCACCCTTCGGTGGTAATTTTCTGACCTGACAAACGAGCGCTAATGCTAATGCTAACCATTGAGGCCTGTAGTATTAGACACAGGCTGTAGAAAAAAATACTGATAAAATAACTAGGTATGAAACATGGTGCTGTGACCCAGGTGTGTATTACAGATGTTGTGGGTTTGTTTGTAAGTGGCTGCTGCTCGCTCAAAAGAGGTCTGGCTTTTAGAAGAGCGCTGAGCTTGTACATTCAAATTTCAGAGTGTACACACACTCCTGATGGTGAGTAATGAAATCACGGCACATGTAAATGGGTGGGGACAAACTGATATAGCTACTAATGAAACAACAAAAAGGTGTAGGATGATGGGAAGAAAGAAGAGCACTTTATGACAAAAAAGAAAGAAACTTACCCTGCTGAAAAAAAACAAAACAGCAGGTGCTGGTTAGTTATGTTTTGATGCTGGTTTAAGCTGGTGGTTTTGCTGTTTTATGCTGGTCCTTTGCCAGAATGTAACCAGCATAAACCAGAAAAGGACCAGCATAAACCAGCATAAACCATCATCCCAGCATCAAAACATACCTAACATATGCTTTTTTTCCCCAGCAGGGCAGACATTGTTGATGGCAGCGCAGATTAAATATATTTTTTATGCAAAGACATTAAAGCAAAAAAAAAATCTATATACAGAACTAAAGCATAATTTCATGCTCCATTTACAACCTGTTCTCAGGAGAAAAAATTGACTATTTTACATTTTGTATGAGATTTGTACGGAAGCCCATGACTTAAGCAGATCGAATGAAAACGTACACATTAATTCGTACAATTTATACTACCTAATTCTACCACCAATTTGCCAATATGCAAAAAAAAAAAGTTATAAATTGCCATAATAGTGTATTCCACATTGAGTCCACTTATTTCACAAAGCGATACATAAGAAAAAAATTGCATTTTGCTTTCTTAGTGTTGCCACACAGTGGGCACTATTAGCAGATAAGAGCCTAAACGTTTCTTCTATGGTCAGTTTTATCTTTCAAAACAACTACTGTCAGGTATATCAAATTGGCAGAATAATTTGGAAAAAACTACTTTAAACATAGCAGGGTGCAACAAACAAAAATGTAAACCATTTAAACCAAACCGACTGTGATATTGTGATGTTTCCCCAAAGTTTGGGAATCTTTATTCCAGGACACATGCCCATTATAACGCCTGCATGTTTCAACATCTGCTAAACATCTAGTGTGACCTCACATCCACTCTCTAGAACTGTAATGGATTGATGTCTCACGTTTGTCATTGGTCAGTAAGATGTTCGGAATGTCCATTCAACAGCAACCTGAACAAAGGTGCAGTAAAACTTGAAGACATGTGCAAAGAATAGCTGGTATGCAGACAGTCCCTATAGCATGATCTGAAGCTTGTCTGCAATAAGATGATTAGTATAATATTTTAGCAGACATGAGAAGACAGTAGCCTGACTGTCTTTTTGGTCTTGGCTGCTTAATCATGTTAAAAACCATATCCTCTCTCTCTCTCACACACACACACACAACACATTTCACAAAGAGCAGGTTGAGAAATATCCCGCTGCTCGCCAGAACTTCATACCAGAAGCATGGTAATTTAGATATACAGTTCTATAAACATGCCAACCACCAATTACAAGCTTCTTAAAACCATTAGTCTGCGCACAATGCAACTTGGACATCAGCATCCTGAGATCCCATTTAGTGCTGTCAGCAAACGGCAGCCTTAACCATGCAAACCATTACTCCTGCAACTAGACACTTCCTGTGCCCTTTAACCAAATCTGAGAAAAGTCTAGCTGCTGACTGGACCTCAGCACGGACAGAAATCACGTATGAGGGCATTCATAGAGTCCCTCTTACTACTTAAACTTTCATATTGTCTTAATAAGATTTGAACATGTTCATGTTACAAAGAACAGGTGGGTGATAATATATACTCACACACACACAAAATAATCCTTGTTTATTTAAACAAAGCAAACCATCCTGGCCACAGTAGCCACTCGCATAGGTTTTGGACAAACCTGTCTGCCTCAATTCCTCAAGAATCCACCAATTCAGTAGGAAAATTACAGCCGAGTCCAAAACCCGAAGCAGGGCATGAGGGCTTTCACAACATCCCGTCTTTCTCCTACCCTGATCCGACTGGTCCAAGCCTGAGCCTGTTTTGTGTACCAAGCAATATTCTCATCTTCACTGAGCATCGGCCCACATTATCAAATGACATCCAAAGCAATTTGCTGTTTTTGCAAGTCCTCAGTTCCTTAGCGGACTGAGATTTACGCACGGTTAAGAGGGATGATTTTAGATTTGAAAATGTTTCGATTCCATTTAGTACGTAATTCAATTGTCCTCAAAAGCTTGACTAGCATATTCGTTTGGCTTATGGGGGGCCAGTGCGTGAGGAATATAAATGTGTAGTATTTGTGTCGCATACAAAGGAATGGGTGTGACTTTAGTGAGCATGCGTGTGTACGCGGTACAGTGAGCTGGTGTGTACTTAGATGTGTGGTGTCTTGCACTTGATATTTGATCTGTGGGGTTGGGTCAGCGAGTGCAGTTATATCTGTTGGAGCTGCAGGTAGCAGGGCTGGCAAACAGAGAGGATGAGAGAGTGCCTCGAGAGTTAAGTCGGTAAACTCGCACTAAGCTGATGCAGATCTCCACGTATTCCCCTCCCTCTCTCCTTCACTTTATCCCTTCTTCTCCACACTTCAGAAGACCTTGGGGCACCCCCGTCCCAACACTCGCGCACACACACACACACATACAATTTAATCCTCATATCGCCACCAAGGTCAATTCAATTATCCTGTTTTCTTAAAGTGTATGTGTGCCCATTTCACAGTCGGCCTGCACAAATTCACCAGAGATTAGAGCTGCCACACTTTTAATGATCTACATACCTATAAGCAACAGTATCCGAGACAGGTAGGGCCTCATCCCCGCTTGCTGGCGTGATCTGTTCCTCAGCACGGATTTTGTTTTTAGGTTGATGAGGCTGCCTGGCGTCCCATGTGTCTTTCCGATGTTAATGAGGAAATTAGTTTTTTCAACCCCAAATTCCCCACCTCAATCTGTAGTTTGTCATGCCGCTATACTATTAGTGCTACAACAATAATTTTCAACTTCATCAGAGTTCTATTTCTATCTGGGTTCGAATTATACAATCAAACACGGTGGCAAAGTATTATAGAAGACCTGACTCTCACGGGATCCTCGAGGCAGTGCTCGCTACAGTGAGAAACAAACTTTGTGACTGTTAAAAAGTACTGTCCACATAGTATGAATGAGGGTAGTACGAATGCAATCCTATGACGTCAGCTGTATCGGTTCACTGCCATTCACATCTCCTCTCCTGAAGCCTCATGGGATAGGAAAGTGTCCATTCGATGTGCAATGTCTCATGAATACCAGGAATCTGGAGTCATACTGCTTATTTCAACTATTTTGTTTTGGAAAGGAGGGGCATGGGGGGGGGGGGTTATACAACAAAATAGAACAAGTTTGGTGATAACTAAACAAATTCTTATTTTTTTTAGCTCAACCGGCACGGAATGGAATACACAGGATTGTGATATATCAAAGGCAGCTGCCATCAAAATACGCTTAGAATAAGGTATCTCCGGAGACCGGAAGTAAAGCAAAATTTGGATTTGGATGTGCCTTGATGTCATACTGCCTTGGAAGGTATTGTAGAGCTTTTGGGTGCCGGAGTTGCCCATTCCTGTACTATCTAGTAGGCATATTCAGTCTCTTTTGCAAGACCAAACATCCCTTTATGAAAGGTCAACAATCGGCTCGCTAATGTGTTCACAATGTGATATCATGATTGTAAGAAAGGAAGCAATAAAGCAAACAGTACACAATAATCCTACCTGGAATGTCCTGGTTGCCGTAGCTCCAGCCAGGATTGGAGAGCATGGATGGCAGTGGCGACGCCGTCCGACTGTCCCCTTCGTTCTGTTGGGTTATGTGCCTGACCGTGTCCTTGTTCTTACGGTTCTTTCTGCGGCCCGAGCCAGGGGGTTGCCAGCTCCCCTCTCCTCGTCCACCTAGCTCTCCTGGCATGCCTTGTGCCCCTCGGCTAGCCCCATCTTGCAGATTGGAGGGGGAGACCTGCTCCTCTTTGACCTGAACAGAACGGTAATCAGCAGGCCACAAAGGCTGCAAACAAGCATCCTCCTGACTCTCATGGCTTTTGGGTTCCTGATCTTCCTTGCCGTAGTTGCTACCGCCTTCGTGGCAGCTAGCGATGGCTGAGTCTCCAGATGAGTTTGCCGGGCTGGTGCGTCTGGCCAACCACGGCGAGGAACTGCGGGCCGAGATCATAGATGCCAGTGCTTCCGAAGCTCCACCCACACCGGGCCCAGCCCCGCCTCCGATAGAGCTCACCACGTTGCCCATCTCAATATCCACAAGTTCATCAGCGAGCTCAGAGCGAATGCTAATGTCTAGTGCCGCCTTGATGAAGCCGTGACACGCTTGCACTATGTCTGTCATCTGTAGGTAGCTGGCGGCCGACATCACCTCGATCACATTCTTGCTTGTGAGCGCCAAGTGGGCGGAGTACATGAAGTCGAGGATGGTCTTGAAGCCTTGAGCTGTGACGATGTCCAGGTGCGTGATGGTGGCCTGCTGCTCTGAGCCCTTCTTCACCTGGCAGTAAAGTGTCTTGAAGTAGCGGCTGCTGCCCAGCAACACGTTCTTGTGCGCTTTGAAGATCTTGCCCTCCACGATCACACACACGTCGCACAGGATGCCGTGCTGCCGCTGCTCGTTCAGCTCCCTCAGGAGCTGCCGGTAGTGCGACGTGATCTCCATGTCTTCCTTCCGGTTATTCATTGGACTAACGGGTGGCTGCTTCTCCTGAACAGAGTCTAGAGGAGGACAACATACGAAACACAAACCCTGGTTAGTACAGTTGCAGTAGATGCAAGGAACAGACCTCAAATTTCTGCATAAAGACAGAACAGCAATGCCTGGAATGAAATACTAGATCACACTAATAGTAGACTACTGTGAAACAGTTGGCATTATTTAACAATAAACATTATGTCATCAAGAATGACCACATTAAGTTGCATGTGAGTGGCATCCAGCTATAACTATCAATAAGGCTGTTATTTTCCATTTCTGCCATTTAAAATGTGCTGCAGAAGTTAAGCTTAATTAACATTATTTTCAACATAATGTTGATTACCAGAGAAAATAATTTTAACTTTTAAAGCAAAAATACATAAGGTAACCTGCAGTAGAATTTCTCAGTCTCAAAATATGACGGTCTTATTTTTAAGGCACTTCATTGATAAAAAATAAATAAATAAAAAACACACACTGATATTCCAGGTGTGTACTTCTTTAAATTGTCTAAATTATTTTCTTCAACATAAAGAAAATTCTGTTTATGCCAGTCAGTCATTAGAAACTCAGTGAGTGCATCACATTGTGGGATACAGTATTGTATGCATTGTGCTTTGTTGTTTGCTGCACATTTTTGCATTCCTGGTATTCTATAAATATAGGCAATTCACATGCACGCACAGTTTACAAACTATATACTGTAGAAATATAACAATGTTATTATGCAAATCCAAACACAGCCAATGACTGAACAGGAGGCTTAGGTTAATACAGTAAATGTAAATCATCCTGTCTGGACACGTTGATTAATATCATCTTAAAGCAACAAATAGTACCATGAATATACACACACAGAATATACTGTACAATTGTAATGTATTGCATTGCAATAACGAGAACGGGATTCCTTTATTTGCATTACTGAAGGCTATTAGTTAACATGCTTAACTGTCCTAAAATGGGCATCTTTTTATTGTGTTGGGGTGTCAATATTTGACAGCTTTTGTGAGATTTACCCCATGCTTTCCCTCTTTTCCCAGCCGAGTGTGTCTTGTGTTTATA
>JAUCMU010000048.1:3818453-3840194 GCA_032275025.1 Enteromius treurensis | reverse complement strand
ATTATTATATATGTTGTCTGTCCTAAGATGAACCATGTCATAAAAAGGCGTTTTGGGGCTAAATTTATGGAATGGGGCGGCGGGGGGGTAGTGCAATTAACATGTAAATAACTTTGTTACAGTAAAATAAATATACAAAGTGATTAATATCTGCATAAAATAGAGATTCTAAGCTTTCAAATGGTACCACATAGGGGGTTATTGGTGCATGCAAAGGGTTAAAAATTCAAGGCACAACTTGAATGTAACTTTGCAGAGTTTAATCTAGTTGAATCTAGTTTTCTCTGTGCAATGCAGTTTCTAGTTGTAAACAAAATCAATTAGGTACCTTTAATTAAGGTACAAAATAATTAACATGTTAACATTCCACACTTTTTTGCTTCTTAAGTAAATAAATCTTGTTTTAAGGGTGTTTAATCTGGAAAACAAGACCAAATACTGAGACAAGAAAACACATTGCAAATTAGTTCTAACTATAAGAGAATATAAGAGGATCTAACATAAGAGGATAGTTTAAATTGAATGAATGAGTGTGTGCATGTTTCTTTCTCCTACTTATTTCTTTTTTTTATGAGTGTACACTCGCATTACCACACACACATACACACACACAGAGTCATCGTTTCAAATCCACCAAATGGTGCGCCGATGACTCCCTAAAGCTCGGCTGCCGCTACTCACGAATCGACGACTCATCTTTAACACCTTCCTGGAGCTCGCGCCGTGAGAGGTGTCACAACAAACCGGCGTTGTCATGCTGCACTGAGGCACGGTGTTCCTGTAAGCACACACTCTGGTGCACACACACACCAACACACAACCTCACACACCATGCTGCGACAAGCCATTATCACAACAGGAAGGCTCATCACCGCCAGATAAGGTCCCCAAATGCAAACTTCACAGAATGTTTCGCTAAATGTTGCTTTTCATTTTTAAAATTAATAAAACTCTTTTTTGTGTTCTACTTTTTTCCTGAAGTTCACTAATAGAGATTTGGTGCAGTCGTGTATTAGTTTTCATCACCACTGTCCTGGCACACATACACTGACGTGATACACTGAAAAATTAAAAATAAAAGAAGTTGTTATGGATGGATGGAACAATAGTTAGATAGATAGATAGATAGATAGATAGATAGATAGATAGATACTAAAGCTAACTCTAAAAATCTCTTTCTATAAGGATCTCTTTAATAGTGAGATTTAACTGGCTTTTAAAATTTCAGAGTAAAACCAGCACTCACACACACGCACACAAACATGTCCTGGCATGAGGTGTCTGTCAGGAAGCTAATTGTCATAATCAGGAACACTGGCTCCTGTCAATGACTCAGAGGGAGAAGGAGAGGTGCAGGTGGACAGAAAGGAGGGGGTGTCTGTAGCGTGACTGCTGGGCTGTCAACAAAACATTGGCATCCTTCTGAAAATCATCCGTACTGGATAACCCCTAACTAACAGCTCGCCAAATACTAAAGTGACGGGGAGAGAACAGGAGGGGGTGGCAGAGAACAGAGACAGATAGACGGCAAAGAAAGATACTGCAGGGAGGAAAACGGCATGACCTCACAAAGGATTAATGAACTGTTGTCCCTTTTTAAATCACTGATCATGACTTTAAAGTCTCTTTATACAGTAGGTGTGTGACTGCAACTACCATCATGAAACTTTAAAAGTAATTACACTTCAAAACCCATCTGCCACTGGTCAGACAAACGTATAGCCCCGCCCCCAACGCATGTCAGACTGCTGTTGCCGTGTTGGGCTGTGTCAGATGCTCAAACAAACAGAGCCATGTTTTGACAGCAGCATAAAAGTCACAGTGTTTATGCTTTTCTGGGAAATCAAGTCACAGATGCCTTAATTATTGTTGACTCCACAATTTAAGAAAAGTTATTTCAACATCCGAAAGATTACATACTGCTCAAGTTCTTCACTAGCAACTATTGTGAGCAGCAGATGTGGAGAAAACACTGGGGAAACGTCAGAGAGTGTTAGCAGAAACTGTTGCTTCAACTGAATGGTTGCTGCATCGACTGGTTAAGGAACTAACAGGTCGTACTAACTATAGATTTGTACAGGTAGATTAAGTTTATCCAATTTATTTAGGATTTTTTTATTTTGGCAGGTTTATATCCAGAGGCTGCGCAGTGTTGTGGCCCCTTAAAACTAAGTTTTGACACATTGACCGTTTCCAAGATGGTGAACACATAATCATGTCTGGAGCGGTCAAATGTGGCAGGCATCTACTGCATACATGTATACAGGTGCTAACCTGCTAAACTTGACTCAGTAGTCTGCACTTCCAATGGTAGTTAATAGGGCTCAACATCAATTCTATTTTAGCAACATGTTATGTTCCAGGATTCAGGAAGCGTTTAAAACTGGTATGGAAAAAAAATACAAATTAAATTTAGGATTACATATTTAAATCGGTGTACTAAAAGGTTTACGTTTTTAAGCAATACAAGCACATTCACATGGTAGAAAGATGTACATTTTATTTTCCCAATTAGCATTTTCTTCTACAAATCTCAACAAGACAACAAATCTCAAACGAGCATATTTTTTCACACCTCTAGCCAATTATTTTTTCTTTTTTAAAACATAAAGCTTACTAAATGTTATCCGATTTTTTTATTTAAACTACAAAATAAAATTTAAATTCAACCTCATGGAATTTTTCTCTCACTCTTTGAATTTATGATTGTATATTTAAATCAGTATAATTTTATGTTTAACAAACCACACAAAACTAGTTGTTTTTTTTAAACAATACAAATACATTTATTGTGCTGAAACACTAATTAAATATTAATATAAAAAGGTGAAAATATTGATGCAAGCGTCAGTACCATTAACCGTCCCTAAACTCTCTCGCTTCATCACTGTCATCTTTATCGCTGAGCCCTATATTGACTCCTATGATCAGTGTTTCTGTCACGCAGGGACATTTTCACACCTTTGTCTTCTGTCTGCTGAGGACTGGTGGGAGAAAATGAAGAGAAACACAACTGTGGCTATACTTAGTTGGTTTGACAATTTGTAATCACAACATGAGAGAAGAAAGAGAAGCCAGTGGCTGAGCGAGAAAGAAAAGATTAGCGGCCTTACAAGTCTTATAACAGATATTAATGCATTTTACATTAACCCATAAAACATTACGTATCAACTTCCTCAAGGCTGATATGACCCTACTAAATAATTCATTACCTCTAAGAGCTTCTTTTGTTTCATATTTGATAATCAAGTGTAGCTTAACAATAGCCAGTGTTTTTACCCAGGCTTGTGTTGCCATGGTAACCACGAGTGTGGCCAAGAGTCAACCCTGTCACCAGACGCTTCGCTCCTGTCCCATACTGTCTGTTTTTCCTTCTTTTGTACATTTCGCCACACGGAGTTTTGAATCGCAACGAACGGCTCAGGTGTCACCTGCAGAAGCTAACGTCGCTGGGTTAGCGCTGGGTGCAATATGCGGGCGATGTATAAGCTGCAGCATGCTGCGTGGAGTAGGAATAGCAGGGCTAGCATGTTGCTCTGGTGATCACGATCATTCTGCGACACCGCCCACCTCACAAACCTAATTTTAAAGAAAGTCACACATTCCCACGTTGTGAGGTGGCGGTATCGAGTGTCCAACCAACACTTTCTCTGATCAACCCCTTGGGTGGGATGGGAGGGGGAGAGGACCTTCACTGCTTTTCTCTCCTCGCATTTCAGTTTAAGAAAGCAAGAAGGCCCATGAAATACAGTGGTGGAATCTTGTGTTTTGAACCGTGAATAAAAAAAAAAAATCCCACACTTTTTGCAAATGATGAAGTCGGTGGGGGCTGCCAAAGGTTGAGGAGGTCTGAATGTTTTCCGAAAAAATAAATAGATAAATAAAATAATGACAATCATTTAAATTAAATGAAAAATAAAATAAAGAATACAATTAAAGCTAGAAGATAAAATTAAATCTTAAAAAAAAAAAAATATATATATATATATATATATATATAGCTTTGCTTTTAACCATGAATAATTTAAAAAAAAACTATATTTTTTGCTTAGAAAATTCTAAAAAATAAAGCTTGTAGATGTGATTCCAACTGAATTTTTAGGGGTATGTTCAGATATGTATACTGAAAAACAAGATAAAAAAATATAGATTAAGGAGGGGCAGTACCTTAACTCACCCTAAACCTTCTCACTTCATTAAACAAAAATTAAAATAGCCAGAAACTCACACACACATTTTTCAGTGAGTCGGTGGGGGCTGCCAGAGGCTGCTACAAGCTCTGGTAAGTTCAGACTAGAACAGAACTGAATAGAATTGAGCTCAATATAAAATTCCCAATGATAAAGTTCACATTATATTATTAGACTTATCTAACGTAAACTGATTTTATTTTAGGTTCAGATAAAACGAGATAAAAATATTGATTAAGAATTGTAATATTTTAACTAACCCTAAACTTTCTCATGTCGTTTAACAAAAATAAAAAAGGACATAAAAAAAAAATGAAATACCTTTTAACCCCAAATAAGTAGATAAGTAAGCAAGTACATAAATAAATATACAAACAAACCATTTTTGTTTTCAAATTATGATGTCGATGAAAACTGCTAAAGGGTGCTAGGAGGTCTGAAACATTCATTAAATAAAACCAAATAAAATAGACACAACGTGTGCCACAGCTAACCCACTCCTCCGCCACATGATTGCAGCACAAACTTTCCCGTGCAGCTTGGCACTGCTGCACGCTCACCTGGCAGTCGGGGTGTTCAGTCTCCGAGAGCAGGGCGTGGAAGCTGGAACCAGAGTAAGATCAGGGCTTTTATTTAATCTAGGTAGAAAAGAGGAATGGGGCCACGGAGGGCACAGCTGTACCACTTCCAACACTCCTTCTCCAGGACTAACAATCAGGGACACACTGGATTGGGGAGGCAGGAAAGCGGATCTGGCGATCACGGAGTCAAGCATGAAGGACACAGTCCGGAACTGACTGACATCGTCCATCAAAGTGACAAGACGGGTTTTGCTGTGCATTATTCAGCCTGCAATTTTTGCGCATTGTCACAGCGTGCAAATCCAAGTTGTTATTGAGGCACTTTGACAACTGACAAGACAGAGGAAAATTACAACGAAAGCGGCAGTCCCCGGTTTCTGCCCGCGCAATCGTTCCCATCACGTTTGAGAGTTTCCCATACGAGACACTTATCCGTCTGCCACAAATGTACCTCTTCACCGTGATGAATATTTCATGTTTCGATGGCACTTTTAAGACAGAACTAATTAACGAAAACTAGTTGATCTGGCATACGTTAAATCAGTTCAATTAAAAGCACGCAGACAAACGCAACATGCTAATAGCAAGAGCAGAGGAATAATTGTATGTTGAGGGGGAAGTGCTGAATGTTAAACAGGCCCTGTTAACAGCACTTTAGCACTTGGCGATGAACTCCTCTCAGGATTACACCGACCCTTGATAATGGACTAATGCAGATCGGCACATCACACAATACATTTGGAAAAACAGAGGCCTTCCAATGTCCATGACATATCTACTGCCTACTAAGCAATGAGGCAGTATGGATCTGATAGATCTGAGAACATGTGCACCACAAACTTAAAGGGGTCATATTGATGTTGCTAAAAAGAACATTATTTGGTGTATTTGATGTAATGCAATGTGCTTACGCAGTTTAAGGTAAAAAAAAAATAAATCCACAAACTGTTCATTTTTGTTTCTCTTCTAAGCCCACCTTCTGAAACCACGCTGTTCTGGAACAGTGTTGTAAATACAACTTAACCACTGATATATAGTTGTGTCCTTATTTGAAAGCACAAACAACGAAACACAGCGTCTCCAGAACATGGCGCCTGCAGCAACACTACAGCGAGAGTAACTTTGGCATGGTGCGATGAAAATAAAGCCACTCTGTGACGTAGAGAAGTCAGGGCGTGTTTAAATGAGCCGTTTTAGAAGGGTGCATACAATATCTGATCTTATCCATGCACTAACAGCTTGTAACACTCCAAAGAGAAAGGAAAACTGGAAATCGCATCATATGACCCCTTTAAACAAACTTGGACTTTTGGTTTGGAGATTTTCAAAGCTCACATTTAGACCTAGATCTAGACGGTCTTGAAGAAACGAAACCTTCGCCCCAACAATGATTGCAATGGCTTTCTGAAATTCACAGCGAGGAGGAAAAGCGTTCTGTGGTATTGTGGGGTAAATGTGTTAGCTCTGGGAGTGTCTCCACCCTCCCTTAATGGTTAGCTCTTGGCAGACAAGATGGGATGAAAAGTATAGAGACAGACTAAACCATCTTCTGAAAAATAAACAGAGCTTTAAGAGACAGACAAAAGTGCTATGGAAAGTGACCGACTGTCCACCGATTCACCTGAGAACGTTTGAAATGGTAATAAGTCTTCCTGTCCAAAACGGAGTACTAAAACAAAGCTGTTTTCTTTGTTTGCTCTGTTATTTTTGTCGTATCTCAATTGTTACTCCTTGACAGAAACGGTTTTCATTGCACAGCGCATGAAGCTTTTTAACAAGATTTGTTAAAATACTTCCTTATCTGAGCTTAGCATGCAGAGACGGCTGTAAGTCAGGCATTTTTGGGTTGATGTCCTTGAAAAGTATAACAGTGGTGCTTTGAAAACACTGCTGTTTGTTTGAACATATCAATGCAGACTGACACTGCAACATTGACTCAACTAATTACGTGAATTTAGGGCGGGGCTATCTGTTTGTCAAAACAATGAAACATTAGTGGGTATGAAAACAATTAAAATATTATTTTTGCAGTTCTGGTTGGCACAGAAATTACACACTTCGGTTGCTCCTCAGGCGTTTCTCCAGAGAAAAGACCCCAGTAATCTCACATATGTCTCCTCAAATGATCCTCAAGACAATTTCAAAAACTGAGATTTCAAGCTGTTTCAAATGATGTTACCAGGGTGTTGCTTGTCATATACCCTGAGTGTGAATGCATGCAAAGAATGCATATTATGTTGGTTTGAATGCCGTTAATGCAGCTAATGTCAACTTATAAGCTTGTAAATGTAACTTCATAATCAGGGTTGCCAGGTCCACAGTATTCCTATGGATTTAGACTATTTTTATCTGTTGCTGTGGGTAGTTTTTTTTTTTTTTTGTAGGTTAATGGTTTGACATTGCATAAATTACATTTGACTCAAAAGCTTGTACTGAAGTATTTTAATGTACCAATTTATATTACTACATTGATAAAACTGTTCTAGATGAGCCTGTGTACAGGAATACTTGATCATCAGATCATCAGAAGTTCTTAAAACTGCAAATAATTGTTTTTTTTTTTCAAACTGCTGAAAACTACAATTTATAATTTGGACTAGTTTATTAATTTAGGTTATTTTTTTAGATAGATTGGTCAATGCAGATCTGGCAACCCTAATTGTACTTGTGATAATTCAGATCACTGTGAAATAAAGTATAGATACAATGCGATCTGAGAGACAGTTTGAATAGAAGTTTGTGTTAATATGAATGAGCATGTCTCTCTGGCTCATTCGATTTAAATCTTTGACATCACACACAAATGTGTTACACTACTGCTGTAGAAAAGTTAGCAACCGTCACAAACGCTTGCCATATTTACAATATGTGACACTTCATTTAACACTCACATTCTAAGCTGAGCAGAGATGTACATTAGATAAAGTCTACTTACTCTAAACCCATAATCGCCAAGTTAAAGGGGCTGAAGAGGATGAAGACAAGTATGGTTTTAACTGGTGAGGGTTAGCATACCTCCCCATGTGTAAACATCCTGTATTTAAGACCACGTGTGGTCAGAAAGTAAGCCAGAAATGGGCAAGTGTGACAGAGGCGGAGGTGTTGTAACGTAGTTTGTGTGTGTGTGCGCGTGTGTTTGTGACTTTTCAAACCCAAAAGCAGGAATACGTGATAATTTCCGAACAACCAAGCTGGACTGAATGTCACCAGCAGACAGAGAAAGAGAGAAAGAATTACCGATGATATAAGATGGACAATCCGAGAGAGCGCAAGGAGAAAAAACAGAAACAAAAACCTCACAACCACATCCTCTTTTTCAGCCTAGGAGTGTAAAGCCCACTGCTAAGCGCTTGCCCAGGGTATGCTATCTCATTTCCAGGGGCTTTTTTTTTTTTTATTCGGTTTCTCCCCCAGGGCTTTCCACACAGCCTGAGAGCCCCCACTGAAATATTCACAAGGCACCTGAGGACACAGGTCTTTGTGGGGCGGTTCCAGGGAGGTCGGCTCCGGTTTAACCCACACACCGAGCGCCTAATCTAGGGGGATGAACACATCTAAGTGGCTGATGAGCACAGCTGTCACTCCATACACACACACACACTCGCACGCACAGGCCCCCAAACAGCTCTAGGGAGTGAAGCGCACCTGTATGCATCCCCGCTCACACAAAAGAACTCCTAGTCTTTTGGTAAGGGACGAGTTTGATTGCACATCTGGTGTGAGGGTGTAAAAATTGAATAAAAAATTTAAACGCAACAATGTGCGTGGCTGCGTTTAGCTTTAAATATTGATGCGAGGCATCAAGTGAGACACGTAGTGTACAGATGTTTAATGTACAGCTTGTTTCCAAGCTGATAAACAGAATATCGGGCTTTGTGTGGTCTTAACAGTGAGGGGGAGAAGCAGGTCCCCAGTGCTGTAGCAGGTTCATGCTTTCTAACCTGTTACCCACACAACACAGCCCACAGCCCGGGGAGAGCAGCCATCTTCCACACACTCCACCCACACACACATACATACACACTTAGCTGTGTGTCATGTCAGCTTGCACCCCCATACCCTGCCCCCCCACATCAGCACCCGTTCACCATGAACACACACACACGGCCAGAAGAACTACCCCCTCTTTATCTGTTTCTCTATCCCTCTGCACCATCAGCCACCTCCCACCCCCATATCTTGCCTTTCTGTGCAAATGTTCAGATTAACAACCACAACCACCCTGAATAAACATCACACTGCACTTTCTTGTTCAACTAACTGCCTGAACCTCCCTCAAGATACACTCGCACATCCACAGACATGTTAAACATATATGCTTAAACATTATAGCAGTACAAACAATTAAAACAGACACCAACACGATGGATCACGCATATAAAGTGGGAAAATATTAAATACGCTCGACTTTGTATATTCGTTTAGCTGAACGCAGCTTGAGCTTTAAGTGCTGACGTGCATAATTAAGCATTTTAAAGAATATCGAGGGCTATATACAAGTTCAGTTCTTTTGGAAACTTCTATGCTGTCACGTTCAATGGAAACTTTTAACTTTGTGGAAGTTTATGGGGCATTTATTTGCGTTTTTTTTATTTATTTTTTTATGCATGTACTCCATAATTAGTCTGATGTGGTAATATTTCATCAAAATTATATTAAATGTTTCATGACACCTTCAAAGTGAAATGCCCACCTAAGTGAATCTGGCAAGACAAATACGAGAATGTTTATTTTTATGTTGGTTGTTGTATGTTTCGCAGAAGATTGGAAATTAAATCTCCAGTTAGATATACATTTAATATCAGTTTACCTTTTTATGTAACACTTTATACACCATACAGATTAAAAGCAACTTAACATACTTGAATAAAACATGCCATCCACACTTAAATAGTGCGAACAAAAGCAAATGTGAGATAAAAGGCCATTTGCTGAAGCTATTTTAGCTTGCTTCTGAGTCTTTGAGGCTATTTAATCAGTTCACTTTTTTCGTGTTACTCAAAGTAATGCTGTACCAGGTGCGCTACAGAGTATGTTTACAACATCTAAAAAGTCAAACATATGGAGCTTAACTGATGCAAACAACATAATTAATATTTTACAAATCATAAAATATTGTATATAAAATATAAGCATAGTAAGAGAACCATACAAAAATAAGTCTCTATTAATTAATAAAGCCCCCTGTAATCATAACTTGTCTGAAACGGAATAAAAGCTATTGGTGTGTTACTGCCACTGGTGTTCATTTCAGATGGCTTTGTTAAATTATTATCAGTGGTAAATCGACAGCAAGCAAACAATAGAGTTTAACTTGCATTTAATATTCTTTTAACAGCTCATTAAGTGCTGAGAGAGGACAGGTATGATATTTCGGCTTCATTAAAGCAGTTCCTAGAACACAATGCTGTTCTTTACTCTTATTTCAGCCCCTCTCTTCCCTTTACCCCATGCAGTAGGAACCAGTTCCCCTCCCCTGCTTTCTGTTGACACAATACAACCACACCTTTGAGGAAGTCAATATGCATAGTGGACCAGAGCTCCCTCCTGCCTAAAATGTTCTCCCACTTATACACACACACACACACACAGATTCTCCTTTAAACAAAAACACCTGGACACGACCCTGACATGCAACACCAACACTGCCCTCTAGGCTAAGAGCTTTCCATATAAAAAATACACAAATATAGTGTGTTTGCGTGTGCAAAAATTGCAGAACAATTTATACATCTGGCAGATGCTTTTATCATGCCTTAAAAAGTATATTTATAAAGCTATATTTTTAAGGTTGTGTGCTCAATGGGAATCAAGCCCCTGGAGCCGTTTGCACCATGCTTTACCAGACAATCTGCAGGAACACAATCACAATATACTTTTACTTGCAAGAATAAGAGTTCAATAGTGCTTCAATATAATTCTGTATAGTATCTATCCACTTTACAATCAAGTAAAGGAAGAAAGCAAAGAAAAGGCCAAATTTTAGTGCCTCACTATCAGAGTATACTACAGATAAAAAGACCATATGAGAATATTGCCCAGGTTTGGTCAGTAACAAGTCTAGCACATGGTGTCATTAAATCATTTTAGGCTACCTTAAAATGACTGTTTTCCATCCCACGAGAGAAATGGGTTGGACGAGCTGTTCTGCTACAACAGACACCTGCCAGCATCGTCAGGCACATACACACACACACCACTAACATTAAGACACATTACAATCTGTACATCTATAATAGTATAAATGATGCTATTGACATGCTAATTAATTCCTTATTCAATTAAAACAGGCTATGAGTGTCAGAGAGGCGGAGAAAACCTAAAAAGTGATTGGCAAAAGGAAATTGTCATGTTTCCACTGGCTTCATTCTGTGTAGATGGGCATGAGGACAGTTCCTTACATAACCAGTTCTTCTGCTCAACTGACTCATTTTTGCACTGCAGACAGTTACAATGCCATTAATACATGAATGCGATTTTAAAAAGCGTGACGGTTCCACTTATTTACGTTGTTATATGTAAAATAAGTTAAACCAGCGCAGTTAATTTCACACATAAATGCGCTGATAAGAAACATTTATTGATCTTAACAGTCTGAATTCGACATTTTCGCCTGAACGGTTACACATATGTCCAACTATCCAATCAGAATCGGGTGCACCTGTAGCAAACAAGAGCTGACACGCCGCGAACAAGCGTCATAATAATCAATACAGAGTGTCACATTCTTTTGACAAACGCGCTGAATGATACATTGTTGCGCCTAACGCTTGATTCAAATGTATCAATTCAGAGACGCGCGTTCGAATTCTTTGTTGACGTTTATCTGGAAACCCGCTGATGTTCCGCCGTCGGCGAGTCAAACAAGTGGGGTCGCTCCCCTTAAAACCAACCCGTCAGCGAGGAGAAAATGGAGGAAGACGGAACTGACCAGCTTTAAGGGGGCAGACGGGGGAAAAGAGACAATTACCCAAAGAGCAACGCTACTATCACCTAACGCTTTCCTCAGCGAACACTCGAATATACTCCGCTCTCCTCAAGTTGAGGAAAGTATTAGGCTCCGAGTGCATGGATTCAATTATGCAGGACATAAAATAATAGTAAAGTGAGTCCAAAAATAAAAATAAAAAAATCCCCTTCCCTTTTCTGGTAGTAGGTTTAGGGTGTTGACGCAGCAGAAATTTCCTGCTGGAGAAATTCCCCTTTTGGAGGTTAAATGAGGGGAGGAGAGAGTGGGGTTAAGCCCTCCGCCTGCCAAAGATGAGCTTTTCATTTAAATACCACCACCACATGTACTGACCCCCCAAAGGACATGATTTTAGGATTAATACTTAGGGCAACTGTTATAATATAAAACGTAGGCTATTAAGTTCCTGGAGAGATGTGAAGTAAAGCTTAATCAGCGCGTTCAAAAAGGTTGACAAGACAAGAAAGTATCCCATCACTCCAATAAAACTCTATCCCGAATGAATGACTGCACACCTGACAGCTGTTCGCAGCGCGTGCATCATCTGTCATGTACATGTTCTCACCTGGAGACGTCAAACAGGTTGCTGTCACGCAGTCTACTTCAATGACGTGAAAATAACGCAAACGCACCGGCGTCGCGGAAACTCGCAACTTGAACTTACCTGAGTACCCGTGTCGAGGCGCGAGCTCATGTCTCTGCCATACATCCAGATGACAAGTCAAGCATGAATGTAAAAGCGCCGAGACAGACGCCTGTGCGGTGGTCAGTAGGAAGGAAGTGCTGTTAGAGATAGAGTGGAAAGGTGAGAGAGGCATACCTGTTAACCCATGAGTTCTGGGGGAGCGCGATGTCGATGCTTCGGAGCTCCAGTATTTCGCTCGTGACAGGTTTGGGAGAGTGAGCACGTCAACAATGTCAGCAGTCAGCTGGGAGACGCGCGTGTGTCGGTCAGTGTAATTCCCCTGCTCGCTGTCTCCCTCTCTCCACGCTCGTCTTTTTCTGTAATTCTCCCTCCCCTGCTTTTCCGTGTCTCGGTATCAGGAACCAACCTCCCCCTCTGTGTGTGTGTGTGTGTGTGTGTGTCTAGCTCTAGCTCGCTCTCTCTCTCTCGACTGAGAGTCAAATACAGGAAATGAGGCAACATAAACGCTCGCATTCACCATCAAACCCTGGACAGCTCCAGCAGAACTCATACAGCCTTGAAGCCTCCAGGTCAATTATGAATATATTGAGGGCAATGTGCCAACCTTATTAATAGAAAGATGCTTAGGTAATAAGACAAGTGAATAAGACAGGTGAATATCTTTTCGATACAGCTACAAACAAAAAGAGCAAAAATCTTTTTATTAAAAAAATTGAAAAGAACAAAATACAATAAAAATAAAATAAAAAAAAAATAATAAACAAATCCCTGTCAATTTTATTCCTAACCCCTAAAAGAAGTGTATACATAATTATTTTTATTTTACTTTTTGCTTTAGTGCACTATCTATCTATGACTTGTACATCTAAAACCGTAACAGTTTTTGTTTTATTACACACACATAGAAGTGATATAATTATTTTATATAATAATAAAATATATAATAATAATAATAATATATAGGACATTTATATTTCATATTAAATGTACGTTATACAATACATTTTAAATGTATCATCAGGGTATCAATTTATGTACATGACATTTAAATATAAAACTGACTGATTATTAGTTTTGCTTTTTTTCAACTTTTTTGTTCACTATTTTGCTTAAAATGCCTGCTGGTGTGCTTATATAATAATTTCATATAATATTATATTATAGATTTAAAACTTAAATCAAAATATAATGATTTATGCAAACACACATACACACAAACATACATATTTAAGTATATAAACCATAATATATTTTATAATAGTCTGAAATGTTATTGTTGTAGCTGTTGCAACTGTTATTGTCTTTACTAATATTCTATCATTTTCTCTTATTGTTTTAGCTAATAACTCGTTTAAAAATCCGATTGTCTGCCAGAGCTGTGTTTAGACCGTGTGTCCAGTTCATATAGAGGATGTGCTGTTTTTTCCCGTGGGTACTGCTGAATTTGCATGAGGGAGCGTCTGCGGGTATGGGCGCGTGTAGGCGTGAGTGCGCGGCTGCTGCACGCTTTTGTATGCTGTGCGTGAGAGTGGCACGCGCCCCCTAGTGGCGTGATCGGCGCTTTCAATTCACCGTGGAGGGCATGTCATCAAGCTCTCAGCGTCCTCAATCTGTGTGGAAGGTGTCACCTGCGTGCTTATGCAAATCACAGGAGGCGTGGTTACTTTAGCTTATTTTGCATATTCTTAGAGATGCATTGCCATCTGAATGACTCAACTTTACAGTCCGTTTTTTGTTATGTAAATGCTGGCTCTTTATTTTTTTCGCTTAATCTAAAAACAACAGTCAGGCAATTTTGCACATGTGCACGTTTCACAGCTTTGGCCGGATCAGAACGTGTGTCAGGCAGGGTTTGTGTGCGTGTGTGTGGATTAAACCCATTGACCTGTGGCAGGGCTCCTGTCTTAGGCTCCTGTGCACGCGTGTAATACTGATGTTCTTTAGCCACTCTCTGTGTCCGCAATCCGTGTCAGAATCAAGCTGCTTTTCTCCCTTGCTCTATCCGTCTGCCTGTCCATGTACGCCAAAGGCGGTCTGCCAATCTGCCTGACACAACACAGTCTGCCTGATTACGCCCCCTTTTATCCTGCCACCTCTTAAACACCATCCCCCTCCATCCAGCATGGGGCTCAAACTTCATTAGCCCTCTTACGTATTTATTCATTCATATCATCAACACTCATCAAAGCCAGGCCAGAGGGACAAGAGCCAAAGAAGGCCTTGAACACCCATAAACATAGGGAAGTGACCAGACAATATATTATTTTAAAACCTCTCAACAAATATGCTCAGACAGTCCTGCTACTGTAGCTCTAGAAACTCTATGCTAGGAAAACAAAAATTATTTGAAAAAGTACACCTTAACATGTTTTTAGGTCTAATACACACTAATATTCTTTAAAAGAGTATACTTGCTTGCAAACTGAATAAAATGTTTTCAGGCACCATTTTAATTGCAAATAAAGTTAGATGTACTATAGGTTACATTTATATTAATGCACTTTAATTAGACATATGGGTCAAAGATGAAAAAGGGGTCAACCGTAAAAACATATGTAGTTTGTATATTACTGCATTAAATTGATTGTTGTTTTCCCCACAAAAGAATAAATAAAGGTTTTCTGTTTAAATTAATTGCAATGTTAGTTATTTTTTGAGCCAAAAAGAAATATTATAAACTTTTTACTAAAATTACCCACTAAAATTTCATTCAGTGTAACAATGTCAGGCGTATTTGCAACAAATCAATTCATGACGCATAAAAATATTAATTACTTTCACCCCAAATACTAATTAGTTTAAAAAAATAAAAAATAATTTTTCACTGTCTTATGTTTTGCTAATTTGTCAGTAAGAATTTAAAACACAATAAAAATAAATATGCTTCCTTATACTTTTTAAAATACATTTTAATATGTACAAGTCAGAATAAGCATGTTGTTTGACTTTTTGCATAAATATTGTTACAATGAATTACAATGTAACATTATTTCAACCAAATTTTGACATTTAATTCTCAGAAAACTTATACCTATATATATATATATATATAGGTCCTACATAAACAAATTACAAATATAATATTATACATCACTTTAATAATTATTTTATCTGTTGGGACTATTGTGTTTTCTATATAAAATGTTATTCTCTTATTGTTCTCTTTAAGAATCAGTAGCACTACACATGCACACTCAGTGAAATTAAGCACACTTCTTTTTCACAAGGGTAGGTATCTTGTTTCAGCCTTAAAACTTTGTTATTTAGGGCACTACAAACACATTTCAACTCCTCAAACACATGTACACACAGATCGTAGATGCATAATTAAAAGAAAACACTCCCATAAACGTCAGCACAGGAAACGAGAATGGAGTCCAAGTGCTGACACGCGTTTGAACCGTGACAACAGGAGAAGAAACATAAATAGCATCCTTAAAAACTTTCTGAAGTCTGAAATTAATTACGTCTTTACTCTGGCCCCCCTGCCGTGAAGCGCAATAATCGTTCACGTCAAACAAGCGGGCGAAATATATATATATAAACACAAACTGTCATAAAAATAGCACGGGTGGATTTCAAAGCACCGTCCCCCCCACCTTTCACTATCAATTTGCCAGCGAGCTGAATAGTGCTCTGTTTCTGCCAGTCTGTCAGTGGATGCGAAGGGAGACCAGGTGTGTGTCTGTTCTATTCAGTGACGCTCTGGTTTTCTAAGGGGAGCTCAGAGACGAGGTGTCCATCTAAAGGTGCAATGTGACGATAATGGCAGCTGACAAAAACCAAAACCGACTTCTACACTAGCACCCGCTCTCCAAAAAACAAACAAAAAACACAACGGAATGACAGCAAAACAATGACACCTTCGCAGACATTAATGGGTGAACGGAAAAGAGGTTGGATAGACTGAGGAAAGGGAAGTGAGAGTGAGATGTTTTGTTCTGTAGACTAGATACATGACAGACTATCAAACCACACAACAGCTCTTAGGTGTCTGCGTGTCCATCATCGTCTAGTTTGGTCAAGTCTAATCTTGTCAACACGAAGCAGTGTTCAACACAGGGCACTTTCGCACAACAGCTTTTGCAGCAGACTCCGCTTCACGTCAGTGCTCGGTTCGTTTGATTGGTTGGTTGTATGTGTGTGAAAAAGTAAACCACACTTGAGTCTGTTCTGAAACATTAAGCTAGCCAATGATTCACTGATCTGAATGACTATTGATCTTTTAGTATGTTAGGCCCAAAACAGTCACCGAGTCCCAAACAGGAAGAATCCACCTCCAAAAATCACTTTGGGAGCCATATTGAAGTGCCATTCCAAACAGAAATGCAGGTTAAATAAAATAAATAAATATAGGATTTCAAAGGGAACAAATAATGGTATTCATTTGGCGTGCGACCCTCACAGTGTATTATGGGGATTCTCTATCCATTAGGTGCGTTCGACTTAATGCGGTGCCGCAAGAAATCGACTGCCGCTTTACAAAACAATGCATTCTGGTAAGATCATTTGTCCGACTTTGATCAGCGCTGCAGCCGCCTTTCGATCACATGTGCCATCAAAGTATCGTGAGAACAAAACGAGAGCAGTCGCAGAGGTCAGGCGCTGCAGTTGATTAAAATGGGCTGCGAAAGCCTTGATGACGACACACTTTATTCTCATTGGTCAGATTATGTGACGACAAGCACAATGTGTGTTTTTTCTTAAAAAAGTTCCTGTATGCAATACATTTTTATATAGAATATCTGATATTTTATAAACAATACATTAATGATGAAAATGAAGACTAAGCGATATGGTAAATATATATTCGTATTGTATAAAGAGTAAAAAACTGGTTGAGTAAAGAGGCCGTATTTTAATGGATGTTGTGAGAAGCTTCACTACACTGAATAAACTGCTTACATTTGAAAAATGTCCTATAGCTAACTACAAAACAAAGATACAAATAATAAACGTCATATTGCATTACATAAAAGTCACCACGGAAACCAATAAGTGTCTGACCTGTCTCTTAACTCCTCCCCCGACTGCAAGGGGCTGCTCTCGCCAGCCGGTGGCAGGCTAGTGTAGTGCATCTCGAACAAACCTAATCTATCTCTTGTTCCCCGCTGTCATTCAGTTCTGTCTAATACGGTAACTTGATTTTACCAAGTGCAACATGTCCCTGGGTCAACATCTTTGCTGACCCTGGAACAACATTGCTATTAACCAATCACAAATGAAGAAAGTTTCGGGGTTTGGTGCTTGTACATCAGTGTCAGTCATCTATCATTTCCTCTGATTTTGGGCATTCCTCAAGGGTAAGGTTGCACTTAATGTGTTTACCCACGGTCATATTCATGTCATTTTCACTGTGTGATGTATGTAATATGAGTGTTACTTCGGCTTTATTTTAAACGTGACATTTTGTACTCACTTATAAAGTGTAACATTTCTTTTACAACTTAGATTAGTTTAGATTAACAACTACCCTCCTGTTCTTGTAATCCATAATCATCAGAACCAGATTCTTTTAAAAGAAAGAAAACCAAGTCAATGCAATGAATCTATTACATATTAAACTATTATGGGAAGATTAATAAGGAGATAACACAGGGGTGAAAAAATATGAAAAAACGTCAACAGAAAGTCATATAAATGGTGAAAAAGGAGTGAAGCTACAAACAGAGAAAGCAAAGGTCAGAACAGATTTAGATAGTTTTACGCTCATCCTACATCATTATTAAAAACTTATTACACCAGAAGGTAATGACATACCCCCCCACACTCCCCCAAACTATTACCTGATGTTCACTTACCTGGCGGTGAAGCACATATGTCTGGGGTTCTTCTCACTACAAATGTTTGGTTCATGCAGAGAAAGCAAAGGTCAAAACAGATTCTGATAGTTTTACGCTCATCCTAACATTATTATCAAAAACTTATCATTACACCAGAAGGTAATGACATGTCCCCCCAAACCATGTACTGAGGTTCAATTACCTGACAGTGAGGCAATTTTAAGCGTGCCGCATTTCCCTTCAAATGTTGGGTACATGCAGAGAAAGCAAAGATCAGAACAGATTCAGATAGTTTTACGCTAATCCTAACATCATTATTAAAAACTTATTACACCAGAAGATAATGACATATTTCCCCCCCCCACAAACCATTAACTGAGGTTCATTTACCTCTCAGAGGGACTAATACATCTGGGGATCCACCCACTACAAATATGTTGGTTATATGCAGAGAAAGGAAAGATCAAAACAGGTTCATTTAGTTTTGTGCTAATCCTAACATTATTATTAAAAACTTATTACACCAGAAAGTAATGACATATCCCCCCAAACTATTAACTGAGGTTCATTTACCTGACAGTGAGGCACATTTAGGCGCACACCGCTTCGCTACAAATATGTTGGGTACAAGCAGAGAAAACAAAGATCAAAACAGGTTCATTTAGTTTTGTGCTAATCCTAACATTATTATTAAAAACGTATTACACCAGAAAGTAATGACATAACCCCCCCAAACCATGTACTGAGGTTCATTTACCTGACAGTAAGGCACGTTTAAGTGTGCCCCATTTCCCTATAAATGTTGGGTACATGCAGAGAAAGCAAAGATCAGATTCAGAAAAGATTCGGATAGTTTTGTGCTCATCCTAACATCATTATTAAAAACTTATTACACCACAAGGTAATGACATAACCCCTCCAAACCATGTACTGAGGTTCATTTACCTTTCACAGGGACTAATACATCTGGGGATCCACCCAATACATATATGATGGGTATATGCAAAGAGAGGAAAGATCAAAACAGGTTCATTTAGTTTTGTGCTCATCCTAACATTATTATTAAAAACTTATTACACCAGAAGTTTTTAATATTGGATACCTGTTTGATTCATTCACTTGATTTGAGACATGGCATTGGACCATGACATATTGCGCGTGCGGTTTTGAAATGAGCTCGCGGCTCCTGTTTCCTCACGTGTAGATCTGTTTTCCTCTCGCGTATGTGAATTACCGCGTGCTCCAGCATCAGTGGTGCGCTCGCGTATTACTGGCATAGATTTGCCGCCATACGAGTCTTACTAACTGCGGATCACGTGCACTATCACATACAGGCGCCTGCCAGCAATAACCAGTGGGGGAGGGGCTGCATTGTTTTCGCTGCAGGTATGCACACACATAGCCTAGTAGGGAGTCCTGCGCTTTCACTTTTGCGACACAAAAATGCACATTTTGCAGGAAAGGTATAACTTTTTTTGTATAACTTTGACTTTTTCAAAACCGCGGTAAACCTTGAAACCGGTTATCATCCCATGCCTAGTACAAACCTAAAGAGCTAACTGTTCTCACAACTACAATGTTGTCATCCGCGATCATGTATATTATACTTCTCCACTTGCACAGTGATCTGTGATCCCTGTAAAACAAACAACTCCGTTTGGTTGTCCGAGGGAGCAACAGTAACTAAGGGGAGCGGGGCTTACTGATAGGCCAATTTCAAATTCTGCATTACAAGACATCTTGCTCATAGAACTGTTTATTTTAAGGCCAGTTCACACCACACAGACAAACGACAACAAACTCCAACAAGCAAGTTGTCTCAAGTCGGCCCGTTGGATTTAGTCATGTTCAAACCAGACACCGACCAACTCCCACTGAATAGGGAGAAAACGGATGATCCTAAAGCCACAATCCAGATGTTACTCTTATTAATATCTTTGCGTGTCATTCTTCATACGAAAAGACACGAATAAAAAGATTGACATGATTGCATTCCCCCTCGTGTTGTGGTTGGCATATTTTTGGCATTTTAGTTACAGTATACTTATCCAACGATATAACTGCGAGAGAAAGTATTGAACTATATATTTTTCTCCCTGTGTTTCCTTTCTACTGTGTGAGCTACTGAAATAAGCCACACTGTGAACCAGCCAATCAGAGTAGAGCTCAACATTATTACTCATGAGTCATGACCCTTAGAAAAGAGCCAATGACAGACCATTTAATTCTAGGGAGAAATCCTAGGGTTGTATATGGACATGCAAACTGTTTCTGGAGATTTTCTGACCTTACTTAAGTCACATACCTTGCCTATCAGAGAACAATTTAAAATAATGAAATGTAAGAATAAATAGAGCATGTTACAACCCACCTGACATCCCAAAACTTTGTGCATCTGCAGACAGAAAATCAAAGATTAGAACAGACTGGGATTTGGGTACCCAGAAATGGAATGGGATGCTATATATATATATATATATATATTGTGGCCTGGAGAGGAATCATTACAGAAGCGGAGGGTGCCATCGGGCTGGACCATAGGCTCCGGGATGGTTCTATTACCCCCAGCTTGAGCATCTTTTGGATTTCCTCCTCTATAGCTTGCCGGTGGGACTCGATAGGGCCGTTGCCGGACGATGACGCTGTAAGGAGTGCGGATGTCGTGGGATAGGACGTTAGTCTGGCCGGGGACG
Organism: Enteromius treurensis; assembly: GCA_032275025.1. Taxonomy (NCBI): domain Eukaryota; kingdom Metazoa; phylum Chordata; class Actinopteri; order Cypriniformes; family Cyprinidae; genus Enteromius; species Enteromius treurensis. Next base: position 3,819,334 of record JAUCMU010000048.1, on the reverse strand, counting down.
TCGGAGAAGATGTCCTGAAATTGACCGACCAGGTGCCGCAGGCCCACCCGGCTGGAGAGCAGGAACAACTCATGGGCGATGTCCCGGTGAAAGGAAGCGTCCGCCAGCCAAATCGCCTCGATGAGTTCAGCCAGAGTTCTTGGGCCTCTCATGCCGGCAGCCTGCCTCATTGAGCGGGGCAGCGCTCTCAGCAAACGAAAAATATGCCCGTTGGGCCTCACCAGACAACAACGGTGCCAGCACCGCAGCCCATATACCTCTAGCCCAGCCTTCTGTGTTGGCAACAGACTCAAACATTTTAAGGTAAGCGTCAATGTCATCATCTGCGGTCAGCTTGGGTAGTAGTCGACCGGCTGTTACTCGCGGATCTGGCATCCTTAGATCCGCTAAATATCCTTGAATTTTGCTTTGCTGATCGCTGAGGAGCTCAAAACAATGCTGCTGCTGGACCGCAAAGTGAAGGCAAAGGGGCCAACAAGTGCTAAACACCTCTGGGAACTCCTTCAAGACTGTGGGACCTCATAGTGAACAGACAGAGATGTGAGAGGTAACTGACTGATCGCCCAGGAGACTGAAAGACACTCAGAGCTGTTCTGCTGAACCTCACAGCGACTTGTTGATAGCCTTCACAGCTCCACGACCAGCTCATAAACAATGAATCTCAGTATGTAATTAACACAGAACAGCTAATGCTCGGAGAAGATTGGAAACAGCTGCCCACAGGTTGCACTTTGAACCGTACCCAACATAAATTGTTGCTCAGGTAAACACCCCTCTGATTAACACTCTGGGAAAACTTCACAAACTCTCTCTGCGTGTGACCTCCTGTAACCTATAGTCCGAGCTCTCACACCAGCTTGCATTCCTTAGGAAGCATTTTC
>JAUCMU010000048.1:3775309-3812225 GCA_032275025.1 Enteromius treurensis | reverse complement strand
AATATAAAAATATAAATTACATTTTATTTATATATATATATATATATATATATATATATATCGTGTGTGAATCATCGTAATTATTTTCTAAACTTTCTTGCAAAATACTTTTCTTTTCCAACGTGAGTCAGTCTGCATCAGTTGTACTCTCTAACCAATCAGGTGTGATCTCCTCATTTCAACCATAACCCGTCAGGAGCGCAGCCTAAATCCTGTTTACATGAAATAAAGGTTCAAGCTCACGGACCTGTTGCTATGACAGCAAGTCCGGATGAAGAACGGAGCAATCCAAGATCATGCAAAATCGTCAACAATCAAATCCAGCTAACTTAGTTAGCGAGGTATGAAGAATGGACCCCTGGTCAAGAGACCTGTCAAAATAAAACCTAACACAAGAAATAACACAGTAGCATGTTATGTTAGTAGATTAAACACTGAATTTTATTAAACATCCATCGATTCCCATACATCAGTGTACAATTGCAGTAGATTGGCTTACATTTTTACAGTAAATAATTAAAAAGACCTGAAACAACAGAGCAGTTTTTAAGAACAACAGACCCAGATATGGCACAGGATGCAGTCAAAAAAAAATTCTTCAAACACTCATATCACCAAATAAAAATTATATTATCACCATCCACGCATGTACTATTAGAGTAATAACTACACAACCATATAAAATATCTAAAATAGGGTCCAGGATAGTGAATTAGTTAAGCATTAATGAATGGTTAATTTGTTCACAATTAAGCATTAGTTGAACAAAAACACACTAGTACATCATGATTAACCTAACATTTAAAGGGCCCGAATTATGCATCAGTTAAGCATAAATAAACTGTAATTTATGATTAACAATTATACATCAGTAAAGCATGAACCGTTATCATAAGTTACTAGTTTATTTATGCTTAACTAATGCATAATTTGGGCCCTTAAAATGTTATTTAATGCTTAACTAAAACATTATTCTGGACCCTTAAAATAATGTGTTACCACGTCTTCAAATTATTTCACATGACGTACACAAATTTTTTTTTTTTTTACATTCAGGAAATGCAAATTAAGTTATATTTATCATCATTGATTCTGTAGTAAAAAAAATATTTTTGCATTTTGGCATGAATATTTAGTTTACACTTCCTGAGATAACTGTCACCTTTTCATCAGATCAGGTCTGGAGATTACTGCTAACTGATTGAATCTACTGTCCAGATTTGTAAGCATCTCTGGATGAAAGTCATCCTCTGGAATGGATATTGCGTCCAGTTCATCACTGGCCATAGGTTGTCCTTCATCTGTGTAACAGTGCGTTTTGTAAATACCATCTTCCTCATCACAGGCTTGGAGAGCAAGTAGTTTCTGAAATGAAGAAAGGGGGAAAAAACATTTACCATCCTTTAAAAAATTAGGACACAACTAATTTATTTGCATTATCTAAGAAAACTGTTTATCTATCTTGATTAAAGTTCTGACAAGGTTCTCAAAGTTCTAAACAAACATTCTTCCAGTAATGTTTATGTTCTCAAAACATCATTATTTACTGTACACATCATTCATGGGAGGTTTTATATTTAAAACAGACTTTTTTATGTTTAGCTATTATGTATACATCAAAAATAAGTAATGTTCATGTGTTCATATTCTGTGTATGGATGATGGATTGCAGATATACAGTGGCAATCATAATAATATTAGTTGATTAGAAACCCCTTAGTATTAATGTTAAGGGTTCTCTATTAAACCATGGGTTGCAAGAAAACAAACCTAAGGGTTTACTTAAGGGAGGTTAAGGCTGTCACTTGAGTATTTCCCTTAAAGGTCCCCTGAAGTGCCTTGAAACAGGCAGCATTAATCTATGTGGTGATCTAATTTTAACTGAAACAGGAAGACGGAAACATTTCGAGCAGCCCAGCCCCCTTTTTAAACTAGCCAATAGCATTTTGTTTACATCTGCTCTGACCAGAGTCGTTGAGCCCGGTAAAGCCGTATTTGACAGTCACAGTCTAGAATGCTACAGAGTCCTTAGCTATTTTACCATGATACTTTTTACAGTCATCTTAAACTTTAAGCTCAAATGTAAGACTTAAGACATTTTAAGACCTGCATAAATAAAATGTCAAATGAGAGTAATAGGCAATGACTATGGAAACATATTAAACTGCAAAATGACTGTAAAAGCATAACTTACAGGTTTTCACAAAACAAAACGTTTTATACATATAACTGTTTTAAAAAATGAGTTGTATTAATTGTTAATTAATATTGCATTAAATAATATAAATGTACTGGATGTCTTTATAATGCATTATCTGCTTGTCCATCCACCTGTTTACATTTACAACTGCGTGTATACCCTGATCACTCGCCACCAAAATAAACACTAGAAGATATGCTTAAAATTTTACATCCATGTGTAGATTTTCTAAGTTATATGTTTCGACCAACCAGAAACTTGCTTACTTATTAACATAGTTAGTGACCTCTGTTAGAGTATAATGACTGGTGTATGATTTTCTTTAATAAACTTTTATTGATTGGATTGCACCTCTGACTCCTTGTCTCCATTCAACATATCCTTGGGTCTTGACTGTAATTTCCCTAAATGGGTATGGTTAGGGTGGTATGGGTAGGTTAAGGGTGAGTTAAGGTGTAAGGGGTTGGTCAACAGTGTAAATATAAATGTAAGTACAAACACTGTATGAAACATGTATGTACTTGCGTTGTATTAAATGATTAATTGTAACGTACTGTAAGTAGTTAAGACCACCTAATGTAAAATAAGTCCCTTTCTATTTGTTACAACTTGTAAGTTTTGGAATAAATCTTTGGAAAATTATAGCACAGAATGTTTCCTTAATGTTTGAATAAATAAAGTTTATTATTTATATATTAGCAATTTATTAGTGCTAATTAACCGGCGGGTCCAAAGTTACATTCAACACAAATGTTACATATGTGGTACCATTTGAAAGCTTAGAATCTCTATTTTATGTAGATATGAATCACTTTGATATTTATTTTACTGTAACAAAGTTACATTATGTACATTTAGAACAAAAAAAAAAAAACTAAAAGCGCCTTGTTTTGACATGGTTCATTTTAGGACAGACAACATATATAATAATATTTTTTACTTACAGCAGTTTTTTATGTCATTTCAAAGGGTTTTCTTGAAAATGACACCAAGATATTGCTTTTATTCCACTGTATGTTGGTATGGGGAGACTTGGGGAGAAATTTAGGTTGGCGGAAAATGTTATAAAAAATGTTTTTATTCTTCCCTACAGTTGGAATAGAATAACTCTTGCATAGATTATGATAGAAATAAATTTCCTTTTTCCTGTGCTTTTTTTGGCATGTGTTGGAAACAAATAAAATTGTTTGCAGGGAGCTGAGGCACTCAGAACCTAAAACTATACACTTTCAAATTTCAGTTCAATAAAAAAGCCCCTCTTTTTTCGTCTTTATTATAATAACAATATATACAATAATTTTATTCAATTTCAACAGTGTTTTATTTAATTTCAAAAGGTTTTCTTTAAAAAGATACCAATCTTTTGTATATACACCTCTGCATATGGGTATGGGAAGCTTTTTAATTTGGTAGGCAAAACGCAGGGGGAATTCCCCAAAATAGCCGCTGAGTGTAAGAGGTTAAAAGCACAGGTGATCTAGGTGTATCCAGTATCATAGTATCCAGATGACCTACAGTACTACTTCCATTAAGATTCTGAAGTGTGCATTCAGTGTAAACGTTATTATCCCATGAGGCCATGGGACATACAGTATGTGAATGGCACTGAAGGGACAAACTGACCCTGCAGGTCACATGACATACTTCCTGAAGTAAATAAAAAATTTTTTTTTTAAAGTTTGCACCTGTAGTAGTTTTAGACTACTAGATATAAACTACCCTTAGGAACTTGCATTGTTGCATTTAACCAGTCACGTCGAGATGCGAGTCTCAATCTGTGCATGTTTTGCTTGTAAAGCAAGAGTCACAAGTAAAGTACGCTGGCACCCTCTTGTCTAGGGCTGGTTTGATAAACAGTTGTCACAAACACTCACAGAGATGCTCATGTTGAGGATACTTACAGTAGATAGCCTAGTTCGGTTTGGAACCGGACGCTAAATTGAAATAAACCTCAAAGAGGAAAGAAGGGGGTGTAACCAAACTGTTGAGACCAAACAGTGGAACCAAGTATGCAAACTGCCCTAGACTCTCTGAGTTAAAACAAGGTTTTTACTGCAGTTAGAGTCCTTCATGTTAGAAACGGACTGTGCAGCGAGCTGGGCTGAACTCGGGCTTCTCTCCTCTCTCTTCCCACTCCGCCCACTCCATTTCCTCTTCTTCTCTCATTTCTTTTGTAGCACCGAATGGCCTTGGCTGACCATCACTAACCACCCCCCTCGCTGCCCACCGCCTCTGCCCCTGCCCGCCTCAGAAATCACTCAAGGCCCTCTCTCTCTCCTGCTCCCTCGCTTCTTTTCTGCTCGGTTCTTTGCAGCCAGAGGTGACCTTCCCCAGCTTACAATCACATAGACTGAAGGCTCGCCTCCTGTTTAGCTTTAACAAGCTCATATCTTTTCTTTCTCTCGTTCAGTGTCAGTGTTTTTGAAACATAAAAACGAAAGCTAGCCAGACTACTGTTCCCTAACTCTTGTCTCTCTCCCCTCCTTATATTTCATTTACTCACTCTGTACTTGTAGGGGAATAGTATTAGAGTACAAAACGACCTCCTCTTGCCCTGAAGCAAAAACATCCTCTTATTGCAGAGGTCACCCTCCTGATACAGCTTTCCAGGTTGGAACACTATACTGCTTGTTTTAATGATGTCAGGGAACACACAAAGCTTCCAGGACATCTCTTTCCCCGTTTTCTCTTTTGAGGTACTAAAACCCTTCCTTCAATCTTTCGTGGTAAGAGAGAAAGCCTTTTCAATTCCTTAATATATCTAAAATTAAAATAATAATACCGGGAAATGTTTTTTACTTTAAAATGTAAAATTATTCCTGCAGTAGGAAATGTTAGCATATTAGAATGTAAGAGTAATGGCTGCTGAAAATTCAGATTTGTCTTTGCAAAGAATAAAATACATGTAAAAAATATTAATGTAAAAAATAATATTTGTAATTTGTAATATGATTTCACATATTTTTTCCTTTTTTAATTTTAAACAAAGCATTCTTTCAAAAACATAAAACACCTTAATTTTTTGGGGGGACAAAAACATGTTTAAAGTAATTCTAATAATATAAAATAACTGAATAATCATAAATTATGTAAATTATAAATGTATTTACAAAATGGAGTAATGACTGCTGAAAGTGCTGCTTTGTCATCCCAAAATTTACTTTATTTTTAATATCTCCCTCCTTGTTTTGCATTTCAAAAAGCAGCCTTGGAGAGCTTCTTTTAAAAACATTAAAAAAGAAATAAAAAAAAAGAAATAAAAAAAAAGAAATAATAGATAATGGAGTGTCATAAAAATGAGTGCTCTCAAATTATTAATCGTGATTAAATCGCATCCAATATACAGTAAACATTTTGGTTACATAGTATATGTGACTGTTTATATTTATTGCATATATAAATACAAACACATGCGTATATGTATATAATTGTTTTAAAGAAAAAAGTTTATATAATACATTTCTATATTATATAAAATATAAGAACATAAATGTACATGTAAATATTTTCAACATACAGTATATACTATTTGTGTGTGTATTTATATATGCATAATAAACAGTGCATATATTATGTAAACAAAAACTCTTATTCTGTATGTGATTAATTGTTTGACAGCCCTATTACAAATATAAACGTACCCTAATTCGAATAATCATAATAATACAAAACCTGCATATCTAATAACTGAATAATTCCACGAAATATGTAAATACATAAATATTATTAAACTAATCTATAAAAATCTACTAATGTGTAATATGAAATGTGTAAAATACGAAACCATTTTTGAGCTCCATGTTGCTCTTCGCAGCAATCTGAATCTTTCCACCCTCTCGGGTGGTTTAGAGATCTATGTGTGTTGAGTGAGGGGGAGGAAAGGGTTAATTCTCAGCATCTCCTCCTGCTTTAACAGAGCAGCAAGCCATTTAATTTGACCTTCCCTGACCTTTAGGGGCCGTGACACACTCCCACACCAGAACAAATTACCCCTGACCTCGCAGGGAAGGGGCAGCGCTCGGCCATGAGGGTGCTCAGGTCATCAGCTCTGGGCTGCACGGGAACTACAATACGTTATACACCAATACATGTGAGTGTTTTTGTGTGTGCACTATGCAGGAAATCAATGCATTGTGTATTCTTTCATTAGACAATACAAATGTATTCTAGGATCTACACAGCACAGTTTCATGTACTACTTCTTTGTTGCCCCAGGGTGATTTCTGTATAAAGTATTTTACAGCGTGGTTTCGTGCAGAAAACATTTAGGGGTAAAACACAAGAGGAACTGATGTCGGTAAAAGCCCAGAAATACAGACAGACATGGCCTTTTTTTGACCACATGTACGTGCAGTTGACAGGGAAACACCTTTGTGACGTGATGTAGCTGTTAAAAGCTTCCTCCAAACAAATGTCAACATTTACTGCAACCCCTGCCAAATTTCTTCATAATTCCACTCTCACGTTCTTCCCTAAACTCGAATGTGTCTGGACATAACTCACATTTGTTTAAGGGACTCTAATCTAAAAAAAAAACCAAACTAAAATAATGTGACTTGATGAGAAGTGGTGTGTTTATTTTTGGATGATAAAATTAACAAGTCACATTAGCATTAGTTGTTTTAAACCTGAATTTTTTCTTTTATTAAACACAAAATGAGAAATTTTTAGGAAAGTTGTTAACCAAACAATTTATGGTCTCCATTTACGTTATATGTTTTCATACACTGGAAGTCAGTGGCCACCATCAACAGTTTGGCTGCCAATTTTCTTCAAAATATATATTAACAGAAGAAAAAAATTTATTAAGGTTTGAAATGACATGAAAGTAATTTCATGAGAGTAAATTATTACAGATTTTGGGTGAACTATTACTAGAAAAAATAAAATAAAAAGAAATTACAAATAATTTAAATTATTAAATTATTTAAAAAATAATTACAAAAAACATAAATTACAATTATTTAAAAAATAATTAAAGTATAATATATACAAATAATTAATCAAATGAATACAATTAAAACTAATTAATTAAAAAATTTTGATTGTATGGAGTAAAAATGACTAATGTAATGCTTTCAAACAAATAATCACGATCACAAAATTAAAGTATTTGTTATATATATGCATACTATATATGTTTTTATTGTGTATTCGTTATGTATATATAAATATAGTGTATATTTGGAAAATATTTAATTGTATTTACGTCAATATTTTTATTTATATATATATATATATATATATATATATTTGATATATATAAAAAGCGCACATAAAAATGTTTATGTAAACAAAAACAAATTTTGTATGTGATTAATCATTTGCAGCACGACTGTAATGGCACAATGTAAAAAATACTTTACAAGGCTATTCATTCGTTTAATACTCACAAAATATTACAGTGTTCTACGCTTATATAAAAATGTCCCACTTACAAATAATGGTTTTAACAGGATTCGTTTCCTATATACAGCACAATTCACATCATAATCGTATTTCTTCATATTTATGACTTTTCAGTCTTTCTTCCTCCACTTCCACTCGCTCACAACCTACTCCTCCTCTTCTCAAGCTGTTCATGTATTGGGGAGCATTGGGTTTTTTGCATTCCTCTGTCACAATCGTCATAATCGTTCCACACTAGCGAGGTGGAGGCCTGTGTGTGTCTGAGCAGCGGTTAATGTGAGAGGACAGGCCCCCAGCCTCTGCCGCGAGTGCAAAAAGAACCCAGAACCACTCTCGCTTTTTGTATCTCGGTCCTTTTCTTCCTCCCTCACGTACTGAGGGATATGTATTGGAAAGTAGTTGGCACCGGAGCCCGTGATGTCACTGCTGGTAGGTGTTTAAGCAGCTTACTAACATGAGAGGAAGAAAGAGAAAAAGAGAGAGCATGCAGCGTGGGTTGAAAGGGTAGGGGCATGTGCAGATGCTGTATGTGGGTATGCGCTCGGTGGAGGATGATGTGTGTCAGAAGGGCAGATAACACGGAGCCGGGAGTGACCGTTCTCAGGCCGTGTCAATGTGTGCGAGAGTTTGAAGATGTGATTAGCGCTGCTGGCTAATCGAAGAATCGCTACTGCTCTCGCCGATCAAAGATCTAAAGTCCTTTGCGTGCCGAGGCCAACAAAATAACGATAACTACAAAGTAGAAATGTCTAAACTCTTATACTTCTATGAGAATAAGGAAGGAGACTGGTTTTTCCAGCAAGTGAGAGTTAAAAACTTTGACAGCCAATCAGAATTCACCTCTTCTTTAAAGAGACTGTTTAAAAAACAAAAAAAAACAAAAGCAAAGAGCAGGCGTACTATGTTATTGCACATCGGTGTTTAAAGTACGCAATGCAGTCATAGTATTTGAAGTACAAAGTAGTATTTTGAGATTAAAGTCAGACAGTTGAGAATAATGTAAAAATTACTGAAATAATGACAATAAAGTCGCAGCAATATGAGATTAATCATTAAACTGCGCAAATAATTCATAAGACAATTTCACCACCAACTCCACGAATTATGTCTGTGGTGTCTCATTTTTTAATTCTTCACGCTTTAACAATAAAAACTATGGAGGCCCAGTAGTGCACAACACAATGCAATTAAAAAAAAAAAAACATGAGCTCACAGCACAACGGAAATGCTCCCGACTACTAGGGGGCAGTGGTCTGCAGAAACGGCTGTTGGTAGAACCCACAAAATAAACAGTATGTGGCAAACTGAAATAACTTCAGTGGATGTTTTTAAAGTCAGCGTTAAAAGCATCAAAACAGGTACAGACCGCCCGAGAATTCTCGTGACACAACATGCCCACAATAGCCGTTTTTGCAGACCAACTGCCCCCTAGTGGTCGGGAGCATTTCCGTTGTGTTGTGAACTTAATGTCTTTGCATTGTGAGCTTATGTTTGTAATGTTGTAAAAAACAGCAATAAAACTTTCTAAAAGCACTAGTATGCTCTAACTCACTAAGCAACAGTAAGTAACTTTGCAACTACATCTCAACTAACAGTCATTAGAGTATTAGTAGACTGTCTGCTTAATATCTACTAACAATTTATTTTGATGGATCCACAACACTCTACATACTGACTATCAGAAACTTATTCTACTAAGCCTAAACATACCCTAACATGTAGTTGAGAATTAATGAGAATTAGTTGACATGTAGTCACAAAGTTACTTATAGTTAGTAGAATGTCTAGATAGACTAAATAAAGTGTAACCCTTAAATTTATTCTCAATTACGATTTTTTTTTCTCATGCTGTACGCTATTTTGTGTGTGTGTGTACGTGTGTGTGTGTGTGGCAATAAAACACTGTCATAGTAAAATGATAGTTGACCCAAATTTGTAAATCATGGCATCATTTACTCACTGTGGACGTGTTCCAAATTTTAACAATTTTCTTGCTTCTGTCGAGCACAAAGGAACATATTTTGAGGAATGTTGGTACAGTACCCAAAGTAGTTGCTAGTAGGCATTAACCTCTATGTCAACAACATGGGGAAAAATTCAGTCATACAGGTTTGGAAAAACATAACTGCGAGTAAATGATGACAGAATTTTCATTTTAGGGTGAACTAAATTATTATTCTTGTTCTTATTCTTGTTCTTGGTTGAGGCCTTAACAGTAAGTAACTTTGGTACATAACTCATGTTCGTGCCAAGGAAATAAAAGAAACTGTGCAACATGTTGAGAAGAGGCGTGTTACATTTCTAAGCGACTGGACTTGGATTTTTTTTTTTTTTTTTTTTTTAGCTCCATAGACTTACATATAGTCTAGGGATCAGAATATAGAAAGTTGTGGATGGGTTGTTTGGACTTGGCCTACCACTTAGCAACCCCCCCAGAATACCATAGCAACCACTTAAGTAACATTCTATAAATCTCACACAAAAAAACTCAGGAAATTCAGTGCCCTGGCAACCATCCATAACAACAGGGGTGTTTTGCACAGAATCCTTTACACAAAAACAAAAATGCATAATAATTTAAATAATTTCTAATTATATTAAATACAATAATATAACTTAAATAAAAATGAATTCTGTTTAATAAATGAAATTAATATTTGTTAATTTTAGGATATATGTCTGGCTGTTTATTGAAATGAATGAAGACAGGATCCAGAGTGAAGCTGTCAGAGTGACAGATTACACACTTTAGGGGGTCAAACAGAGTATTCACCAGGGTGTGTGTTTACGTGTGTGTGTAAAGATGAGAGATTTAAGCCCTATGTCTTGTGTAAGAAGACCCACCCTAATAATTTCCACACTCCCACAGGATGGAATGGGTTAAAGGACGCAAAGGGAGAGGCATCATGGGAAGGCGTGGGATCCTCTATCCGTCCGGCCTGTTTTGCGGTTAGAAAGAAAAGTGAGGTCAGAAAAGGAGGAGTTAAGGGGGAACAGTGATAGAGAAAACAGAGGGAGGGAAAGCATAATTGAAGGGTAGGGCCACTGATCAAGACACACAAGAGGAGGTTCAGCATCATCAACACAAATCTGCTCACACGCCAAAATAAAGAGCCTCGTTCTGAAGGGAAGTTTGTGGAATTCCATGGAACGCACTGAAACATAACGGTTCTAAATGGAACCCAGAGCACAAAAACTCCTATTGATGACATTATTAGACAAAATATTGAATAAACAAGCACAGAATGGACGGGGGATGAGGAATATTACAAATGACACGCATTCTAGTTATAGGAAATATGCGATGCTTTCAGTGGAATTCCGTGGGTGAAACTTCTACGTAAGTCTGGGAAAATTGCAGGGAAGCATTACAAACGGCAAATGCGTCTGAAATATAGTTTCTTTTGAAAGGAAAACAGAACAAGTTTCTAAGAAGTAACAAACATTTACGTATTTCGACAAATAATGCTATGGTAATGGTATAGAACTTTGGGGTGAAGGATTTAATCATACGTCAGGTGAAAATTCTCTTGAAAAGGTCGCAGAAGCAGCATGATTTGAGGTATTATTCATGTCTGTAGCACATGGGATCAGTTACACAACAAAGACTTTATACAGACTGCTGTGTTTATTAGGGGTTTTGTTCCAATTCCACAACCCAGGCACACCAATGATCTGATACACCCTCACAGAATCTGAAAACAGGCGTGCACACACACACACACACATAAGAACAAGTCTCTGTCTTGTCCTCTCAGCAAACTCATGCTGATGAAGACGCAAACACTCCCTCATTAGGTCAGTCCTCCCCCATCTCTCCATTTCTCAGTTCCTCTATCCATCCCTCCCTTTCTCGCCTGACCAACTCCCCTAATTTAGTTTTTCATTTCTTCTCTCACCTCTACTCATCCCCCTCCTTCTTCTCTCTCCCAAGAGCTCAGAAAAACACCCATGAATGTGTTAAAAGACCACATTTTGTACAACAAAAGGGGAGCATCATATAGAAATGTTACATTATAAAAAAAACCCTCAAGGCAGCATTTATTTGATCATAAATACAGTAAAAAAGCAGTAGAATTGTGAAATAACATTACATTTTAAAATAACTGTTTTCTAATTTAACTTCTAATTAAAATTTGATTTATTCCTTTGATGCAAAGCTGAATTTTCAGCATCAATACTCCATGTCACATGATCCTTTAGAAATCATTAAAATATGCTGATTTGATTCTTTTTGTTATCAATGTTCACATTCTGTCCAGAAAACAGTTCTGAATATTTGTAATGAATATTTTTTATTCTCTTTTGTGTATTACAAACTAACAAAGTGCAATATTTATGACCATCTTAATATGTAAAAAAAAATAAAATAAAATAAATAAATAAATAAATAAATATATATATTACAAAAATAAAAGTATTTAAAAAAATCTTCTGCAAGGTAAATATTAACTTTTAACTTTTTATATATCTTTCAGGATTTCTTCACACACTAGCACAGTTCCATGAATTCTGATGCCAATAAAGAAACATTATTTTTAAGATAGCACACACATATATGAATGAAGAAATCATGTCATAATAGATTAAATCAAATACATAAAAACTAATTATACACATTTTACACAATATAACAAGTTCTGATCCTCACTTCCTTAACTTATCAATTTTTACACACGCAGACTAGATTTCTCATGGCCAGCAAATTCTTCAAAAAGCAGAGGGAGCGGTGTTAAATGAAGAAGTTGCGAGGAACTGAGAGCAACACTTAAGGAGAGAAGAGAGAAAGAGATAGACGCAGCTGGCTCATCCCGTCATATATATAAAAAAAACCTTCAGAAATGAGCACCGCATCTCACAGGGGAGCAAGAAAGAAACCGAGAGAAAGAATGCTGAGAGGGAGAAGCAAATAGAAATCCCAATCAATACAGTCTCTATGAGCAGTCAGCTCAGACACACAGAAAGTGGGTCAAACAATGGGAGAAGAACAGGAGTGAGCGAGGGAGAGACTAAGAGGGAGAGAGGAGGTTGTGACCCTTCTTGACTACCTATCCAAGACCCACAACCCCCGATGGCTTCATCTCAGACTTTTGGGAGACTCTAGGCAATGCATTGTGGGATGCATCCTGCCTCTAGTCAGCTCAGTGACTGGAAGACACAGTGTGTTTATGTCTTAATGGCTTAGCCGAGCACAACTGTTCTAACACACGGCAAAGCGGAGTCAAAAAACGGATTTCATGAGAGCAGGAGATGTTTAGCGTAATTTAGTTATGTAAACACAGATTTACCTCCCACTTGGTTTATGTGAGATTGATAATGTTGGGTTTTGTGCGTGTGCATGTATGTGACACTTTCTGTAACGTTTAAGGGTCTACTTCAGCGGCAATGCACAAAATATAATTATCCAATTTTCAAAGGAAAAATGAGCGCTGCTTTCCTGTATTAAAAAGGATGTTTCTTGGTAATCTGTAATGATGTTTTTTTAATTATTTGTATTATTTTTGTTGTTGTTTTTATTTTATTGACTACAGCGGCTGTCTTTGTGTCATGGCCTACAGCACATTTGGATTATTGGCTGTAAACAAAAGGCTTCATATTGGAAGGTACATACAGAAACATTTTGTTACATTTTTAAGGGTCATTTCATAATCATAATAGAGGGTCTCTAATTAAATATAGTTCACGTTCAGAACATTGGGATTTAAATATACATAGATTAAGATTAATATTAAGATTATTTAACGTCCAAAACAACTCAAAGGTCTCTAGGTTATTAGTCTGACATTTACATTTTGGTTGTGATAAAAAAAAAAATATATATATATATATGTATAGAAAACATAATATAAAACACATAGCCTATCCTTTAGTTTTGCTTATATGAATTATTAGTATTTATTTGAGCATGCTAATTAAGATTGTTAATACAATATACAGTATTGTAAATATATAATTTGGGCCGCTATATTGGTTTCAAACCCTGAGGTTGGGACCTCACTGACAAGCATGAGTTACTGTATATTATAATTACTGTTTATTTTAAATATATATTATTTGTTGCATCTGTTCATTTCTCAAAGCACACTAATACAGCAGACTTTCTACTAGCCCTATTTAGTAGATATGCAACCACTGTAAACTCATCATTTTTAAACCAAATGCTGTCATGGAAGACTATTACCTGTATCAAAATTGCAGCTTTGTATTTGGACCCCCACCATGATACTGGGAATTAAACTAAATATTAACCCCTAGACTCCCAAAATAACTTTGTGTCACCCAGGACCCAGTTTGGTGTAGGACTAATGCTTGTCATATATGAAGATTTTTAAATAACACTTCAGTACATTAATTGAATTAATACTTAAGGCCTGAATTTACTCTGCTAGCTAAAATATTAATACAGGTATATTTCACAAATTACTTTGTGACATTATAATTATTATACATTTTTCCTTGTTTTGCTAAATTTACCCACTAAAATGTCATTCAGTGTAACAATCCTATCAGGCTTATATTTGCAACAAAAATCCATTCATGGCACATTGACAGATGCATTATATTCAACCAAAATACTAATTAGACATTTTTTACATTTGCCACTCTCCTAGGTTTCACCCATTTGTACCCAAATATTTAAAACACAATAAAATTTAATATGCTTCTTTACTATTTTATATATTTTAATATGTGCAAGTCAGAATAAGCATGTTGTTTTATTTTTTACATTAAATAACAATGTAACATTATTTCAAGCAAATTTGTACATTTTATTCTCCAAAAACGTATTTGAAACCTTAAAACTAGACATTTAACTTACATTTAACGTGCTTCCTATGTACTGTAGACATGTCAATTTCTTGTGATGTGGACATCTTGACGTCTTTGGCCCATGTGTTTCTAATTTCTATTTAAATATACATTTTAAAATTGTATTTATTTCTGTTATGCAAAGCTGAATTTATTTTTTGTAACATTATAGGTGTTTTTTTTGTTGTTTTTTTTTACTGTATTTCACATTGATTCCTTAAATGCATTGTTGCTGAATAACATTTTTTTTTTTTTTTCAAGCTGTTGAATGTGTACAATTTCAGGAATCAAATTATGGGTAAATATTGAATCAAATCACTTCAAAAAGTGTATTGTCACTGTGCACGTTGACCAGGAAGTTTCACAGTTCATAGCGACAAACAGGCATTTAGTTAAGGCGTTTTGAGCTATGCACATACTGAGAAATTAAAAGGGTATGTTTTGCCCCTGAGGGTCTTTTAAAACCCAGTGTGCTTTAAACACACGCAACAAAAATCAATTTTACACAACAGTTACACGAGCTGCCACTTGTGCACGTTTTCGTTTCACGAGAAGCTCATGTTCCAGCCGTTCATGACAGACAAAAACTTTAACAGCTGCCCTTATAACACAAAACACTCTTTCTCTCATCAGGGAGAAGGATGTGAAATCAGACAAGGCCTGTCATGAAGAGGCACCCATGACCTAAAAATCCTTTTGAGATGCAGAGCACCTTTTGCCTTCACGTGAAAGCGAGCAGAGAGATAAGATGAAAAGAGTTGGTGGAAAGACCTTCGAAATCAGAGAACAAAAGACTCATTGGCCAACTCTTCCCCTCGACCTGGGTTTGTGGAGGCCGTTTGTGGAGCTCAGAGAAGTGAAGAAAGAGAAGTAGAGATGTTGGTCACTGTTATACACAGAACCTATTTACACACACAAACATACATGATCTCTCAAACGTATCTATCCAGATGGTGTTTAACCTTCCGCCCACAGACACACACACACATGCATGCATACACATGTTCCTTCATCTTTCTATTAAGCCAAAGTATACAGACTTCTTACCCAAAATTGAACCCTAAATACACTGCGATGAGCACAGACCCAACCCTTCACACACACACACACACACACACACGCTCATGTAGGGTTGTTCCCCTGAGGATAAAGCCTATTGTTAAACACTGGAAACTCAAAGAGGATCTAGACTGCTCTTCATATCCTCTATAGTCTATAGGCCCACCTGACACACGTATTACTCATTAATATTTCATTAGTCAGATAACTGGTATAAAGTATGCACCTGGTATCTTATGGTTTAAATACGGAAGCCCTGCACGACATGCAGTGAAAAAAAGTACGCTCCCAGCATTAAAAAAAAGTGTCTTCCCTCGTTTTACGTAAATCATGTGCATGATATAACAACTAAATGATCAACATGTCATGCTCACACTTTTACTTTTTCCATACACATCATGTTAAGGGTACTTTTTAAAATGTCCTTTCACAAACGTTTCACAGACACCAAATGTCAGCCTATTTAAAAAAGTGTCAAAGCCAAAGTTAAATAAACTCACAGCAGATCGCATCCAAAATAAAGGTACATATATGTATATATGTGGTTGTGTGGTGTGTGTATAGGCTATTTATCATGTAGGCCTATATATTAATACACACACATTTACATGTATATATTTATATTCATATAATGTATATCATATATAACGTAACACATGTTTCTTAAATATATAGGCTACATGAATATGTATTTATATACGCATACATATTATGTAAACAAAAACCTTGAATGTGATAGTGTGTGAATATTGATAGCACTACACATACACACACACACACCTTGCCATGATGACAGGCCGTTTGTATCTCCACATGATTCGTGTTTGTTAAGCCTACCGAACTCTGTTTTTGTTTGTGAAAAACAGACTGTAACTTACCTATGTTCTCTTTAAATCGTGTCTTCCACCATTAGCTCGAGTTCAGTTCAGAGAGCGCCACCCAGAGGCGCAGAAGATAACGCGCAGGGCAGCTGTCCTCGCGCCTCTCCTCAGTTCGGTGTATTTAAACGAGATTCGAAAACTAGGTGACGCGTCCCGAACGTTAGGAACCACTGGCGTAATACATAGTAGTTACTTTATAAATATGACGTATGTGCATATCAGTACTGCCTCAGTGATGTCGGAATTGCTGCTAGATGCGTCACGGTCATAACAGGGACATACCACAGACTGTTGTGTTGTTACATACAGCTATTTAAAATACTAATTATCCAATTTCACAAGCTGACAATATTTACTTTCTGTATGTACTGTAATTAAAAATATGGACATCCCTGGAAGTTTAGTGTTTTATAAAAAGCTGATTAAAGTAGACTCATAACTGCATTCCAACTTCTGGTTTTGTTTCATTTTATGATTTATTTGATGAAGTATAGCACATATACATATTGCTCACATAAGCCTGTGCATAATGTGTGGGAGTTTGAGACAAAACTGCTGAAAATGTGCACATTTTTATATAAGCCGAACACACCTTTTTGGAGACGCCCTCAAAAAGAAAAAATGCTTTGCAAAGAGAAAAATGAATGTTGCAAATTTTACATTTTTCAGCTCAGTTCAGAAACGGATTCAATTTCACTAAATGCATCTTACACAAAGGCTAAAGAGCTGGCAATATTGCTATAACCGTAACCAGAAACATAGCTTTTTCTCTTTTATATGGACATAGTGTTTCCTTCTTTAGAAACTAGATTTTTCAGGCAGCTGAAATGCTGGTAAATGTCATCTGAGCAGTGCTGTTCTTAGGTTAGCAAGAGTTCGTATCATCCCACATGGATATGGTCCCTCTAGTGGTGCATGAGGTTTAGGTGTGTGTGACACCAACAGATGCGGCACATGTTCTCCAAGCTTCTGTTTGACCCTCTGAAGGCTATTAGACACAATCTGCAATGAATTAATCACTTCCTTTTCCCACTCATAGTATAATTTTTCTGAGCTATTTACATTAACAGACCACTTTATCTTGTCAAATGTTTCAGCAAACTATCCCATAATCCTCGTTGCTCTCTGTGTTTTTCTCTGCACCCTTCACGTGTGCATAACAGCTTTATCGTTGATTCTAAGAATGACGCTGAACAGACTTCGGGGCTTAAGGTTAATGCTTGGGAAAATGTGCATAAAACTATACCATTAAGCGTTTTTAAAGCAGTTGGAAAGCTTCTTTAATTAGGGGACATGCGTCAGCTGGATTGCTGTTTCAACGCTCTGGTCTTTTGTTGAAGGTTTAAATCCTTTGACCCAGTGACCCAGTATAAGTGGCTTTCTCTTTTCTTTATCAGATTGCCACACCAATCGCTGTTAACACTGTGTGGCCTTAAGTCACAAATAAGGATTTGAGCGGAAAAGTCGCAGATAAAGGGTGTTTGAGAAGCATTACACCGCTCTCAATACTTAACGCACCGTATCAAAGAATTTTATTTACAGTATAGAACAAACATGTTACAGATGTTGTCTTATTAACACATTTCGGGTAAGGTGTAAGAAGTTACGGGTTATTTATTTGGTTATTAATTGAATGATTTCTCTCTTGATTGACACTTGAAGACAATGAAAGATCAAAATCTGTCAGTGAAGTCTATGGAGAGCAACAAAAATCAACCCTAATAATAATATTATTATTGGGAATTTTGGGAAATAAATGCCACTAGCCGTCTGAGATCGTTTGTGAAAATATTATATGTGAGGATGATATATATAAGTAACTCATTCATAGTAGATGACACACACACACACACTCACAGATAGCACATGGCCGCAACCTGTGCAGACTTTGAGACAGGTTTATGTCATTATTTATATCAGCGGTCAACAAATATTTGTTTTTTAATTGAAAATCCTTATAAAATATACATTTGGTCCATCAAAATGATTTTAAAAGTTTTTAAACCAGTAATTAACAGTTCAAAAATATTTGAAGTGAAACCAATTCAAATATGAATTAAAACATTTATTATTATAAGGGTATAACACAATCATTTTTATCTCAGAATAAATCCTTTGAATGCAGTGTATACGCATTTGCACATTTCTACGGTCGTACTTTAAATAAATACATTCACTAAACGTTTTGTGACTGTGAATTGATCTGTTTTACCCAGTGGCTTCCATTTCCACCTCTAGCTGGGTTTTGAATAAATGTATTCATTCATTCATTGTTTAAAAAAAATAAAAAAAATAAAACATCTTGTGATTCTGTAAAGTTACATGTTATTATAAAATAGGTTTTACAAAGGCATAGCATTGAATAGTCTTGTAACTTACAAATAAATGAACAGATAACTTCTAAAAATATAACAATATGTGCCATGCATAGATGTACAGTGATTTGGCTTCCACACTGGCTATGGTGAAAGGTGGTTTGGAGGACCACTGGTTCATCCGTGTGGGTTTCAGCGAGACAGTTTTTCATGGGCTGACGAACCTGAGATTGACCAAAACTCAAGCATTCTCAGGTTGGACAGTCCTCGAAAGCACTGCTCATCCAGGATGGCCAGGCCACACTGACCACAGATTACTTGCATCGTCTTAAAAAAGAAAGAAAGAAAAAAAAATAAGTCAAAAAGGAAAAAAAAGTTAAATCTAGACCTGCCAAATAATATATTTGATCTAAATTGTAATTTGTACATTTTTTTATTTAAAACGTATCCACTTCGATGATGAGCAGAAAATAATTGCACATTTCCTTTCTTTCTTGAATGCAGGAAAAGCATGGACGTTTACAACAATATGAAATTGTTAATGAAATAAACAAATAATAGGTGAAAAAAACGTAAAGCACGCTTGGAAACGTGAAAAACTATCTCCTACAATTTCCATTTGACCAGTATGTAAAAATAAATTCAATCTGGAATATGAAAACTATAATATCAACACAATTTCCAGGTTGTGGTCAATACAAATGCATGAATCACACTTTAATCACTCAACATGACTGACCAAATCTTATAGAAATGTCCCTTATAAAAACGACGTATTATATGGCCTACATAAAATATATATTTATATTAAATATAAGTTGGATTTGAATAAATAACTCATTAAATGATTTTAAACATTTTTCTCTTTATTTGGCCGCCCTTACGGTATCTGCCATTCTGTACTAAAGGATATATCACAATGTGCCAACTTTCGCGCCTTTCCAGTTGGTAAGGGCCACTGAAACACTTATCTTACAACATCTAAACAGCTACATGCATGCAAAATATTTATCATCCATTATAATGAAGCAAAACCAATGAGTTAAAGCAGATGCAATTATTATATTCCAGGCAATTAGAGACTATCAGCCCAGCTGCGTCTGACTGTACCAGCCTCGTGGCTTTACAGAACAACACCATCCCACAGCTTTAACCCTCCATATCTCTCGAAGATACGTCTTTATCAAAAACCCATGAAATCTAGCCACCTACCATCACTAGGATGATGTGCAAAATCCTGAAATCGAACAAATGCATTCACAGGTGCATTGGTTGGCCTCATCAAAAGCTACAAACCTAAATATATTTGCACAAACATCATCTCAAGTGTATTTCAGTCTCCAAAAAAAATAAATAAATAAAAAATTCCTGGATTTCTCACAGCATGTTTAATTCGAGTTGACTCTCGAATGAAACTCTCACCTCTGCCTTAACTACACAGACGCCGACTCGCTCCTCGTCGCTCCACGCTGACTGAGGACCTCGAGGCCTTCAGAGGCTGTGCTGGAGCCCTCTCCAGGAGCCGGACCGTCGGACTGATGCTCACACGCTCACTCCCTCAAGCGCTGTGACCTGCAGGGCCCTCGTGAGCTGCTGGAGATGCTGTAGAGCTGCCACACACGAACAAAGCGCCTCCTTCCTGTTTGTCACGATGAACAAGCTTGTGGTAAACTTTCCATGACATCTCAATATTTAGGGCCACTAGAGCACGTTTCATTCATTTCACCCCGCTCCCTTTTCAAATGCCTTACGTGACTGTTTTACGACAGAGAGTCTAGCTTAAATGAAAATTTGGTTTGCAGCTAGTGGCTATATATCAACTTTTGCCTCCGTTGGCTCATTTTAACCAGGGTGAGTCACATTTACCCAAAGCTGTATTAGTCACTTACATTAATACGCTGAAATAGACAAGTTTGCTTTTAATTTGTTGAAGCAAACGCTTTTCTATATTAATTACATGTTGTGTGATGAAACTAAAGGTAAGACGATCTTTTAGCGTGGAATACACCGAGAAGGGGAGTTATTATAGCTTTGACTATTATATATCAGAGTGGAGGTAATTATGGAAACTGATGAAAGATTGCTAGGTTAGTTTCCATATCGAGAGGACAACCACAGCATCCTTCCTGTGCGTTTGAGACATGAATGAGTTTCAATCCCACTGTCTCTGTTACAAAAAGCATACGAAATAGAAGAAAACGGGCATAAAACAGTCTAGCACATTTTCCTCTTCACGTCTCTGAGGGAGATTTTGAATGGAAAATTCAGTGATGTGAAATTCATTGTCATTTATGTCCTCGAAAGACAAGCAAGGTGTAGAAGATCAACTGGACCTGCTGAAAAGGAACACTATACACACCATACAAAAGTCTGGGGTCGCTCAATAAAGCTGCATTTATTTGATCAAAAATACAGTAAAAACTTTTAATATCGTAATAAACCTTGAGTAGATTGTCAAATGTAATTTATTTCTGTAATGCAAAGCTACATCTTTGACATCATTAATCTAGTCTTTAGTAATACTTGGTGCTTATTTGATCAATTTAATGTCACTTTTGTTTAGCATAATGCTTCCTTGCGCAACGTTAGTAATAATTTCTATAAACCAATCTGACCAGTACTGTATGTGTGCATTTTTAAATACACATTTCTGTGCATGTATAATCCAAACAGTGTGATTGGGATCATTACATGAAGCGCATCGCAATTACTACACTGCTAATTATCAGATACATCAATTGCATTCAATCAAATCAAATGAGCATGAAACACAGATTCAGTATAAATGAATTTATTATGCAAGGTGTGGATCAAGAACATCAGTTACACAGCGTAGCCGTCGTTACACCAAAACATCAGACTGACCAATCAGAATCAAGTATTCCAGAATGTGTGCAATGACAATGCAATTAAATAAATAGTTAAATAAGTCCTAGGACAAACGTCACAGTAGATACATTCACTAGGCCTTTACATCATCACTGCAGATCTCAGTGCTTCTACATTAACATAATATTCTTCGCATTTTTATATAAAACATTAAAAAGAAGAGGACTTATTTTGCATACCGCAGTACAAGATTTGTTTTGGTTAGCATAAATCAAACAATTAAAACGCACACATTCGCATCATATTTCTACGTTGGAGTCATTTCTTCAGGGTAGGAACTTTCTCAAAGTGCTCAGTGGGGTAAAAAACGATAAAACAAAGAGATATCAACGTGACACCCGTTATAAGAGCGAGCGCAGCGCTCATTGGCTTGAATTTCAGGCCAAACACCGACACTTCCTGTGGGCTAGTTTTGTTCTTGTACGTCCTGTGTGTTATCGAGGCAGCGCCGAACAGCAAGCAGATGTCAGCCATATATGGTAAAGGCAGTTATAGACTCACTGGACCGATGCAAGATGCTGCATTTTTGTGGTCAAAAAAAACCAACAAATTTCTCATGTAGGTGTATAATCTTTGATTACAGATTATCTACAATACAGATCATATCATATACATTTAAAAAGAAAAGCTCCTTTATGTTCATAGAGAAACCCTAAAATTGAGCTCAACATCAAAAAATGTTTAAGCTGTACACAGTGCAGTTGTGAAAGTATAATAGCTAACAGCGTGTGATTTGGTCAGCAGCCGTCTGCAGGTAAAGCGAGAGAGAAAGCAAAGATTAAAACAAAGCAACACCCACGTATTTTTTCCGATGAAGTGGTCCTTCAAAGAAATTGACTGACAAGGCATACCATGCCATAAATACTGAACGTCAGGTTCCAAAGATGGCAGCGGACACAAAAGGCATTAAATCAACTGCATGTGCTTCAGAATCAAACGTTACACACTGTAAATATTATGAAATAACTCGCATAAAAACAAAATACTTCATAAATAAAAACTTCACAGAAAACTTTTCTGTTTGGGGAGTGCCAAAAAGTATAAAAATATTTTATAATGTACAAATATCTGACAGCCGTCAGCAGCTGGGCTCATCCATGTCATCATCGCTCCAGTCTGGAGGTGCGTCCGTGCCAAAATATCGATCCCCAAAATTTCCTGAAAAAAAAAAAAAAAAGAATATTTAAGCAAATTTTCTTAAAATGATCATTAATTTAATAATATTTACAGATATTCCTAGAATAAAAAGTCTGAGCCATTTCAACTGAAAGAAACTTGCACTGATCTTCATATTAAAATAAATCAGTGCTTTTATTTTGTCTCTGTTTTTTTCCTAAGAATGTTTATAAAAAATGACTAATAGAACTATGACCTAATCCTGGTTTAGTTTAAGCCCTGTCTGTGAAACCAGTTATTTTTCATTAGATTCTCCTTAGTTAATGGGGGGGGTGTGTGTATATAGTATATACACACACACACACACACACACACCACAATGACCCCTTTTACAATATTAAAGATATTGAAAATAATCCTATCCCGGTTGAGTTTTTTAATTCTGTTGCAAAACACACCACATCTACAATATGTATTTGTAGATGACAGATGTATTGGTTTTATTAAAAAAAAAAATTCTCAATTTTGGAAATAGTAATGTAGATTTTAATGCCATGTCAGCCTCTGAGGACAGTGTCAGACTTGCAGAAATACAGTAACAATAAAAACCAAATAAACCGAAAGATGCAACATTTAAAGATAAACCAGATGTTTTCCATTTACATAAAATAAAATTCTAAAACAGTTAAAAATGGCTTATCTCAAATGTGTGAATAAATATATTTTGTCTTTTAAAACATTTACAGTACAACGTTAGTTTACATTGAAACACAGAATCAGAGTCTCTCCCTTTAACGAGGACATTTTATAGTTAAATGCTTCTATAGATAGAGTATATTTAGTACTTGTGTATTTAACACTGCTGTGAATCGATTAATCAGCATTAAATCGCATTCAGAATGAACATTCATAAAATGTGTGTTGTGTATATTTATTATGCATTTATAAA
Source organism: Enteromius treurensis (assembly GCA_032275025.1). Lineage (NCBI taxonomy): Eukaryota > Metazoa > Chordata > Actinopteri > Cypriniformes > Cyprinidae > Enteromius > Enteromius treurensis. The sequence goes on along the minus strand of JAUCMU010000048.1, from coordinate 3,788,597 downwards.
TACACACATGCATATTATGAAAATATTTACATCCATATGTATAGTCTTATACATATATTATTTAGAAATTAATTTAATATGCAAACATAACGTTTTTCTTTATATGCACATATGTGTTCATATTTATTATGCACGTGGATACATTTCAGAAAAATAATAAAAATTATATGAAAATACAAATTTGCATATATATATATATATATATATATATACATATACATATACACACACACACACACACACACACACACACACACGTACGCATATTTATATATGCATAATAAAAATGCACAATACACACGCATATATTATGTAAAGAAAAAAGAAAAGAAAAAAAAAAGCACTTTAACAGCACTAGTATGTAAATGTTTGAAGCCTAAAATAAACATCATGTTATAGAAAATACTTAAAAGTGAACGGGTCTCTCTCTGGTTCAACGCAACTCTAAGCAGGAGATAGCAGATTTGAATTTAGCATCTAATTATGTGATGCACTAAATGTTCTTATCACACTGATTATTCATGTCAAAGGGTTCATATATATAATAATATAAATTATATGTATTATATACTGTATATTAATTAATAACTACGAACGTATGTAACAATGCAAAAACCTTAACTTCCCATTAAGCAAAGAATTATTTCATCAGTTCTTTTATTCTAATGATTTGGGGTGACATATGAGCTAGGCGTGCTCAAGGCTGTTTTTTTGAGAGTGGCCCGCTTGTGTACAACTTTCAGGACAAGCCACAGTTAGTGGATAAGTAACGCTGATAAAGTCTCACCCATGATAAAGATAACTCTCACCTATGCCGGGGATGATGTGGAACAGGTCGTTGACCTTCTTGTCGACTGCAGTGGTGATGATTTTGACCTGGGGAAAGGCGTACGCCACAGAATGGACGCCCATTTCAGCCATCAGCAGAGACACCAGCAGGATCTTATCCTCCTGAACGTCATGATCCTACTCACACACACACACACACACACACCTCATGAAGAAAATACAGTCCCATTTCTCCACTCTATTTCACATTCAACAGCGTGCCATTTATTTCCAAAAACACATTCCACCACAGAAATATTACAATTAATACATAATTACAGATATGGATGTTTTGTTTTTTTTTAGTTCATGCATATTCAGTGTTTTTTTTTAGTTCATGCGTCTTCATTAAATGAATTATATTTGAACTAGTGAGAGCGTTTGTTCTCAGAGCGTGTTCTTATTTTGTTTACCTTCCACCGGTGCCAATAACAGTCACAGAGAGTCTGATAAATACAGCTCTGTAGAGTGAATATGTGAGAATGTGTAAAGTTATGTCATGGTTGCTGTCGGCGAGTGAGGTTTCTCTGCTACGCCTACACTGACAGACAAACAAACTGGGCCGCTCTACATGGTGCCTGAGTAGGCGTGTGTGTCTCTGCCACTGCACACTGTGTTCACACACATGAGTTCCATTAGACAAGAGAGGTGTTGTGCGGGAGAAAAAAAAAAGCTTCAAATGCAGACTTACAAGTAAAACTCTAATGGCCATCATGGCTGCCGCTCCGGTGGACACAGTGCAGTCCATCAGAATCACGTGATCCTCAGTGATGTCTTTGGGCAGACGCAGATAGTGCAACTGGACGGCAACAGAAAAGACAAGTCAAATGTGCAGCAACAGCATGTCTAAATGAATTAAGAAATAAGAATTAACAAGTGAGTTTGTGCAATTACAATATTTACTCTATATTATATTGTAATGTGCAAAATGAATGAAAGCAGGTACTGGGAACAACTGCACAATTGCATTGCTGCATCATATTGTTGTCAGTGTTGGAAATGTAACTATTAGTAGTAGTGTTTTCTATCGCTTTATTCATATAGCTGATTATATTTTTGATTACTTCTAAATTTCTGCTTATTCATTTTGAAACATGCAAACCAGGCAGGGTTAACTTTACAGTAGCACTCCATACTGATTACTGTCAGACCTCTCAAATCCTTCACTGCTGTTTAATTCAGATAGTCCTGAGGTTAAATACAGTAAACTAAAAAATAGTGCTTTAGGAATCAAATCTTTGCATAGCTATGACGGGAGACCCCGGCCGTGGAAGGAAAAATAAATCATAGCCTATATATAAAGTCAAAATGAATGAAATAAGCATGTGTCCAATACGTTTTTCTAAGCTCCTGAAACATTGGTTTCTAATATTTTAGAGGAGTTCACATAATTTATGAAAGATACAGTACCTATGCAATCTGTATGTTTGTGGAAATATTCAACCCCCTTTGTAATCGTTAACATTTTCGTAAGTAATTGTAGTTTAGTCACGCACATTACACATCTCAGTAACTGCAACAGATTACGGTAACATATATTGGTAATTACTGTAAAGATTGTTGTGAAGAAAATAAAGATAAACAAGGAACAACTAGAGCACTGTTGCAAACAGATTTTGTATTTTCACGGTCTTACACGTGTGTGTGTGTGTTTGTGTGTGTGTGTGTGTGTGTGAACTACACAAAATCGCTGAAACCAGTATTTTCATATTTTTGTTTAAATAAATTGTGATTTATTATAATTTGAATTATTTAATTTATTGCAAAAAAATAAAAATAAAAAATAAATAAAGTTAAATTCATTCTTTAAAAAAATATTTAATGAAAGAATAACAAGAAAACAGATGAAATGAAAAATGAAATGAATAAATTCATATTATAAACTAGAAAACACCTATAATTTATACTAATAAAAAAAATATTGTAACACTGAAATTTTTTGCTCAGAAGACATTAAACACTAATCTTTAAATTAAAAACTAAACAAAAGCAAAGAAAACAAATTGCCTCAAACGCCTAATTTGCTACTTAGTAATTAGTAAGTCAGTAGTTAAGTATGATTAAGGGATTTCAAATATGGTCAGAATAAGGTATTAATGTGTGTTTTATAAGTAATAATAAACAAAAACACACAAGAGTAACAATCAGTCCCTAAAGTGTTAACATTTCACTTGATCTCTCTTAAAGTGATGTGTGTAAATTCTGGGTGGTAGTGAGAGCAGAAAGGGGCGTTACCTCAGGCTCTCCTGTGTCCTGATTGGTCTGGATGAGGATTTTGCCAATACGAACGTCTTTGCACACGGCCCTAAGCGCGGGCTCCATGGTCTCTCCTGCCCTGAGAATAGACACACCCGTAATCTGCTCAAAACAAAGAAGAGGGAGAGTCTGTGATTTCCTTTTTAGGGCTTAAACTTTTCTAGAACAAAGACACTTCTGCACAACAGAGAACGAGCAGATCGATTACACTGAACCACCAAGAGATTGCACAAAAACACATTTGTCACGACAACTTATTTTCTTACCCTCTTCCCATGAAAGGTTCGGCCCTCATAATCTTCTCCTTGCGGGGTCTGAACAATGTGAACCTGCAGCAAATAAACAACTGTAACATCAAGCTGTTTTTGTCCGGGGATATCACATGTAGCTAAACTGATCTTCCTCTCTGATTAAAAGCCACAGTAAAATGTCAGCAGCAGCATCATGAAGCTCACTGCACTTCTCCTGCGAGCGTTTTAAGTGTAAAGGTCACTGTGTTGCTGCTGCGCCTCGCTAAGACGATTTGATCATGTTGCGTTTGTTGAGTTAGTCTGAGTTTCCACTGCGGTGGACAAGTGAGACAAGTTTCCATGTTCAAGACGAGGCCTCCATGCCCACATGCTCAAATAAGCTTGCATGCCATTATTAGGTCGATCTTAAGATTCCCCAGCTATCCATCCATCTTGTTCGGTCACACATTTCTCACCTGAGATGGAAGGAAGGACAGCGCTCTCTCAATGAGGAGCCGCATTAACCTCTTGGAGTAGAAGATGAACTCGTCTCGACTGGTCTCTTTATTTCTGCAACACAAGCGCGGACGATAAATTGACTTACTAAAATGACAAAACTAAAAAATCTGTTCCAAAACAACTCAAATTATTTTTGTAACCTTGTATATTTTTATTAAAAATATTACATATTATATATTTACATTTACTTTATATATTTTTTCACAGTTAAACAGACATTGAAGCCCTCATAAGACAAAAATGGACCAATGCAATTTGGAAAAATGCAGACATTTAGGCAGGACATAATAAGACTTCCCCTATTTTAGCATGCAATAGCCGTTAGTTTACGTTGCGGCCTGGCATAACCCCATGCAGTTTGTGACATGGACAAAAGCAACGGAAAAAACTTTCAAAATGAGTACATTTCAGCCACTGGGCTCCGCTTCGGCTTCTCATCATTGGTCACAGGTAGTGTGTGGGGGAGGGACAATTTCCACCCAGAGCATAAGAATGCTTAAAATGTAAAAGTAAGAAAAAAGTAAAAAGCCAAAAAAACAACAACAAAAAAACACACCAAAATATAAAAACAAGAGAAAAAAAAAGGTCCCATAGCACATCACAGGGTATGAAGTTACCTCCTGCTGTTGTTTGTACAGTATTTACAAAACTAACTCTAAACTCTGATTTTTCTCTTCATAACTTATGTAAGAAAATGAGCCTATTGTTGGACATTTTGTCTGTTTTTATACAATACACAAGTCTTTAATTCTGTTTTGCATAAGGTCTTCACTCTTGACAGCTATAGAGATGCTGTACAGTTAGTCTGGACACTGCTGTGAGATAGATGTGTGTGTGTGTGTCTGACCTGATGATGGTGTGCATGCCGCGGACCTGCGGGGTACTCTCCAGAACACTGAGGGTCTGCGGAAGGGGCTGGGCCTGATGGGCAGACGCCAGGGCTGCCCTGTTACCATCAACACCATCAATAGACACAAACAGAGGGAAATCGTCAACAGTGCAAAAAAAAAAAATAAAATAAAATAAAATGGTAGGTTATCTCCAGCGCTACACAGGCGGAGAGAGACACATGCTCACACAATAACTGCTAGTGTCACCCAAACGCTAGCACTCAAAACATTTAGCCATGTTACAGGAGAGCGTGAAGCAAGGATTTAGAAGCAAACAGGAATGATCTATAGAGAACCAAAGGACAATCTCCAAATGAAAAACTGACCAGTCGATAAATTAGTGTTTAGTTTCATGGTGGTGGCCCCTTAAAAGTATTCGGACACTTATTGTATTTGTTTGTATGTTTTACATTTTCTTTTTCTGAAATGTCAAGCTGGTGAAATATTTGGGGTCATTAGTTTGACTTTAAATCGATCAAAAGTGACAAAAAAACTTTTAATTTGTAACAAATATTTCAGTTAAATGCCCTTGTTTTGACCTTTCTATCAAAGAATCCTAAAAAATATGTCATCCATAAAATTATGCGGCAGCACATCAATATGCAAATTAGCATATTATAATGATTTCTGAAGGATCATGTGACACTGAAGACTGGAGTAATGATGCCAAAAATTCAGCTTTGCATCACTGGAATAAATTACCTTTTACTATATATTCAAACAGCAAACATTTTTTTATAAATTATAATAATATTTCACAATATTGCAGTCTAGCCAACATAACAGATTTCTTTCAAAAACATTTCAAAACGTAAAACAAAGTCCAAAAACTTTGAAAATGATGAATTAAGTGTTTTGACACCACCGTTCACTGCAGCTCGGTAAATCACATCTGTTAGAAAGCTTCATGAGTAGGTCAGTTTTTTTTTGGGAGTATCCCATGATTCAATTTCACAAGCACTCAGGTCAAAGACTGCATCCTGTCACAAACAAAACACCGCCTTCAATGCAAACTATGACAAACTCGAGCAGAACCGTCATGTCATTGCTTTACATTTGAATTAGATGCTTCATTAAAACACAGGTGTGACAATATGCCGTCTTTAAAAAAAAAAAAAAAAAAATCACACCAGGATCCCTGCTGTTCTACTCATGGTTTGTAATACAAGAGCATAAAACATAAAAAAAAAAACAAATAAAAACATAAGCAAATCTCCTCACATATCCCAGCGGAGCTTTCTCTGTGGGGGAAGTGACAAACAACAGAAAAAACAGACAATAACAACAGGAAGAGAGGAAAAAGAAAAGAGACGTCACACACTATAAGGTGAAGGAGGATGAGGTGGTCACATGACTCTGAGTGGAACAAGAGTGTGACAGCTGCCATCGGCACACAGTGTGCAAATCATGATTACGCCATTCAGTCTTGTTTTAAAGGTACAGTTCACCCAAAATGACTGGAGTTAAATGCCCCAGCTGTTTTTAATGTGTTAAAAAAAACATAGAAATGTGGTGTGATAAAAGCCTTAAGGTAACCTGTGTGGGGAACGGATGGAAATTTAAGTCTTTCACGCACATTCAAATATGACAAGTTATGACCGGTTTAGACGATTAGTAATGAAACCAATGAAGTCTGATGTCACTCTTAAAGTCATAGTTCACCCAAAAATTACTCATCAGGCATGTTTGAGCTTACGTTTAATACATTTGATATGTCTATGTGCTGATCAGTGTTTACATGTGAACACAAGCTGAAATTAAATCTGTTCATGATATAAAGCAATCATGGATTAAACTGCTTGGCTTATATGAGATACTGTTAATGTTTCTGTGAAGTTTTTGAATCATCAGAATTTTGGCAGAACAGGACATATTCCTCAAAATTAATTAAAAATGCGATAGTACGAAAAAGAAAGTGAAGTGATCGGGACCAGAGAGATTCTCCGTCTCTCAGTTTCAATCTCAATTCATCTGTAATATTGTGATGATGCATCACAGCACATAGTATTGTGAGATTTGTATCATGTGTTGTGAGGTAACGTGATACCCAGCCCTAAAAGAGTCAGGCATGAGTTTAGAATGACCTAAAAGACAAATTTATATTTTTAAGTGAACCATTTCTTTAACCGGTGCATGCTGTGACATGCATATACATGTACAAGCCTACATGTATATGTTTTTCATTTCGGGTTTGGTGTTGTAGCTGTCATTCTCTCATTCACTTTCACTGACACAAAGGTCTGCTACATCCTGTGTCGGGGGCTGTACTTCCTCAGCTTTCTCTCTCTCTTCCTCTCCTTTCTCTCTCTCGCTCACACTCATGTGCTGTCGTTTTTGGCCCAACGGAAAAATGAAAGTCTTTGTAGTAGACATAGGAAACTTCAGTGCGTGCGAGGCGCCGTGTTCAACAATAGCTACAGAGACAACCATGAGAGAGAGAGAGAACGAGAGGGGAAAGATAGAAAGAGCGAGAGAAAGTAAGAGAAAGAGAGGTCAAGGGGAGGAAGACAGCGGAGTATTTTTAGACGCTGCATGCAGGGAGAGTGTCTGCTGTAAAACACTGAAGGATGGAAAAACAGAAGGTATCTGCCTCCCTCCTGACTGCAGCGATGAGCATCTATCCTCCCGTATTATATCATGCCATGAGACGTCCATCCCATGATGCTCTACTGCTGGGGAGTACTGGATTGATCAGTGTTGGTTTGTGGTTTCCCAAACATCATGGCTGTGAATAATGTCAGTGTGGGTCCGTTTAGAATAATAAAGAAAAAAATTATATAATAATAATATATATGTATGAATAGGTATATATATGTATTATAATAAAATAAATATTTACTAAAATAATTAAACAATAACTAAACCACATAAAATTTTATTAATTTATTAAAATAGGAGAAGCAATTAAATAAAAAAAATAGTGTTTTATGGTTTTAAGTTAATTTCTTATTTTACTTATTTTCATTAATTAAAAAAAAAAAGCAATATAATTTATTTCAAATTAGATATTTTTGGTCTATTTTATGGTGTCTATTAGTCAAGTACTGACTAATATTAATTAACTACCTACATGTACTTACTAAATGGTTAGTGTTAGGATTAATGTTTGGTTAAGGGTTACTTACAATTATGCATAATTCACTATTATTAAAATAGTAAGTACATATAACAAGGACACCTTAAAATAAATTGTTACCCATTTTTTTACTTTTAAATATAAATAAACAGCACTAAAACTGAAATAATTATAAAAGTACTGCTTTTAAAACTTACTAATAAAATGCAGACATGACCTAAAAAGTTGCTATAACAGGCTAAGATTTTTATTATTTTTAACTAAAAATAGGGATAAAAGGTAATTCACAATATCAATAAAAATCATATTAGTATTATAATAATACTAAAATAACACTACATTACATGAAAATACACAAAATAAAAATAATGAAATATGACAGATGTGTCTTCATGGTATTCAAATTCACTCGATTCATTATTATAAACACTGAACCGCACCAATGCTCACAAAGACCAATGTGACAGTGAGCCTTCAACATGAAGAGGTGCTGCCCTCTCATGGTCTATACAGGAAGTGCAGCAGGGCTCAGGAGGAGGAAGATCCCCTTCTGCTGTAAAGTGCAGAGTTTGAGAGGCAGGCATAAGTTCCCACTCAGACTGATCTAAGGCCAGTCACTCATGCATTTGTGACTGCTCTGAATATCATTACCAGCTCTAAATCTGAGCTCAGATCAGCGCTGAGGGGAAACTTCAGTGCAGGAGGGACAGGAAGTGAGAAGATAGTGGTGCTACTCTACCTGACGCTGAGTTCACGCTGTGTCACCATGAGGAGAGCAAGAAAGGAGGAGAAAACAATCAAGTGTGGTGAGGAAGCATGGCTTCAAAACGTGTCAGACCAGCATTACAAAAAACTAGCAGGCCCACACAGAATCTGCTTTAGAGGGACTTCATAGAAAATCTGTGGGATTCTATGGAACGATTTAGTTGAGCTGACAGTATTACTTTTTTCATTGATAGCTGAAAATACCAAATTTGTCAAACTATTTAGCAAACACGACAAGGCTGAGGAACATGTACAGCTTTGAAAAGACGAGTGTTTCAATGTTGAAGAATGCAGATTCCCTGTGGGCCTGAAAATGAGTTACATCATTTTCTGTTTAATATTGCAGTCAGTGACACGATGTCAGATATTAGTCCACTACAAAGCATTCCCAATCCAAAATGCACAAGCGTTATTAAAACTACTTCTCATGAGGTGCGTGCTGCACACTGATTATTGCTCTAATAAATCATGGGAAAAAACACTTAAAGAGGAAAAAATGAAGATATAATTTGAATAATCAACGCAACACGTAGCTGCATTATACAGGAAATGTTAATGAATTAAAATAATGATTTTCTCCTAAAACGTATTGCAGTATTGGTGGAATGACTTAATGGTTTTAATTAAAGGTGCCGTATGTAAGTTTTTGACTCTATAAAGCAGAAAAACATCATAATATGTTTGCAGATATTTGAGAAACATGCTAAGTTAGCATACTAGTTCATCTGAAAAACAAAGCTACAGTCACCTATTCACCTTTGAAAAGTGTTTTCAGGGCTGGAACGTTGGTCTCTTTTTTGGTTTGTAAAAATCCGCCCACTTCCCAGTTGAACTTTGGCAACCCTTTGGTTGCCAATTGGTGGGAAACACAGCATATATTTCATTTCGTCGTCATGTGTGCTCTTTTCTGTTGGTGTAGCCAATCTGGCAACCTGCACATTAATCAAGTCTAAGGAGGAAGGGTTGTGGAAAACAACGCTCTCCAATATTTTGACTACAATTGCCACTAGATTTAAATTCTGCATACAGCACATTTAATATATTATTTTTAATGTAATATTTTAAATACATTAAAATCTAAGTTAAATAAAATGTTGTAATAATTTATAATATATATATATATATATATAGTTTTATTGTAATTTTATTAAATAGGTGGCCTGTTTGTGTTTTTGACTTCCTTTACATTGAGTTTACGATTAAAATAAAAGGCTTCATCCAGAAGGGGGCAATATTAGACATCTGAAATTCTTCATAAGCAGAACCACTACGATGAAACGATGCTTTAAATCTCTGATCTCACAATAAATCTTTTGGACATGTCTGTAGATCTTACCTCCTCCAGCTGACTGTGAACGTGCTGCACTATAAGATCAATGGCCACCATGTTGCCGCCACCTACAGGAAATAAAGAACAGGAATTCAAACTAACTTTTGCTGCTGTATACTGCTACAGCATACAATATGTACACTGTCAAATCTCTGACCAAACAGTGCACATTGTATCCCATAATGTAATGTGCTTGACATCTGTCCAAGCAAACTGACCACGTGGCACCACAATATCCGCCAGTCTCATGGTGGGCTCGATGTACTGTTCAAAAGCTGGCTTCACAAACTTGTTGTACTGTTTGATGACTCCCTCGATGTCCCTGCCACGCTCTGTAATGTCCCTCCTGAGCCTCCGTACCAGCCGGATGTCAGAATCTGTGTCCACAAAGATCTTCATATCCAGCAGCTGAAACACAAGTCATTGAGGTCATTAAGAAAGTGAAGAAAAACAGAAAATAACCAGATTATGAAATATTTGATGACGTTTACCTTCAGCAGCTCTTTATCTGCAAATGACATGATGCCCTCAAATATAATGACGCTGGCTCCATACACCGTTTTCTGCAAGCAGATCAACATGCATTAAAAATAGTGGCATTGATTAGTTTTTAGCTAAATAGCTATTACTTGTATAATTATTTTGTGATTTTAGTATAAAAAGTAAACTTTGAAACATGCTTTAGTACTCCTGATATTAAAGCAATATTCATTATACATTTTTGATTATTTTTTAAATATTATTTTAATTTAAAGTTATGATTTTATTATTAAACTTTTTGTTTTTTATATTATATATATATATATATATATATATATAATTCATTTAAATGTGTGAATTATGAATTAATTTATATATAATATTGTTTCTTAATTGTTACGTTTTATGAATTTAACCCTTTTTAAATTAGTTTAATTGTATATTTTAAAGACTTAAGTGATAAAAATAAATAATTGTGATTATAATTATTTACATATTTACTATTTTATTACGATTTCATTATTTTAAAAATGATTTAAACGTTTACATTTTTATGAGTTCAATTAATAGCTCTGTCCATCAACTCACAACCAAGTTTAGGAATCTAACAAAATCGACTTATAAAAGCAGCCAAAGGTATCTTTATTGTAGTGGTGCCATTTTTAAATCATAAACCAACTTTTTCCTCAACACTTATAATTTACATAGATGTGACATTTCAAGCAAATCTGCGTAGAAAAAGGAGGAACAACAAACCCACAAATAGGTTCAACTGAAATACAGATGTTCATTTCTCCACGCTCTGTGCGTTTCCACTCACCCACTCTTTCTGCCGTCCGTGTGTGGTGAAGTCATACACTGGGATCTTCACGCTCTTGCCCTGCTTGAGTTTGCGGAGAGTGTTCACCAGCAGGATGAAGTCAAAGGCATCTGGATGGTCAAAGTTGTAATCGTTATTAGCAGCCAGCATCTGCTGTTCGGCCGTCAGCACCTGCAGGAAAGACGTCACAGCCGGGTTATACCTCTGACTCCAGCTCAAATATCTGCCAGCGGCGTGACCTTCTGGTCAGAGGTCAATGCTGCTAACTGAAAGGCTGTAGGTTCAAAACAGACAATCCATGAACTCACTGTCCTTGAGCAAGACACAAAACACCAGGTTCCTCTGGATAGCTGCCATTGCGAATTATGCAGTGTGCATTACAGTGATTTTACCACAGGTACGGCGTGCTGGGGGAAAAAATAATTATTGTTGTTACAGATCATAATCAGATCATTATTTTTATCTACTCTGCAAATGTTGGGGGTCCGAAAAAAAAAAAAAAAGCATTAAACGGATCAAAAGTGAAAATAAGACATGTATAAAGTTTTCTATTTTGATTTAAGGCTGCCGTTTTGAACTTCCTATTATATGATGATGAAAAGAAAAAAAATCTGCAAAATATGAAGCAGCACAACTGTTTTGGTATTAATAGAAAGAAGTCATGTTTATTAAGCAGTACATTTCTTTAGGATCTGGAGACCTGAGTATTTTTAAAATATATCCAAAAAGAAAGTTTTTTTAATTTAGATTTTATTTATTTAGTACAATTATTGACAATATTACCATTTTTAATGTAATTTTGATCAAATAAAATGTAGCATAAAATCATAAATAGCATGAAAACAAAACATTAACACCTAAATTCACTTTTTTTTTTTCATCACAAATGAAAAAAAAAAAAAAAAATTATATATATATATTTTTTTACACAAAATGTAAAAATAACCTAAAACATTAAACCATATTAAGTACATTAATTCCAGTCTGAACTCTCTATATGAGCTGCATTTTCAGTTTATTTAAGTGAAGGTCTTAAAATATCTTCATGGAGGGATATATTTTCTGTCTTTAGGTTACGAGTTGAATGTTTTCACCGCCTTGCACGCAGACACAGTGCCAGTGTGTGGTATTATTACCCCCCCCCCATCCTCTCGTTGTGCACATGGCTAAGGTCAGCTGAACTAAATTTAGGAGGAACATTTACACACAGGTACATGTACACAAACACACACTCACAGGCCATTTACTGCTTCAACTGAGCCATTCTGGCTTATCCTATAAAATGTAATGATTTTTCTTCAGATATACAACAGCTGAAAAAGTGTTTAAACAAATGCCTAACTAGTCTAGATCCCCCGGACAGAGCTGTTCCAGACTCAAAACAGTGTCATTCACCTTCCTCACATGACAGCTCGGCTCGCTCAAACATAAAGACATAAGGCTTGTGTAATATACTGCAGGTTACAGTAAAGGCGTTGGAGTTTCTCAGCACACCTGAGGATCTGAGATTTCTCACTGTGCTGTAAACTCACGAGCAGCCTCAAGGACTTAGTGGATTATAGAACTAAAAGCACACTAATGGCTCTCTCTTTATGAGAACAGATGCAGAAAATGTTTCATATCTCTGCATAGAGCTTTTATACCCTCACATCTGGATGATGGTTAAACTAGAATTTCACAGAGACACACTTGTCCGAGGTTTTGCTTAACCTTTCAAAGAAGAAACTCAAGTAAAATATTATTTTAGATTTGAATCAATAAAACCAGTCAAGTAGATTCCAGTGATGCATGATCATGATTTTTAATGGCCAATTCCGATACCATGGTTTTTTTCTTTAAGCAACAAACAAGAAAGAAAATATAAATAATCAAGATGTTTATTTGGTATTTATCAGGACAAACTGGGTTTTGTCTATTGAAAACAATAACAATAAGCATTTAGCTTTTGTTTGTAAATTGGGTTGAAACTAAATAAAACTGCTCCTAAATAAAAACATTCACCGTAACCTTATAAAATTACGGTGACCGGGAGGGGACGTCTTCGGTTCACTTAGTTTTGTCGTGGCCACGACTTATTAACTCGTGGGAACGTGA
>JAUCMU010000048.1:3753891-3772690 GCA_032275025.1 Enteromius treurensis | reverse complement strand
ACACACAACTAGTAAAATTGGATCACATACTTTTGAGAATCCAACGTTTAATTGATCTTAATAAATGCTTATTGTCAGTCATATAAACAAGACAGGGTTTTTTCCCGCAATTTTTTTCGGCGGACCGAAAACAAACACGACACTCGCACCCCCCGGAAATCCGCTCAAATTCAACCAATCAGATGACAACTTCAACACTGCTGAAGTGTTTCCAGAAAAGTGTACCGTATGCATCAGACGTTCAGCCAACGCTCCGTGGGCGTGGACTAACTAACATTAAATATTCAAAGATGTCACTTTTTTTTTTTTTTTTTAGCAATTAAACAAAGAGTATTTAGATGCTGGTAAAAAATGTGTTTAACAAAACATTTTTTCGTCTTTAACCTGATTTTATGAAGTAATCCAACAATCGGTCAACTTTCAACAATTACCTAGAATTTCACATGTTCACATTTTTTCAATGTAAAAGAGCAGTGTGAACATCTTTCATGTTTCACAGAACACCACATGAATCTGGAACAATGCGAGGATAAATAATGTGACAATATTCCTTTTTAGTGAACGGTCCCTTTAAAACACACACACACACACGTTAACCTTAACTACAGCACATTAGCAACTCCTGGTTCACATCACGAGTTCACACCCAAGGATGATATGAGAATACACCATTGTGCAGATCGCTTATTAATATTCTCCATCAAACATTTAACTTCTGCAAATACATTAATCTGATGCAAATCAGCTTGCAAATACACAGCAAGCAAAGAGTCCTGTCAGAAACAGCCGAATTTACCCACAACTGCAACTCAAGAGCGTCCAAAACACCTGATGATGAACACAAAGATGCTCTGAAAAAGCTCCCAGGCTTACCTTCCGTCTGCCCTAAGAGCCCAGCAGCCCGAGATCCTGGCTCCCGAGTACGCTGGGAGTGTGTTCATGATGGGTGCGCAGACACAGACAGACGAGAGATCGGCGCTGGGACACACACATACACAGACGCTCAGAGCGCCTGCCCTGCAGCAAGCCGAGGAGAGCCACAGAACAGAAAGAAAACGAAAGTGAAGCAGAGGGGAGGAAAACAAAACTGTGCTTTCCACGTCGGTTTGGTTTTGTTTTCTCCGTCACACGCTTTTAGCAGGCGCTCTCTCTCTCTCTAAAGTGCTACTATAGACCCAGCCAACAAACGTAAGAGGATAACCTATCCCGCAGATTATGTTTGTCGGGTGGTATTAATAGCAGCAGGTTGGAAACAAGCAGAGCACACGCCCCCCTCCGCTAGCCTCTTGTGGGCCAGCTCATCTGTCTGTGACACTAGGGAGAGTGATAGGAGCGCTTCTGACTTGTGTTTTTAGGCGCGGAGCATAAACAAATCAGGCTGCTCTGTGAAGCGGAGAGCGCTGGACGTGACAGCAGGTGTCGTGTCATGAGGGCTGTGCCTCCTCTTCATTACACCCTAGGGCTCTGCGATCACCTTATCAACCAGCTTGTCCTGTGGGGTGTATTTCCACCTGCACCCCTCAGGGGACACCCCTCACAAACATCATGATGAAACTTAGCATCCCAGCCAGCACTGAATGTAACGCAACAGCACACACACATCCACAAATACATATAAAACTGTGTTCTTATATTAAGAAGCTTAATAGTCGCATGCTTAAACAAAAATAAAAAGTCCCAGTAATGAAAATGCACCAAAGGGTTCTATAAAAATATTAAGCAGTACAACCACTTAAACAATATCAAGTAACCACAACTCGTCAGTACAAGCCGGTTCTTTGATTAGTAATAAATTTCCATCCACACATCTGCATGTAACAGAGAACATAATATTGCATAATATTACAATAGAACAGGCTTTATTGATGAGATGTGCATGACGGTCACATGATATATATATATATATATCTCTATCATGCAGCCCTAACCACAACCATACATAATATATGTGTGTGTATATTATGCATAAATACACACTTATACAGTATATTATAAATAAAAAAAATATTTACATGCATTTACATGTACAGTACTGTGCAAAAGTTGCCACAGTTCTTCTGGATTGAGTCTGTCTCAGTTTGTTCAGTTACTTTCTGTCATTCCAGACAGACTGGATGATGATCAGATCAGATCTCTGTGTGGAGCTTGGCTGTTGTCAGACAATTATCTCACTGCATTATTACAATTAAGGACAAAATCAATGTTTGGAAATGTAAACTGATAGAAAATAACCCACTTAAAACCAATACTTTTGCACACCACTGTATTTATTAATATAATTTGTATTACATATATATTTTATATACAAGCATAACTGTTAAATGTATACTTGCATGTGTGTATTATATATTACATAAATATACACAGTACACACACATATTATGTAAACAAAAATGGATGCGATTAATAATTTGACAGCATATATACCATATATCTGCATACATGCAGAATACCATTTAAAAGTTGGAGTCAGTAAGTCTCGTTTATTTCTGAGATGCAAAATGCTGAATTTTCAGCATCGTCACTCCAGACTTCAGTGTCACATGACCATCCTAATATGCTGATTTGCTGCCCAAGCAACATTTCTCAATATGATCGATGTTTATTTATTGGAAACAGAAATCTCACATCACAAAAGCCCTTATTGCGACCTTTGATCAATTTAATAAAATATTTATTGATGTAAAATTATAAATTAAAAATGGAAAAAAGTGTTATTTTCTTTAAAATCATCTTACTGATGATTTTATTTTATTTTTTTTAAATACAGCAATCTACAAAGAAGCATGGTTTAAAACCAGAAGAGCTGATCCATAATCTTGCATGTATCAGTGCATCTACTGCAGGCTATATGTGCTGTATAACTCTATGCATCACAATAACCTATTAAACCTCTTTTCTCATATTAGATTTCACTCCCAAAGCTCAAGACGCCTGCTTTCCACCATCATATACATGTCAGTTTGCACACATGGAGAACATTCCCAGCAGCAGCTGGCTGTGTGTAAATATACAGTAACATGAGCTCTGCTCGTGGAGAGTTGAATTAGCGCGCCCTCTGGCGGCGGAGCGGAGCTGTGACTCAAAGAAAACACCAGGATCTACATTTACACAACTATTTAAACTATAATACATAGTATAGTACAGCATAAACTATTACAAATCATTTCGTCGTTTAATAATTTATTCTATGTATTAGTGCAAAACATATATATAACCTACACGACAAACCAATGAAAACAATTTGAATAAGTTACAGGTGTGGTTCACATGTAGTTCGCTATGCAGTTTAATTACATAACGTTACAAGTTAGTAATTAGGTGTGGTAGAGAAACGGTGCACAGATATAACGGTGATGATGATATTACATAAAACTATGCTTATGAGTCACACACAGGCACTCACGTACCGTTACTTGCTCATTGCACCATGTGCTTCACTGTCTTACACCAACAGCGAGCAGAAACACACTTTTACCCTCAGTGTGTTGTAAAGAGGAGACCAGATTTTGTGGAGAGACGAGAGGAAAATATTGATAGAATAAAACAAGGAAAGGAAACAGGGTCATAATGTCATAATCATAAGCTTACTGTCGAAATGAGCATCCACACTCGTTATTCTCTGAGACGTTTATAAATATTATCAGACGTATATGTTTAACTTGTGTGTTGTGAAGTCTGTGAAACACGCGAGATGCAGCAGTGACTCCAGCACGCGCGCGACAGGTCAACAGTCGCGACTCAACGTTAGCTCTGTATAAATACACATGAAGAAAACACGAGTCTAATAACTTTAAGGTTAGGCGGTAAAGAGCTTAAAACGTACCTTGTGCAGCGCATTGATGACTTATCTCCGCACTCCATCGCTGAGACCCTTCCGTCTCCGCACACGGCAGACATTGGTAGTTTCCTATTTGACAATCAGCTGTTGCGACTTTAAGCTTCACTAATGTTGCTGGGATATGTAGTTCCATATTTCATAGGGTCGTGCGTGTCTTCGGCCAAAGAGAACTACAAATCCCAGAATGTTAACAGTGAAGTATATTTGTATGTACAGATTTAGGGATACCTCACGGTAGCGTCTGCTGTAATGAATTTAAACTTACATTTATGCTATTTTATATATATATATATACATATATATAAAAATATACTATTACATATTAAATAAATAATATGAATTTCTTTTTCAGCAAAGTGAAAGTAAATTCAAAGTATTAGTTAAAATATATACACATACTAAAGATCCTTTGTAGCAATCTAAACTCAAATGTCATAATGCATTAAATATTATAATTGGATCGATCGTAATGTCATACAATAATAAAAATATGTGTACAAATCTGTTGATAAACTACACAAAAAGAAGACAACAACATTATACACACAGAGACTGGCAGGAAGCCTAATAAAACATACAACATAAACATGCACACTACTTTTAAAAAATTTGGGGTCAGCAATATTTGTTGATTGATTTTAGGAAATAAATAGTTTTATTCAGCAAAGATGCATTAAAAAGGATGGTAAAAAAATGTTACAAAAGATTTCTTTCAAATTAATAATTCAAGTTTTTTTAATTAAAAAATTAAATATTATAATGCTACTTAGATTTTGTTAAACGCATTTTGAAATATATGTTTATATGCTATATTTTTCCCTATTGATTTTGTAGTGACATTTGACATTGAATTAATCCAAACACAAGAAAGCAAACAAATCAGCCAGTCAAATCTTTGTCAACATTTTATTAATTATTTGAGGGGTATTAATGCACAGTTAATACACCAGGGGAAAAAGAGAGAGAATAATAGTTTAGATTCAGAACTCTTGCCAACCTAGGTGAAAACTTTAAAGGAATAAAAGATCACGTTGTCCATTACTCTCATTATTGGATAAGCATTTATAGATTTAACAGTTTCTAGAGAATCTGAATAAAATCTAAGTTTTTGGATCATTTAATTTGTACCTGCTCGGACTCATTTCTAATCAAACACAATTACTTTTATTTGTAAACTTCTTTGAGGACGTCAAAGACCTCCGATGGGTCAAACTCTAACTTCGTAAATCCTCATTTCACACAAAAGTTGAAGCAATGAAAAGAATGACTTTTAAAAACTGGTAGGGGGCTCCACTTTCTACAGACCCCCTTAGTACAAAATTCCACAGCACACAATCAAATTCACCAAAATCTCTACCAACACTCCATATTCAAGCCTATTTCATGGGATTACAAGTGCACTAAATACAGAAACACACCTACACACATTCATGCTCGCACACACACACACGCTCACACACATACACACACTGCGTCTAGCGGTTTGGACAAAAGGACATTTTCAAACATGTACTTTGACCTGTATAGAAAAGCGCAAGATCATATTCAAATAGTTTAAAGCAAATATGTCACAAAGTAAGAAGCAAAGAAGCAAAAGAAAGCGAATACAGTTCGCACCAAGCTTTGGAAATCATATGTAACGTTGCAGTAGTGCTTCCGACTGCAAGCTATTGCTGTAATATCGAAATTAATCTGTTGCAGTGTAATGATCATACGTCTGCATATGTTTACGCCACGTAATCTAGGAAGACGGGTAATTGAAGCCACGCACAATATTCCTAACGGAAACTACACGCCACCTTTCGTGTCGTGAGATGGCGAATCCACAACTAAACTTCCATTGAGAAAGATACATTCTACAGGGCCAAACTCAAGGTACATTGCTCTTCTAAGGTTTCGTTACAGCTCAGTGACAGTATAAAGCACAACGTAGTCAGAAATGTCATGGAGCAGCACTGAACCTTTATCTCAGATTTAACCTGGCAACCTGATGACGCTTGTCCTCTACTCATGTTCACTTAATAGCAGGTGAATCTTTGAAAGGGGAATCTCATAAAACTGTTGAAAACAACAGTGTAAAAAATGTAATGTAGTAAATTTGGATTTTTATTTAGTTACTTATTTTTTAAGAATTACTTATTCATTTACCACCCTTGTCATTTGTGGGAGGGTGTCGGGGATAGAATATGATGTAAGAATGTAGAACATGCCAAGGTTGCGTTAGAAAAAAAAAAAAAAATTCTGTTTAAATAAAATAACGTTTATGCATCTAGATATTTGGCATAATCCAACACATAATCCTGTCAAATGATTTATCGCATCCAAAAATATATCTAGATATTTCTTGCATTATATGTGCGAGTTTACTGGGTATAATTATTATGTATATATAAATACACACATGCATATATTTAAGAAAATAGGTTATGTTCATATATATTATATATATATTTATAGATTTTTAAATTTATTTAAATATGTACCTGTAAATATTTGTAAAATATATGCTGTATGTGTGTCTTTATATGCACATAATAAATAGACACAGTACACATATATAATGTAAACAAAAACATTTTTTTTTGGACGTGATTAATCGTAATTAAGCATTTGACAGCACTAAAATGAGCAAGTAATTATTTTTTATATATATAAACATGTCCAGATTATTAAGAAATAATATTTTAGACAATTTGCATTTAATTGATTGCATTTTTGGATGCAATAAAATATACTGTTTTCTGAGATTCTCCATAATAAAAGCCAACCATTTACAGTGCAGTAGGGGGATTTTTAAGTGCCATTGATGCAGGACAGTTAAAACAATAACTACTACAGTATTTTATGTCAGAAACATGGGACTCGATGGCAAGGTAGACTAACTGCTTCACGATTTCATGCGCAACATTCCTTAAGGTAGATTGGCTACTAGCACCACGACACACCAACCCTACATTTCTTAAGCAACTATGAGATTAAGATAACATATGCAAGTATTCGTATAAAATAAACGTATGCAACTTTGAACTTTTTTTTTCTCATTAGATAAATATATTTGTAATAATTTAACCTTTTTTTTTTTTACCATTTGTGACTTGTATGCTAATAATTTTATGGCAATTTCTTTTTCATGATTTCAAGTACCTCAGTTAGAATTATTAGGGTTTTGGAATACATAATTTACGTTGCAAATGATATATTTTTTTCAATCTATAATCTTTTATACAAACTGAGGAAGAAGAAAAAGACGCACTGCTTCCATAAGTCACCTTCAAGGGGACCGTTATGGCTTCAAACATAATTTCCATTTCATATTTGACATAGATTTGCTTTCTAAATTGGGAAACGGAGGACGGGCTTCCCTCGCACGTATCACGCGGATCACATGGCAGGCGTTCGGGGTGGCCCGTCTGTGATCAGTTTCTCTGGTTTGGTGGATTTATATAGTGGAAACTGATCTGACATCTCACAACACAGAGCTGTTCGTTTGAGGTTGGAGAATGGAAGCCTAACAGTGCCTGCAAAGTGCAAGATAAGGAGGGAGGGGGAGGAGGGGTTAAAGTGCAATACCAGCGTTTTTCTCAAACAGGCCTCAATCAGAAGCTTGGGAATCAGTAAGTGCAGGACCATTCAGACGTCACGTTTGTTTTTGGACAGACGCTCTCTGATTCAGAGATGTTGGGATAAAACCTGCAGTGACCAGTCTGATTGTGCTCTTCAATGCTTCACACCACGTGCTTTTGCACCCAAAACACTCTCACTATTGCATACAGTCACTGAGGTCTTTAAGTGCATTCCACACACATTGCTTGCACTCCTATCCAAAGTCAATGGAATGGGTGAATCTGACAAAAACACGGTCACCCTAAAATCGCATAAAAAACCCCAAACATATTTGTATATAACAGTATAATTTTAGGATTGTTAACATTGCATTAAGCGCATTTGCTTTCCAAATTCTGATTAGCACATAAATAATTCTTTTTTTTTTTGGTCAAATTTAATAATAAATTAAAGTAATCATTTAGGCAGTACAACAAATACTACCATACTGTATAAATTCCAATGCTTTTCAAAAACTACAACAAAAAAGGAAAACAAAGCCGGAAATGTAAACTTTTTTTTTTTGCATGGATAATAAGAATTATATAGAAGCCTGTTTAATAATAATAACAATAATGATGATGATAAACTTGCAGATCTGAACTCAGAATTCAGACTTTTTTCTCACAAATGCAAGTTTATAATCTTTATATTCTGACTTTTTCACAACAGTTTCTTTCTTAATTAAAAGAGATCATTATGAAATCACAATTTTGACTTTCTTGCAGTTGCAGGTTTATATCTCATAATTCTTTTTTTTGTCATTACTGTGGAAAAAGTCAGGGTTCTAACAGCAATATGCAATTAGCTTATTTATTTATTTTTATCACTGAAACTGTATTAACATAGGCAGGTAAAATGTACTTAATTGTCATAAAAATGTTGCAATACCCATAAAAATGAAAAATCCTAAAACAGTCCCACTTTTTTTTTTTTTTTTTTTTGTAAAACTTAATCTTATTTTTCTCTGCTTTGATTTTAAGGTGAAATATTTCTTGTCAGGTTTTGTGAGATTCGCCCAAATTTCCTGTTTTAAATTTTCTTTTTTGCATTCCACTGCAGCTTTTCCAGTGGTTTCCTATGTAATCTGCACTAGATGGACACGTGTGTCATCTCACACATGGCACGGCAATCTAAGAACACAACGATCAAGATAAACAGAGATAAACAACTTGCATCTCTAAAAATCCTTAACTTTTTCATTCGATTATCTTTGTGAACGACCTCTCAAGTTTAAGCAAGGACTGATGACATCACAGATGTCAAAGGGCATTCCTATGCTTTGGAGGATTCCACTTTTCCTCCCAAAACATGTAGTCATTTGTCATCATTGATTTGAATTTCTCCAATCGTCTGCACTGTATACTCCTCCTACATTAAGCACCACAAGCTTTGATTCCCATAAAAAAAACAAAAAAACAATCAGACAAAATGAAAGCACACAGCACTACCAGATTTAAAGGCAGTTAAAGGTTTTAACAAAGACCTCCAGGTCAACTGCAGCAAACTACAAACTACTGCGAACAGCCCAAAGGGACGCCGGATGAGGAGTTACGCAAGGCTACGCGCTTAGACCGCTCACGATTCAGAGCAAGAAGAGACAGGACAAGAAACCACAAAAGCAACACTATTGCACAGTAGCACACTGTTACAACAGCTGTCAATCTAAATCCAACCCTCCATTCAGCTGCCACGGACGAAACAATCCCAAAAACACCCGAGGAAAAGCAACCTAAACGATGACCAACTTTTTTGACGAACCTTGCTTGAAACCGATGGATGAAAATGAATTGCTTTGAATATATTCATATATAGATATAGATATGTTATATACACAGCAGAGTATAACCGTGATGAAGTGTTAGCAGTAAATTAGCTCATCATGCTAACTGAATGAGCTCTATATTCTTGAAAAATAAAAAATGTTCAAACACATCATGAAACCACCAGACATGTTGAAAGGACTACCCCAAAATAATGTAGAAATGTAATTTCTGCTCTAAAAATGGCCTATGTATATATATATATATATATATATATATATATATATACTGTATATATCAACTGGGAGCTGAAATGTTACTGACTCCTTTAAAGTGAACAACTTATTAAAACGAACTATAAAAATGGAAGGAAAAACCAACAGGAGTAATATATATCAGTATACACAAGCACACACATAATGTATATACTCAGTTTAAAAAACACGTAGATCAGTGTGAAATCAATACAAGAGCAAATCATTCGCTGTTTTTCATCCCTCGTTCTGCCGTTCATCTTTCTGAGCTCGTTCTGTGCCATCCTTCGATTCCTGTGACCGAATTGACTAAAATTTGATCCGGAGTAGTTCGGAAAGCATCCCTTCTGGTGTTGACGGATTGAAAGCCGTGTTACTCAGCGGTCAGCTTTTTCTTAGTTTTGCCTCGTTTCTTTATAAGCGGCTGTGTGTCTCTGGTCTGGGCTGGATTCCCACTGTCCACTGGGGCAGGGGGTGTGGTTGGGGTGTTGATGACGGGGTTGGGCGCGAGGGTTTGGGTTTTTGGGGCTGGGCTTATGGTCTGGGGAGGAAGCGGAGCTGGAGTGAGGCTGTAGCTCCGAGTCTCTGCTGGGAAGGGGGATGTCACCAGGTGGTGCTCTTTGGGCTTTCGTCCCCTCCTCTTGCCAGGCACTACGTTTTTCATGTCCTTCTGTAAGCCATTGCTCTCTGGCTCTTTTTTCTTGTTGTTGGTCACCTCGTTGGTAGACGCCCGAAACCAGTTCTGTGCACATAAGGCCACATTCAAGTTCAAAGAGGAACAGATAATCAAGGACTATTAGTGAATTTACATGAATTTTTAGAAGCACAACATTTAAGGGAAATTTTCATCCCTAGAGACCCCTTTTCTTAAAGTTATCGTGTACTAAAAACTGAAACATAAATAATATATTTAACATGAAAGTATTTATGTAATATGTTGGATTGATAAAGGGCTTCACATACAAAAAAAGACATAGATGTGTTGGAAGAAAATATAATATAAACCTATAAATATGAAATAATATGAGAAAAAATACATATCCAACACGCTACTGAAGTTCACATCATCACAAATATTTTAATGAGCAATGTCTTGCTTGTAAAGGAGGGTCGATTAACTGAAACTTTGCTCATTAAAATATATTTTTTGTGATGATCCAAACTTGTATAGTGTGCAGGATTTATATTTTCAATACAGCTGAACCTTCATATGATGGTAAGATTTTGTGACCTTTGTTAAAATATTAACATTACCCTGCAGATGCATATATAGCGGATTTATTAGGGAGTTAACTTAAGGATTTAACCAATTTTCAGCAATATTTTAAAATATAAAATTAAGAAAGTTAATTGAATTCAAATGTCTTGGCTATTTTAGAAAATAAATTCTGAAAACATTCTGATATGCAGATACTTCACCTATAATAACTAAACTTAAAACAAAAATATTATATTAAAATAATATTTTTTCCTGTACTATTTAAGTCAACCTCCACCGTCGATTGTTAGGTTACCAACATTCTTCAAAATATCTTCTTTTGTGTTAAACAGAAGAAAAGAAACTCATACAGGTTTGAAACAAGTGAAAGGGAATTATTCAAATTTTTTGGGTGTCTCTGTAGCTGTCGATATTTCTTAAAACTAGAAGACTATGAATGGCAAGTGCTCAGCATTATTTGCTGAGCATACAGTGATAGTTTTACCTGAGAGTGTGTCTTGCTGATATGGTACTTCACGCCGCTCTCAGAGTTAAACTCCTTCTGACAGAGCAAACAAGTGTACTTCCCTACATCGCCCCTTCCCTGTGCGGAGAAAAATAACAGCAGTGAAGCTGATAGAGTATCAGCAATATTTAAAGTGCCCCTATCATGTCATTTTAAAGGTGGCTAATATTGTTTTATATGTATGCAAGGTCAAAAAACACTTCAGTTTTCTCCAAAAATAGATTTAATTTTACCCCATTTCTAAATGATTGGTAAACGACTCGTATAAAGCAGTTCGAAGAATCAGTCTGTATAAACCCCGCCTTCCGGTGATCCCTCACTGCTGTGATTGGTCAGATGGCACAGTACTTTATGATTGGTCTACTGCTACAGCCTGTGTCGAAAATGAAACTCCCATTGCTATAACTGAATGACAGCGCACGATACAGCATCTTCTTAACATGATGTAATTCATGTGGACATTGTACTGTTTGTGGGCGGGGCAAGTTGTTCGTCACGAAGAACGTGGGTGGACATTATGCAAATATGTTACTTCGTGACGTGGATCCTTTACAGAAAAAGATTCGAATTGCTGACGACTCGTTTAGGCGAATGTGAGCCGACGCTTTTTTTTGATAGACAATAACTTTATTTATTGTGCACTGTTGGCGTCACAACTTTGCAGATAGTTTATGTTCACATACATGACATGAAAGATCATATTTGAAAAAGCATAATAGGGCCACTTTAAGAAAATAATTGGCACACTTGAGAAGAGATGCCAAAAGAAATATATCAAGTATATGTTACATCCTGCTAAAATGTTTCGGGACAACATGTACAAATATAAAAATGGGTATTTGTTTTATTTATCTGTACTTTTGTCTTTTTAATTTTATTTTAAAGTTAATTTAATGTAATTTAGTAATTTTCAGTAATGTAAAGATGTTACTGTTGTTTAATTTTGTACAATTTAGTTTGAATTAGTTGTTGCTAGATTGCACTGTCTACTGTATCTCAGTTGAGAAATACAGATTTCAGTATTATTAGGAATCTGTGTGTGCGTTTTCCTTGATAACAAGCAAGTTGAGTCAAAATCGCAATTTTGACCTTAATAATCGCAATCTGACCTTTTTCCCAAATCGTGCAGCCCTAATTCAGTTTAATCGCAATGACTCACAAACAGTGATTTACCTCCACCTATTGTTTTAAATCATTTCAAATATCAATATTTTATGTTTAATATATCAAAACAATATTTAAGCATTTGTAATTGCAGTTAAATATACTCATGTCTTGCATTAAACAGTGTGTAAATGCATCTAAATCCCAGTTCAGATGTAGCTTCTGTGTTGATTTCATTTGTTTGGTAACAACCCAAAGACCGTATCTTTCTAATTCACTGATTAAATATAATAATTCGACTCAATAGACAAAGGACTCTGTAATGCCCATAAAATAAAAAAACAGTTTAAACATGCTTGAAAGGTAGTATTAGAATTTTCTTTTGCCACAAATTAAATGTCTTCTCTATTTCCAGATTGTATTAATTCATTGCAAACTTTATCTACATTTTCTTCTTTGCTCCCGTATCCATTCAGGAACCTCATTATTTGTAAAGTTTTCAGTTGTTAAGGGAACCACTATGACATTTGAATTCCTGTTGATTTCCATCCCTAGAGAAGACTCAGTGTCAGACAGGGCAACATGACAAACGGCCGCAGGTGACTCACCTGTATATGGACACATTCTCTATAAGCTGGTTTGATACACTGTCATAGAGAATAATCCCTCGAGGAGAAACCTTCAGCGTGACCTTCTGAAGCTTCTTCCCACCAGCTTTAGCCTGCGAGAGAGAGACACAGAAAACACAGCTTTATCAAGCAGCTGTCCTGCTGGACCTAGCAAATGATATTTAAAATTTTCCATGGCTTTTAGAAATGAGATTTGAGTTTTTTTCAGCATCTTGGACAATGATTATATTATTGTTTTTGTCTACTAAATATATTTCAAAATTGTTCTGTAAACAAAATAAGGCTGATATAAAATAAAATATAAAAATCTGGAAAAAAAAGAAAACACAGTTGTTGCCCGAAAATAAAAAAATAAAGTTATAAGTTATAAAATTACTAAAACTAGAATAATAATAATAATGATAAAAATAATGTTAAACATAGTACAATATATAACAAAGTAATAAAAATGAAAAAAAAGCACAAACAAAAATCACTAAAACTTTAATTACAATGAAAACTAAAATAAAAGACAAAACAAAATGTATAAATACTAAGTAATGGTATTAAAGTAATAATAACATATCACTGCATATAGTGATATAGTGATTAAAAAAGATGAACACAATTTGCTATAGTAACACGATGAAATGAAAGCCTTGGTATGAATATGAAATATGGAGTACATCTAAACCAATAATATTTTCAATCTTTAATAACCACAACAGAAAAGCAGTTTATTGATTATGTAGTCCGTTTAGTATGCAGCTGATGTTCACCGCTCAACTGCACCGATGTGGAGTGTTTAATAACCTCAAAACAACATTATGTCATGACAGGATCTAGCCTGTTGAAACACACAGAACCACACCCAGAAATCCCCTGAGACACACACACACTCCCATTAGCAACACTTACAAAGCGTAAGAGACATAACAGAGCTTTGTATGTTCCTTAAATACATCAAACTTAATAACACACTACAATGTTTTGGGTTTTTTTAATTGGCATTTCCATGAAGAACCTTTAAAATCCATGGAGCCTTTCAATAGCACAAAAGGGTTTTTTGTTTGTTTTTTTACAGTAGAAAAGGTTCTTAAGAGGATTAAAAAAAGTTCTTCACACCAAGAAAAACTGTTCACTGACAGGAAACTCAAAAAGTTTTCTATTGCATCTCTGCAAAAACCCCCTTTTGGCACCTTTATTTTTCAGAGTGCATGGTAGCCTGGTTAAGAAGACAGAAACTAAACTCCAGGATCATCCTACGTACGGACAATAAAGTATAGTTTAGGCCTCATAAGAAAGCAGAATGACTACATTTAAAAAGTGTACATGACCTTTGCCCTGTCATTCATTGGCTGCTGATGTATGTTTGTCTTACTGTGGCAACTATTCTCTTGACAGCAGCGGCTGAGAGCTCTTCTCCTTTGGGTTCCTCTACCAGCGTCATGCCCAGATACTTCAGCTGAAAGACCATCCCCTCCAGCAGCGTCTCCCGCGTGTCTGACCAGTTCTCTGGCAGCTCTGCACAAACACACACACACAGGATTAACATGTAGGTATGATGCAAGCATGCCCAAAAAAATGGCAATACATGCTTCCCACACAAACAGGCTCATGAAAATAGATAAATCTCAGGAAAACATGTCCTGGTCGCATTTCGCTCCAAAAAAAAAAAAAAAAAAAAAAAAAAAAAATATATATATATATATATATATATTTTGCCAGGTTTATTTGTAAATATTGGTCAACTATGTCACACACATGCTTTAGATATAAGTAATTAATTCACAAACATAAGAGATTTTAAGTTGGTTTTATAATTTCTTTAGAGATAATACATTTAGTTCAATAATATAAAATATAATAATGTTCAATAAATTTACTGCAACACTTTTTGATTAATTTATATCTATTGGAGCAAACTATAGAGAAAATTAAATACAGTAATAACACTTTGTGTATGGGTGTACAGTATTCATTACTTATTATTTATTATACAACATTTACATTTTTTAAACATGCATGTTTTAAATTTAAACAACCAACACGGGTAATTTCAAATATTTGCATAAACTACTCTGTAAAAGATAACTGTAAAAGAGCATGGAAACACTGAGCATGCTCATTATATGAACAAATAAACCTGTTAAACACTAAAGCAACTCTAGTGAATAAGAGGTGAGAATATCTGCATATGAAACGCATCACACAATACTTCATTACATTAAATCTTCAAAGGTCTTTCATCCTCTTCTCTTTGATCAACACCTGCACAGGGCAGGAACTCGAGTTTATATGCAGCCTTTTAATGGTAATATGCCAGTGCTGTGGTTAGATTGAAACACTGTGTGTTTTTGTCTATAATACTAATAATAACTGCATCACTATTTGTGCATGTGCTAGTGTTGCATGCATTGGGTTAAAAACAAAAGCAGAACTGAAAATCACTTGGGCTAGTCTTCACAGGCAGGGTTTAGATTAAGCCAGGATTAGACCTTAGTTCAATTAGGACATTTAAGTATTTATTATTATTTTATTTTTTTTAAAGAAATAATCAAAACAATGGCAAATAGCATGTAAATGGGACTGGAGAGAACATTTGAACATTTAGAAGATTTAGCTCAAAGCTGTTATTCACAATAATCAGGCTAGTGAGGCTACTGGTGTAAATGTCAAACCCCCACACTGACACAGAAATGAATAAATGTGTGTTTAACCCCACATCAGTGCTGGCCTGTGACACAGGGTCAAGGGCAGGGGTCAAGGATGCACATCTAATACACAGTTATCTGCTTCTCTCCATGGCAACTCCATTATATTACAACCTTGCTTAATCCATCTCAGCATGACAGAGAGCCAGCAAAAAAGAAAAGAAAAGAAAGAAAGAAAGATAACAGGAAACTGATCAAATAAATTAAAAACAACGAAAGAAGTAAAAAAAAAAGGCTAATAAATAAACAAGAAAAAAGAATGAATTAAACAAACCAACAAAAACAACCCAATGTAAATAAACTAAAGAAATAATAAGTAAACAAATAAAGAGAAAACAAAATATGATGTTGATTCAGTCTGCATGAAAACATTTTTGTGATAGTAAGCAAGAAACAAAACAAAACAACGAGGAATAATAAAAGACAAGAAAATTACAACAAAAAAATAGATGACAAACAAATGAGCAAAGTCATGAATCAAAAAGCTAAAAAAGAAACCAATCAACAAAAAAAGAAAGAAAGAAAGAAAGAAAACAGAGAAACTGAAAACATAAAACAATTAAACAAATGAACAAAAAAGTAAAGAAACAGTAAATTAAACAAACTTGCGAAAACAAAGAAGAACAGACAAATAAACTACTGACACAAACAAACAAAAAAGAAAGCAATAATGTGACTGATGTGTGCATTCAATTCTGTGTAAAGATGCGTAATTGCTGTGAAGTAATGTAAACAATGCAAATGCTTGCATTGTGAATATGTTAGTCAAGGGTTTAAGTGTGCATGAAATGAAAATGGATATTGATTATTGCTGATTTCATGAATCATTCATGCGTCTTTGGCTGACAGGTGGTCACCGAACCCCCCTTCAGAGATCAAATGACAGCATCACCCCATCGTTCTGCCTACTAGAGCTAAATTCACTCCCAAGACTGTCATAATCGCTCTTCCCCACTGTGACAGATCAATGACGTGAAATATATTCACATCAAGACAGCAGTTAGCAGGTCTCATGAGAGCGCTGTGTTCATGGGATAAACCAGGGTTTGTAATGAAGTAAATGAAAACGACGCCCCTGATGAAGCTCATTAAGAGTGTTTGTGTAAGCGTGAGTGTCATCCGGCTCCGTCACACACACTGACTGACGCTCTCATTGTGTGGCAGACGCTTACTTTAACCCTCAATTAACCTTCATTATTTAACATAACTGAAGGACATTCATTCCATTGATGGCATTTCATGCCTCGCTGAGGACTGAATGGGTTCATTTCGGCCTCTTCACTGACATTGGGAAGTATTTTGTACACAAAAACGACACGGGATGGCTGAAACGGCCCGTTGCAATCTGACTGGATGGCATATAATATCTCATATATCTTTTTAAATCAATTTGGCTACAAACAAAGGTGTGTTTACAATAAAATAATCACTGGATTTGTCAGTTTTGGTGAGGTTAGTGGTGTCAGATCTCTGGAAGATATTTAAAGTTTTGTTTTCTTTTTTTTTTAAGTTAATAAAAAGTTTATTTTTTTCCATTTTCATACATATAGATCAAAACCGAACTGGCGGGTCACCTCACCAATCGCCAATCAGACAACATTATCCTGTCTCAGCAGATGTTTTAACCCAAAATAAGCACCAGACTTGAATAAACAAGTAGTAAAAAGCCAGACTAGTCAAAAAAAAAAAAAGTCATAAATGAATGTATATTGATAATATTATTGATTAAACTGTGCTGACAGTATTGCATTACATTTGGACCCTTCCAGTTATTAATACCATAAACCGTATTTTATATTTTCATTCGTAACATTACACTTTTTTAAGTTGTATTACATTAGCATTACATAAAACTAGTTGACACTGCCACAAGAGTGTTCCTATGTGCGTGTGTTTAATAATTTATGAATTGCAACATATGCTATTTTCCTGTTACTTGACTTGACTATTTTGGTCCTGTCTCAAACACCGCCCACTCAACCCTTGCTGCACTCCTCTGTGTCGACTTATTGGCAAAACCAAGTCAAGAAGGATGGGACAACAGTCAGAAACTTATGAAAGCACACATTTCAGACAGACTTTATGTCTAACTGGATAGCTGAATTGTCCTGCATCACACAGTGAATAGTGATCCTCCAGCCCTGTGTGTAAAGAAGTGTTGCCTGTAGCATGCTGGGATGCCTGCTGGAGGTCACAGGCGTGTTGTTGTGATTGGTGAGGATCGTCCTGCTCTACTGAACTTCAAAGAGTGAAAGGAAACAGAGCACATCTCACACAGAAACTCAGACACACCCAGCAGTGAAACAGATGACAAACCGCAAGTGTACGTGCGTGTGTGTGTGAAAGGCCTAGAGCTGCTGGGGGACATTAACACACCAGAGACACGTACATGCATGATTCCCACTGACCGGATTCACACACATGCCTTGGCCTATTGGAACAATTCAGTATGAACAATTGCATTTCAAAAACAGCATCCATTTTTATCATATCAAGCAATACAATTCTGTGTGAAAAAAGTATATTTATATACATACACACACACACACACACACATATGTAAGAAATGGGGTACGAGAGGCCATGATTTACTCACAATATAGCACTGCCTTGAGAAACTTCTTGCTTTTATTAAATGGTTACCAGACAATACAAAATATTAAGACTAAAAATATATGTGTTGTAATTGAAGCAAGTTCGTTAAATGCAGTCCTTCTAAAAATAGTTCCTGACAGCAACAGCAAACGGTAAGAAATGGTTCCGAACATGCCTCCAATAAAATAGCCAATCGCTGAACTGTAAAGTAAGCGTGTCAACACATCTACCGTTAGAAGCTCTAGTTGCTATAGAAACAGTCAGCATTTTGAGATGTGCGCCTAGGACTGCGCATTGACTGATTTCGCCTGAAACGCTATTTGAACAAAAGAAACAACATTTTTTACACAGTTGTTGTCGGATTTCGTTGGTGATTTCAAATATGAAATATAATAGTGAGCTTAGTAAACAGAATTTGATGTTTCCCAATACAAAGAGATTGGATGCCCGAGATGCGTTTCAAAGATTGCATCCGAGTGACATTTTTTATATATATATATATATACACACTCAACTAAAATATAAACGCAACACCTTTGTTTCTGCTCCGATTTTTCATGAGATGGACTTAAAGATCTAAAATTCATTCCAGA
>JAUCMU010000048.1:3735654-3748635 GCA_032275025.1 Enteromius treurensis | reverse complement strand
GGCGAGTTCCCATATGTAACGTCTCCGTTCCCTCCTTCAGGGAACGTGGGTTACGATAGTAACCTAGACGTTTCTTTGGTTCCTGTTTCAATTTTTTCTTTTTTCTTTTGCCTTCGGTCAAGAATGTTAATTTTATTGAATCACACTTTTTTAACTACCTAAGATAACAGCCCAGAAAACACTGCGCACACTTGTCGTTCTTTTCTTGTCGAAGCGGCTGGATCTTGGCTAGAATAAGCCGCAGTGTGGCCCAGACCTTATGCTGATTCTCAAATGTTTGGCTCAGTAACACTCAGCACCTGGCTCAAATAACAAATCACAGACCTAAATGCACATCCTCATTAATGTTTCATACTGTTTCTGAGACATTTGCTCGTGCATAATTTAACACATTTCATTGGAAATATTGTTTGCAGCTAATGCTTGAGCTTGGCAGATGGAGCTTACATCCTCGCGGCCCTCTTTAACCAGCGTTTCTCTCTCATGTTTTTACACTAAACCTCACAAAGGTCACAAGGGACACGATCATCATTACGAGACGTGCCATTCCTATTCAGATGTTGGCTGAATATGGCTGAAAAAACAAACATATGAACTTTACTCATAAGGCCGTGATTTGCCGTGAGAAAGATTACTGGCAGGAAAGCTGTTAATAGCTTAGGAACGTTGAGGAAATGATTACCATACATAAATAAGACGGGCGAACAGCAGACAATCATTACAGTTGAAATACTGCTTGAAGACTGTTTTAAAAGGCATTACTAGACCTTTTCCCATATGTACAGTTAATGGTTAGAGCCTAATGGATGCTTTAGGTCTTAAAGTGATGCTGGATTATAGAGATGGTGTCAGATATAATAGAGATTAGAGGCTGATGTGGACCCTGGGCAGCGGATGCTCTCTGTAGTGGTCACCGTTTGTAATATTAAACACATATATATATTGTACACACACAGCTCCTAGTTTATTAAAGATATTAAGATGCTATACTGTCAGATCTTCTTGAATCCCTTGCCAAAAACAATTGAGAACGTGCTTAATTATAAGCGCAGTATATTTTTAAACCTATACTTGCAGATACTATAATTTTGATGAAATAACATGCCATTTAAGAGGGTTTACTTATATTTCACAATGCATTTAAAAAGTGCACTTTGTAAAATGGAAATTTAAAGGTTTTGAAGTACAGTTCATTTTAAAACATCTTTTTGCGTAAATACACTTTTTAAATAAGTACACTTATTTGATGTGAACCTTACCGCACATGTAAGGTATTTGATATAAATTCAAATATAGTGTGTGTTTTGTACTACATTTAAAGGTAATATATTTTAAATGTACTCAATTTAAATTTAAATTTTACAAATGTGTCATTTCTGATGCTGTCAAATGATAAATTGCCTCCAAAATAAAAGTTTTTGTTTATGTAATATGTGTGTACTGTGTATTTTTATTACGTATTAAAATACAAACATTTAATAAAAATTAGGGGTGGGCATTGATTTAAAAAAAAAAAAATCATTCAGAATATGTGTGCTACCTAAATAATGAGTAAAAGTAAAGCCCTATTCGGACGGGTCGTTAGAGAATGTTTTGTTTCACAGATGTACTTGGTGATTTTAATCCCATCCGAATCTGCCATGTCTGTGTTTTTCTCTCACAACCTGTGATATTCTTTTTCACAACGCGTTTCCTTGTGTGTTTTGGCCAACGCGATATGCGGTAGATGCTCTTACCACACGCAGGTTTAATATATTTTGATATATAAAAGAAATAAATATATACGGCGCTGCGCATGCTGCGACTAGGAGCGAGAGTTTGTAAGCACGTGTGAATGCTTGTGTGTTTTTGTTTTAATGTTTTATTTAGCGTTTGTCAGTTTGGAAAGTTGTAGTTAAAACGTAAATTGATAAGCTATACTCCTACGGAACGGGAAGATGGAGCTGTTAGTTATAATTACAACGTGGATTGCACTGCTTATGTTATGTCTTCACGTAACACCTGTTAGATCTACTGCAAAGCTTCAGTACAGCCGTGAATTCTTGCTTCAATGGCATCGGCCTTATTATGTTCGATATCCAGTGGATCACATAAGATTGCAACATTTTTGGAATGATGGTGGCCTTATGGAAAGTGTTACTAGGATTAATGAGGAATCAAAAACTTGGAAACCACGGAAGGGAGGAGAGAAGGGTGGTGTGCGTCAGAGACTGAGGAAACGGCGACTCAGAAGGATTCCCTTGCCCACTATCGTAATGGCAAATGTGCAGTCTCTAAGGAACAAAATTGACGAATTGCAAGCCACTGTACATGTCTACCATGAGTACAGAGATGCCTGCATTTTGGCCTTTACAGAGACCTGGCTGAAATCTCAAGATAGCGATTGGGTTTTAACCATTAATGGCTTTGGGACTCCTCTCCGAACACACAGATATCTCAATTATAATAGGTAGCACACAAATTCTGAATGCCTAAGGCAGATCTCAAATGAGCCATTTTAATCTAGATTAATCTAGATTAAAAAAATGTATCCATGCCCACCCCTATTATTTATAATGCATTATGAATACCCTTATAATATATTATAAATACAGGCTTCATGGAAAGTGTAACCATAATTTCTGTAGCTTATTAGTTATTTTTATTTTATTTTTTAAATCAACATATTTATTAAGCTGTGTCGCATCTGTTCATATTCTGGGCTTACCTGCTTTAATGTATTCGTTAACTAAACTGTATTCCACATTCAGCCTTTTAATACCACTGTCTTAAAACAAACAACAATAAAAAAAAAATGGTTCAAGATGAATATGCATGGTTGTTTTGCCCTTTTCTTTCTTAATAATTTAAGAATCAATAATTATTTGTAATGAACGTTTTTCTCTTTCTCAGGTCAGTACTGTATGCCGCAGGAAGGGGTAACGCTCACCCCTCGCTCTCAGCTCCTAACAGCAGAAGAGTTGTTGATGTTAGCCAGACTCTTTGTACAAGAGGGGGTAAACAAGATACGACTTACTGGAGGAGAGCCTCTAATTCGCCCAGACGTTCTGCCCATGATAGGTAATTTTTTCACCTTTTGTTAGTTTTGTAATTGCTTGTTAGTTTGAATCATAACATAGTATTGATATAGGCCTCTCGAAAACTACATCTTATGTCGTAATGCCTGCAATTATGACAATCAGTTTATACTATTAATCAACGTGGTGGGTATTTTAACTTCAATAGCATTTTTTGTAGGGACACAAATAATACAACTAAAATATTACTTGTAAAGATGTGTATACACAGAGGAAAGTCTTACTGCTATTAGTGTTAGTATTCCAGTGGCCGTGGAATTGGGCTACTTTATCACTGTTGCCTCGGGTTAATTTTCATGTCCATGGGTTGAAACACCTCAGTTACATGTTTTTCAGCCTCTGCAATGCAATTTTTACTGTGGGAACCGCTTTAAAATTCACTTAGTTTGTGTTAGTTTTGTGTTGCAATTGGGAAGGTTTTGTTGTGAAAACCTGGCAACCCTTGTTATCAAGCAGTTAAAGGGTTAGTTAACCCCAAAATAAAAACGATGCCATTAATTACTCACCCTCATGTCATTCCAAACCTTTAAGACCTTTGTTCATCTTTGAAATACAAATTAAAATATTGCTGATAAAATCGGAAAGCCATGTGACCCTTTATAGACAGCAACCCTCACAAACAGTACTGAGATGATTCTCAAATTATCGTTTTATGTTAGGCCAAGTCACTTTTATTTATATAGTGCTTTTAACAATACATATTGTAGTAAAGCACTGAACATTATCAAGTTAAATCAAGTTTGGCTATGTTAGAATAAAAAAAAAAATCCTGAAGCTACAGTTTGTAATGTCTACTTGATACAGTACTTTATCATTTAGCTCAAAACTAATCTTTTGTGGGTATTTTCGCAGTTAAATTATTATTTTTTTAATTAATTGCGATTTATTAGTTTAATTAATTGAAACATCATGAAATTAGATTTAACATTTTTTTCAACTGACCGTTCTTCTAAGCACACATATCTGATTCCCGCAGAACTCCTATTGCGAGCGCAACATGCAGTATAGTCTATCCCTTGCATTTTATTGAGTATCTTTATATGTAAGAAATTATGCAACCTTTCAGGAGCTGGTTTTCAACCCCTGCCCCATGGATTTTAGGCTATAAATACAGTAACTTAACTACTAAAACCTACATGATGTATGAGGTGGTAACTTCAAGATAACTTTTTTTTTGTAATTAATCCAATAAGCGGCACTACTAGGCTACCTACTCGTGCATACTCTCTCTCTCTCGTTGTGCGCATGCGCGAGTGTGGTGAGCGAGTGGACCGTGGTTGTGAAAGCGAGTGTACAGGTGTTTTTCAAAATTTTCAATCTTTTCCTTTTCTTGGCAGAAGATTAGCTAGTGTAGTCAATCTTTATAGCGAAGGCACAAAGTTTGGAGCGGCCCACCACTGTCCTTGTAGAAGGATGACGGATGATGTATGTTATCACGTTATGGAAAATTGGTTTCACCAATTAAGAAAAAGCAGCTTGGGAATGTGTCCCCACTCCTGAAACATGTAGTCTCCTTTAGGAGATATGCATATATGGTGTTTAAAGATAATGTTGAGCTTGATGTTTAGAATGGATGACTTCGACTAGGGCTGCACGATTTGGGAAAGATGTCACATTGCGATTATTAAGGTCAAAATTACGATTTGCGATATAAGTGGTTTGACTCAACTTGCTTGTTATCAAGGAAAACACACACACAGATTACTAATAATGCTGAAATCTGTATTTCTCAACTGAGATACAGTACACAGTGCAATCTAGCAACAACTAATTAAAACTAAGTTGTACAACATTAAATAACAGTAACATCTTTACATTACTGAATTAAATTACAGTAAATTAACATTCAAATAAAAGTCAAAGGTACAGATAAATAAAACAAATACCCATTTTTATATTTTTACATGTTTGCCCAAAACATTTTAGCAGGATGTAACATATACTTGATATATTTCTTTTGATATCACTTGTCCAGTGTGCCAATCATTTTCTCAAATCCATTTGCTAAAAGTGCGTTCACACCTGAGGTGACTTGGGGGAATATATCTCGCTGTTCACGTGTAGTTGGACGCTTGAACATGTCGAGTTTACGCTGCTGTCACACTGCACTTCTTTTTTCTAAAAATTTTACCCCTGTCTCATATGAAGTGGATGAGATTTTAAAAGAAAGGATTTTAAAAATTAGAGCTGTTTTTGAAAAATGAGGTTTTTGTATTCATACGTGTATACGCTCCAACTGCAGCAAAAGATAGAATGGATTTTTGAAAATACTTTGTTTATCTTTGCAAAAATGTAATAGTGATGATTATTTGATACTTGGTGGAGATTTTAATTGTAACCATTTAGAACCATTTAGACAACCATCGTTAAGGGAAGTGGGCGTCCTCAACTACCTCGACGACTAGCTCATCATGGCCCATTCGCGAGAGCAGTTGTGCGATCACAGGGAGCTGGTACTTCGGCACCTCAGCCGGTTGGGGCTTCAGGTCAACTGGGAAAAGAGCAAACTCTCCCCTGTGCAGAGATCCCATTTCCTCGGTGTGGAGTTAGACTCTGTAAGTATGATAGCGCGCCTCACAGAGGAACGCACTCAGTCCGTGCTGGCCTGCCTGAGTTCCCATGAAGGCAGGAGAGTGGTGCCACTGAAACAATTTCAGAGGCTCCCGGGGCATATGGCATCCGCAGCCGCATTAACGCCGCTGGGATTACTCCATATGAGACCACTACAGCACTGTCTGAACTCCTGGGTCCCGAGATGGGCATGGCGCCGCAACACACTCCGAGGGGTTATTACCCCTTCGCACATTCAGTCCCTGGAAAGACCCTGTGTTCTTGGATGCACTTGCACACAGCTGGCCACAAGGCCTACGAAAGTACGCCTTCCCCCAGTGAGCCTGCTCGCACAGACACTGTGCAAGGTCAGGGACGACGGGGAACAGGTCCGCAATCCAGGCCCTCCTGGTTTGCGCAACTCATGCTCCTCATGACAGCTCCTCCCCGACGCATACCTTTGAGGCAGGAACTCCTCTCTCAGGGGTACGGCACCCTGCGGCACCCGCGCCCAGACCTGTGAAACCTCCATGTGTGGTTCCTGGATGGGACGCGACAGACCTAAGTGTTCTTCCATCAGCTGTGGTTAACACGATCACTCAGGCAAGAGCTCTCTCTACAAGGCGAGCCTATGCCTTGAAGTGGTGTCTGTTCACTGTCTGGTGTTCTGCTCGTGCGGAAAACCCCCGATCATGCACAATTGGAGTAGTGCTTTCCTTCCTGCAAGAAAAGTTGGAGCGCAGGCTGTCACCCTCCACTTTGAAAGTGTATGTGTGTATGTCCATCACGATGCAGTGAATGGCTGGTCCATTGGAAAGCATGATCTCGTCGTGAGGTTCCTGAGAGGCGCAAGGAGGTTAAAACCTCCAAGATCACCCCTGATACCCTTCCTGGGACCTCTCTGTTGTGCTAGCAGGCCTTCAGAGTGGTCCCTTTGAGCCGCTGGATTCAGTCGAGCTTAAATACCTGTCTCTTAAGACAGCGCTCCTGACCGCGCTCACTTCCATTAAGAGGGTCGGGGACCTCCAAGCATTTTCGGTAAGCGAAGAGTGCCTTGTATTCGGGCTGGCTTACTCTCACGTGATCCTGAGACCTGGGTACCTGGATATGTGCCCAATGTTCCCACCACGCTCTTCAGGGACCAGTTGGTGAACCTGCACTGCCCTTGGAGAAGGCGGATCCAGCCTTGGCGTTGATGTGTCCCGTCAGAGCATTGCGCTCGACCTTATGACCTTGCGCAGCAGTTGTCGACACACTTACGGGATTTTAAAAGGATTTTAAAGTGAGTTTTGAGTTTTTCTGTAAGGATTTTAGAAATATAAAGTAAACTTTAAGCTCATTACAACAGTGGTGGGGTTATGGAAAGGCCCAAATTAAACAACTTAGCCAACAGTATACAAGAAATGTAACTAGGAATATAGATAAGTTAATGAAAATTACAGAAATTAAAATTATTCAGTCGCAGGAACTTTTAGAATCTACTTTAGATTGGACTTTTATGAGGTGTATTTCAGAGAAAGAAATCTAAATTAAAAGATTTAATGGAGGTTGAAGCAAAAGGGGCTTTGATTAGATCACGTTTTCAATGTGTGGATCAAATGGATGTTCCTTCTAAATTCTTATTTGGCCTTGAGAAGAAAAATGGTAAAAAAAAATTTTTTTCATTTGTTGAGGTCTGGGTCAGGAACAATGTTGACTGATACAAATGAAATTAGTAAAAGAATCGTTGATTTATTTTTTATATAAAGTTTTGTATCAAAGTTAGATCAAAACAAATCAAAATGTTAGTACTTTTTTTTTTTTTTTTTTTTTTATAAGACTTACCTCAAGTGTCTCTTGAATCAATATTTAGGTGGTGCTTTTGCTATTTTTTATAAGAAGTGGAAAAAGCACTTCAGAGTATGCAACCTGGGAAGGCCCCAGGTATAGATAGCCTTCCTGTTCAGTTTTTTTTTTAAAGGTTTTTGGTCTGTGTTGGGGGAAGACTTACTTGAGGATTTAAATTACAGTTTTGTAAAATGCTTTTTGCCTTTTAGCTGTTGTAGAGCTGTTTTGACCCTTTTACCAAAAAA
This sequence comes from Enteromius treurensis, assembly GCA_032275025.1. Classification (NCBI taxonomy): domain Eukaryota; kingdom Metazoa; phylum Chordata; class Actinopteri; order Cypriniformes; family Cyprinidae; genus Enteromius; species Enteromius treurensis. The sequence goes on along the minus strand of JAUCMU010000048.1, from coordinate 3,740,936 downwards.
AGGAGATCTCACTGATATAAAATGTTGCAGACCAGTATCAGTATTATGTAATGATTATAAGATACTTTCTAAAGCCATGGCCAATAGACTTGCAGGAGTTTTAGAGCAAGCGATCCAGTCTGATCAAACATCAAACATTTTTCCCCCTCCCTCTCCTAATGTATCTAATTTCCTTATTTTCTATATGCTACCTCTGACCTGTCTTCCCCCCAAATGTGATGTTTGTGTATGGTCGGAAATAATCAAAAAAATTCAATTTTTGACAACATATCTTTGACCTTGCAAAATTAAAAGAGTTCAATGTAGGCCTAATCTCTTTAGATCAGGAGAAGGATTTTGATAAGGTAGAACACCAATATCTCTTCAATACCTTTGAAGCTTTTGGTTTTATAAAAGATTTTGTGGATAAAATTAAAATGTTATGTAATGACATTGAAAGTGTTATAAAGGTTAACGGTGGCTTAAGTGATCCTTTTGAATTGAAAAGAGCTGTGAGACAAGGATGTCCATTATCCGGTATGTTGTACTCTGTAGCCATTGAACCTTTTTTACACAAGGTTCGAGAAAAACTAAATGGTCTTTGTTTACCATCTTCTGGTAAAAATGTTTCTCTGTCAGCTTACGTTGATGATGTAGTGGTTCTAATGAAAGATCAAAAAGATATTGATATCTTGGTAAAAATTTTAAATGATTTTAATAAGATTTCAGCAGCTAAAGTAAATTGGGCCAAAAGTGAAGTTATTTTGGTTGGCCAGTGGATTCAAGGTTAACTAAAGGTCCCAGGTGGTTTAACCTGGACCACACAAGGTTTTTAAATACCTCTGTGTTTTTCTTGGAGATTACTGTTTTGTTAAGAAAAACTGGGACGATGTTCTTGAAAGAGTAAAAGGGAAGCTAAACAAATGGAAGTGGTTGTTTCCAAAAATGTCTTATAAATGGCGCGCTTTGATTATCAACAACCTTGTGGCTTCCTCTTTGTGGCATTGTTTAGCCTGTATAGATCCTCCTGTGTTTTACCGTCCGAAATCAAGAAGGTGTTAATAGATTTCTTCTTGGAAAAACTAAATTGGTTTAGTCCTAAATGTGTTATATTTATCAAAAATGAAGGAGGACAGGGTCTTATGAATGTACAAGGCAGAATTGCTGCTTTTCGGATGCATTTTATACATTGTTTTCTATATGGATCATGCAGTTAAAACTGGAAAGCTGTTACAAGTGAGATTCTGAAAAGTCTGGGAGGTTTTGGACTCGATAAGACTCTTTAAAACAGTTTTTTTTTTTTTTTTATGGATTTTCAAAAAGTGAACACGGCAAATGTTAATAAAGTGGAGGTCAGTTTTAAAAGAAGAAGTGACAATCATAGCAGTTTTTTGTCAAGGTCTCATAAAACCTAATGAAGAGGACCACTTTCATAATTTAACTTCAACTAAAAAGGATGAATGTGAAGCCCCCTTTTTGAAAATAAAGGATATAAGTTTTGGTCCTGTGTCAATGTCAGTTGTTTAACCCCCTGGGTCCGGCAAACGCATACATGTGTTTTGAGGTGTCTTCTCCGCATGACGCCGATAAGAACTTAAATTACACACTGAGTTTTGATCATACGGATAAGAGCAATACATCAATAGAATATGTGAAGGGTCTACTTTAATTTGTATACACATATAATAACAACACAACTTTGTGCATTTCGAAAATTAAGAAAACAAACAGGGTGCGCTGTCTGCCGCATTGTTCAGCGTGATCTTCAATGAGCAATGAGTCACTAAAACGAAACTGAAACTCAACAAATAACTAAAGCAAAAAATAAAGAAACACTAACTCATGATAACGATCTGCTCCGTGGGTCAGCTTGCACGATGTATCTGTTATTCCTTTCATGATATCTTCCTGAATCGAGTCACGCGTCAAATCTCCGTTGTCTGAAGTAAAGCAAACCTTATTTCTCACAGCGCGTCTTTTTCCAGAAACGAAACGCAGCCCAAGTGAACTTGGAGAAATGTTTTTAAGCAGAGCTCGTGCTGCTGTTGTGGGCGTGTACATGTCGCGCGCCTCGCACGTGGATGCTTGAAATAACAATAGCACGTGAAGCTCGGGGGTGCAGTCGAATTAACTATAATGAGCTCTAACCATCAAAACAAACATGGTGTTGTTTTCATACTGATAACTTTATCACAGAATATTTGTTTTCAACAGCACTAACTTTATTTTAGAGAAGACATACAGCTTTCTGTAGATAAAACTCTGTCTGTAAGTCAAGTTTTCGTGGAGTTACAATTAATTTTATTGACGTGTTGTAATCTGAACATCACAGAGACAGAGACAGCAGAGAACGCACCCTGTTCATTTTCTTTATTTATCAAAAGCAGAATATTTTGTTGATATTGTGAGTGTATAAAAAATAGACACTTTAAAGATTTTAATGCTGTATTACTCTTATATGTGCGGTCATATATGACAGAGCAGTTTCAGTTCTTTTCTCTGACATCTGAAAAAAAGCTGCATGCTTCCGCCAGCGGGAGAGCCCGTTAAATGAAACGATTCACTTTCTTTTCCACAAAGACAGACTTATCGTTAGATCATTTATGATGATTTATCAGAGAATAAAGTAAATATAAAGATTCTCTCCACTATATATTGCTATACATACTGCTACTGTTTGCCAATAAGAAAGCTAAAATTACTGCAAACCCTTAACTTACGCCTATCTGTGTTCTATTGTACATTTACTTTGTTAAATTAATAACTCATGAAAGATATCATGCTTAGTATTGATTTAATAGAAGCAGACAGTCATATATGTATTCACAATGTTTTAATTTTATACCATTAATGTTAAAATAAATGGTACTTTTAACAATACAGATTGTAGCAAAGCACTGAACATTTTCAAGTACATTACCATCAAAATAGAGTGATGGTAATGTATAATGACGAGAATTAAACAATTTATTTATTGAATGCAGAGACGTCTCTGTTATCAAAACGACGATAATCACTAGACTCCCTAGCCCTCTAGTGGTTCTCAAGGATACATCGCCTAAAGGGCCTAGCGTCAGATGCTCCGCCACATCTAACTGCCGAGGGGATCGGAGGACTCCAAGTTTTCTACTTATTAAGGATTACTGGAGAAGGAAACCAAGCCGACCGAAAAGGTCCTACTCCGGCTCTTCAGCTCTGTTAGAGGTGAGAACACGGGAAGAAACCAGTTCCACACGAAGGCTATAGAATCTAGCAAACGTGTTAGGGGTCGCCCAACCTGCAGCTCTACAAATGTCAACAAGCGAGGCGCCACGAGCCAACGCCCAGGGCCCGAACTCGAGGCACGAATCGTCGACCGAAAATGCCTGCAGGTCCTCTACCCTCTTGATGGAGGCCAATGCGAGCAGGAGGAGCGCCTTCATTGAAAGAAACTTCAACTCGACTGCAGGCAAAGGCTCAAAGGGACCGTCTCTCAATGCTCTTAGCACAAGAGAGAGATCCCAAGAGGGGACAGTAGGAGGTTTAGGAGGATGTAAACTTCTAGCTCCCCTAAGGAACCTGATGATCAGATCATGCTTACCCACAGACCTGCCATCGACAGGGTCCTGATTCGCTGAGATAGCAGCTACATAGATTTTAAGAGTGGAGGAAGACAGCCTTCGCTCCAACCCATGCTGTAGGAATAGAAGAACAACTCTGATCGGGCATGCGGACCAGAACGTGACAGCTCCGTAGGTGCTCTTTGAGACGACCCAAGGCGAGACGAACTGCTAGCAACTTGAGGCACTTGATGTGCCAATGCAGATGGGTTTCCGTCCAGACCCCTGAGACTGCATGCCCGTTGTACGTGGCGCCCCACCCGGTGGTGGAGGCATCCGTGAATACCACAGCATGCCTGGAGACCTGTTCCAGGGGCACTCCTGCCCGAAAGAAACTCTAGATCTGACCACGGGGAGAAGGCAAGGCGACAGGCCGGAGTCACTTCCTAGTTTCTTTATTGTCTGCCGCCTGTCCTGACCCTCGCTTGTTTATTGGATGTAGTCTTCTGCCTTGCCTGGATTACTGTTTTGCTGGTGTTTGACCCTGCCTGTTTGACCATATCTGTAAATAAGCCTGCATTTGGATCTCCAACTCTGTTATCTCAGTCCCAACGTTACAGTAACAAAGGCCTACAATTACAGTTGCGTAGTAGCATTAGTTCTGGCAGGTAGTGTTAGTCAAGCTTGCATCAGCTGAGTCTCAGCTGATTCCCATCTATTTGTAGCAGGGATGGGCAACTGGTGGCCCACTGGATCATATTAAGACATGGATGATACATTTTAAAACATTTGAAAAGCAAGTCCTATAAAGAGTGTTTTCAATTTATAATGTTAATACTATCTCCAACCATGAGAGGTCACTTTAGCCACTCCCCGTATTAATTTCAGCACAGTAGGATGTGCACACTGATGTAAACCCTTGCTAACATTAGCAAATAATAAATTAAAACTTACATTTGAAACAGTATTTTCCACTCAAGATGATAAGATTATCTTTTTACCAAGATAGTAAAGAATTTAGATGGTGTGATTATCAAGCTGGTGGTGCCAGCACGTGTCCACTAGATGGCACTCCAGCCCCATGTGTACTCCATGTGTGTTTTTGTCTGCGTTCTATGTTATGGACTCTTATTATGAACCCGTTGTCTCCACTCACCTTGTCTGTTGCCATCGTGATTCATTTGTTTCCCCTCCCCTGAGCCTTGTTTACATGAGTATAAAGTCCCGTGAGTTTCTGGTGTAAAGTGGCTCGTCATTGTGGCTTTGTCAAGCCTTTCGTGTCTCCCTGAGTTCCCAGTGTTTCCTTGTATTGAATTTACTATTGCTGACCCTCGCTACGCACTCTGGGTTATTCTAATGTCTCTCCCTCCTATGTTCCCGTTTGCTGATATCGACTCTGCCTGTTTACTCTGTTTTCTAATAAAACTGCCACATATGGATCTGCACGCCTCACGTCTCCTGGCTCATGACAGATGGGGCTTTTTATTCCAGACTGTACTTGGAACAGCGCAGCATTAAGTATGAAAATTTTGGGGATTGGGACAGAAAAATGTAAACTTGAATACAGCCATTGAGAGCAATGAAGGTGGATCGTCACATCAAATTGGGTGCACTTCTTTTTTAAAGGTAGTAGCCTGTAAAAGTACACAGAAATTAAAATAAGGGTTTTTTTAACACAACTGAACACTTGTCACGCCCATGTCTGTGTTTAGTGTGCCTTGTGTTTTGCTCCTCATGTCTCTATGCCCATATTTGGTTATTCCT
>JAUCMU010000048.1:3707394-3719841 GCA_032275025.1 Enteromius treurensis | reverse complement strand
TGTTTGTCTCATCGCCTGACCCTTTACCACGGACTCGGATTATTCTCTTTCCTGTCTCTGATATCCCCACTTGCTGTGGATAACTCTGCCTGTGACTGTACTCTTTGTGTGTGTCTCCATTAAACGTTTGCTTATGGATCCGAACGCCTTCCTGTGTCTCAATCGTTACAGGTATAGTGCCTAATTAACATCCGGGATGACTTGGGGGTGAGTATAATATGCCCTAATTTAAATTTTTGTGTGAACTATTCCTTTAACATGAATGACAGACAGCAGGAATATTAAACTGCTGTCACTTTAAGAGCTGCCTGGATCTAATTTACTGTTTCACTGTTATGAGGATAATGCAAAAACTCTTTGACAATTTGACACATGAAGGTGTGTATTTAACTGTTCAAAGCCTATAAAGCAGCAAAAATAACTGAGCAGAGTACCATGTTCATGTGAGCACATCTCTCTGATAACAAAGTCTTTCAAACAAACCAGATTGAACAAAAATGACATGCCACAGTAAAACTAAGAAGAAGGGTACTGTATACTTATTTAATGTTTAGTCTAAGTGTTATTTATATGTTGGTCTCATTTCTGTTTGCATATACTCTAACTACTTTATTTCTATAGTTTTTCATTGCTTTACTTATTGCGCTGCTTGTTTAGTTTCTCATCCAATTGAAAATGATAATATATCCTAATTTCCTATTTTTGGTTTTAAATAAAAGTGTAAATGCTGCCTAAATATACTCTTTTCTTAAGTACTGTACTAACTACAGTTGATAAACATTTAACTCCAGTTTTGATTGCAAGTGGTCTTTAATTCTGGGCAAACAAAATCAAAAGTTATTACTTAACTGCATTGACCTCCCTGTGGAAAGTCTGTTTTGCTTCACAGCTATTTTGTTTTTGATTTGTTTAAAAAATATGCCTTGTGAGTAAATGTCTGTTATACTATTTATTAAGTATTACATTGCAGTTAAATGAATTCTAAAAAAGCTTAGCAGGTGGTATTTTACAAAGCCGCAAGCCAAACCCAAATGAGTGACGTTATATCGAGCCGGCGTAAAAGAGAAGTGCAAATGGAATTTCTGAATGGATTCAGCTTTCTGCAGTGATAGTGAGACTGGCTGAGTGGAGAGTGTGTGTGTGTGTGTGTGTGTGTGTGTGCGGGGGTCACCAAAAAGGAAAGAAAAACGGTAGGATCCATTTCCCTTGACTCAAGGTCCCTTCACTGACTCTGAAGGGTTGAATCGATTTTTAAACTACTCTCCATAAAGCTAAGGCACATCATTGGCCTTGCAGAGCTTGTTCTAGGCCTAATCTCCAGCTATCATCTGCTGACACGGGGCCAAAAGTCTACAGCAGTCCCAGCATCCCATAATTCACTGCTGCTGATAATGGTCCAGGAAAATGTTGCCCTTGTAGACTAATCTACAGTAGGAGCAGACTGAATCATAAGCCTCAGAAGCTGCTAAAACTATTTTAGTACAGCCCTTTTCTGCTGATAATATAAAATTTCTGGTTCGTCTTTAAACAAAACGATGCCGGATCTAATTAGCCCTGTGTTTCCTTCTGCCAAACATTTCTTTCCTCAACTGCGCTCTTGCTCATGGATAATGGGTTATCAGATAAAGAAGAAAATGATAATGTGTTTTTGATGGACTGTCACATCTGTAATCAAGATATAACATCAACAGTCTGACGCTATCTTAATACAGGATAAAGGGACTATTAATTTACTGTATGGCACAAAAGTAAAGCACAAAAAAAAACATAATAACTTTTTAACCCTGGATGAAGCAACACCTGACACTAGTACGTTTGAAAGGGTATAAGCACCAATTTTGCACTGTTAACCCTAAAATGCAATACTAAGGTATAACTGTGATATTAAGCCTAATCGTTAAGCTTTAATAAGAGAGAGCATGAAAGAATACCAGGCTCAAAAGGCTTATTTTTGCATGTGATGCACTTTGTTTCCACACCTATAACTGCTCTCTTCAGTAACGGTGTGGAATGGGAGGCGCTCAGGCTTTGAACAGATGGACTCGATGCAGTGGGTCGAAAATGAACTGTGTCGTCCCCGGCGACCTGCCACCTGACAGCATCAGCACCACAGCAACACCGCCATCCAATAAAAGAGCAGCCGCTGAATTTGTGCAAATGTTCTAAAACATACTAAAGAATGAGAGATAAGAAATAAGTACTATCAGAGGATACGTATAAAATAAGAGCAAAAATTATAAAAAAGATTTTTTTTTTATAAAAGTCTATATAAAAATGTAACAGCCATATGAATATGTACAAATATATAACCAAGGTATTGCACTGTAAGGGTATATATAAAAAACGAAAGATATACATAAATATACATGCATTGGAAATGTAAACTATGGTAATAAATACTGTGTGCCACAAGGTGCAGATAAGGTAAGGTGCAGATGTGCCATTAGGTGGGTTTAGGTAGGTAGGTTTTTTTTTAATAAAAAAAGTAAAAAAAATGTGTGTGTGTGTGTGTGTGTGTATATAGTCATATATTAATCGCATCCAAAAAAAAGATTTTTTGATTAGATAATACATGAGTGTCTATTGTGTATATTTATGTATCTAGCTTTGCATATAATTACATGCAAAATGTCAAAATTTTGAGTATGCTGATTCAAAATGTCAAAAATCATGTTATTATTGTGTTTTAATGTGTTAGTTACATTACAGCACTGTGACAAAATATTTTTTGTAGACTCTGTGAATGAAAATATCTGAATCAATTTTTCAAGACTTGAATGTAATGATTTGAATGCAAGCAAACAAATGATCTGTAAAGCCTTACTGTTTATAAAGTTATTCTAGGGTTACCAAAGAACTTCCAGACTGATATGTTTTCGATTTGTCTGTTTTTGCTTAACTAACACACTCATATATAACTCCACGTTAACCTTGAGCCAAAAAAATGAAACTATTCTTTCGTATGCAGTATGTAATAGTTTTTCCAGTCTCTCTGACAGGAAAGAAGCCAATTATACAGAGGCATATGTTACACTCGCACAAAAAGGTCTTAAGACACACAGTCAAAAAGCGTGTCTGCTCCGCTCTCACTACAATTACAGCAGTCAGTAAGAATGACCTTATTTGTTCCTACTGCCTCTTTCAGCTGCACTGGCCAACTGCACACAGCTGTTGCCAAAGGCTTTCCAATGCCTCAGCAAGCACTGCGATCATTCAGCTCTCCACAGGAGAGAGAGACAGAGATAAATAGTTTCAGAGATAGAGAAGGAGAAAGGGAGGGAAACTATGACAGGGATTTTATTAATGGGCAGTATAGTTCAAAATGTGAACACACTGTAACAAATAACTTCATACAATTTTCACCCCATCAAATAGTTTATTTTCTTTAAAGCACAAATCTAACAAAAATGTAATAATCTTTATGCTTTTATGCTGGAAAAAAAGTGAATGTGAATATACTGCTAAGAAAAAGTAAGCTTTTCCAGTAACTTTATAGTAAGGATATTTAAATATTTATTTTTAAAAGACAAAAATGCTTATTAAAGGGTTTTTTATAGGTTGATGAGCTAATTGGACAAGCATGTGGATCTTAAAAACCCCTTTCACTGGTGTTATCAATACTTTCTACATTAATTCTAGCTGTATTACATCTAATTCTATTCTATTAAATACACAGTACATACAGTTTGATTATATGCCACTTGAATTCATGGTTTTAGTTAACCAAAGCTAAACCTAAATAAAAAAGAATGTTTTTACATGAAATATTAAATACATTATTTAAATGCATATTAAAAACATTGGTCCCACTTCATGTCCCTAATATCTGTGTACTTGCATAGTAACTAGATGTGTATGTAGTAGGTGTGTGTAAGTACAAATGTGTAATAGGACATTGGTAACAACTCCTTTGTGGTAATGAAAGTGCAAATGTGTAACAGGACTAACAACACGTTTTGGTTCATAAAGTGTTACACTTTATATTAAATAGACAATTGCTATGGATTTAGCATGTAATTACTATATTATTATATAAATTGTGGTTCACAATGTTCAGAATGTTCGACTTTATATTAAGTGGGCAGTTCCTAAGGAGTTACCATGTATATACACTGGTATTACAGTGGTGCACCAACTCCACCCACTTTATATATCCCTAAACCTACCCAACTATTTCACACTATAGAAAACAAAAACAGAAAACACGTAAAAAACGTCTAACCTCTTGAAGTTTTTCTTGATTGCTTAAACACATTTTTTTAAACTACATGTATGCCTCATATTCTCAAAACTGTAAACCCAAATCCATAACTTCTCACCCAATTTCCCAAACATCCTATTTTCAGGTCAAAATGAAGCTCTATACTCAAAATAATTAACCTTTGCTGAAAAACCAAACTTTGCCCACAGACATCAAACACAAGCCCTCAAAAACACACAAACTACAACATAGTCTTACACACTGGTGCAATAAATTCAAAACAATATTTCCAAAACAGTTATGTTGCTTATGGTTCTCCCCCTCAAAAACTTTTCACCTGAACTCAAAAGACACAACCAATGTATACACTGGCACAGTTTTTGTTTTATTCATTCACTACACAGCACAACTGTTTAAAAAAAAAAAAATCTTCTGCCTTAGCATCCCATCTCTGGATAAGGCCAAAAATCTGGTCCACATCACAGGTTATACTGGCTCTGGACAATCAGCAGGGGTAAAATCCGCTCGTACCTGATGTCCTTGTGTCATTGTTCACAAACAAGATGCTTAGTTATGTTGTCACTAAAACAGTACACTCTGCTAGCATTACCTGATGTAAACTACTGTAGAAAATTTGGTTGACAGTTTATGACAGTTTAAATGTCACTGTGTACATAATCAGATCAAAATCAAATATCCATAATCAGCTGCATGATTGTACCAGAGCAATGGTAACTTGTTCAAAAGAATGATAAATGTTTTATGATCTTCACAAGAGACTAGATGATGTGGAGGTTGAACAAGTAGTTTTGAGAATTTCATTTCTGATCTGAGAGATGGACCGAAGCCTCTGAGAAAAACTGTAAACTGACTCTGGTCCTTTTATCTCCATCAAAGGTTCTGATTGGTGTGTGATAAATTTTGACTCCTAGTGTTTTCACCTGGGTAATTGTGTGCTAACTGAGCTCAAGCTGTGCTGACTTAGTTAACATTATTGTATGCTATTGTATGTATGTTTTCTAAATGAGCACATGGTGTCAGCACTGAAAAATGTAGGGATTAGTGAGTAGAGTTTTGCACTAATAGTTCACCAAATTTGACTCATGGGTCAAAGCAGGGAATAGTGTTTATAGTTCAGGGAAATGGGTGTGCTTTTAGAAAAATAGTGTTATAGTTTTGAAACTTTAGATTAAAAGCTTGGTTATAGTGTTTTATCAATTACTCCAAGATTAACAATGTTTTCCTCATTTAATGCAATATTCTACAAAAATTCTAGTAACAACAAATCTCTCTTTTACATCCCAGAGTGTTTCAAGTAGAGGTGTTTAGAGATTGTATATCATGGAACAAAGGGTTTTATGATTCACTCTCTGATAACAGCTGGCTGGATGTACATTATCCAGTTTATTACACAGCCACTTACCACATGAGTAAATAATTAGACACAAAATATTGATCTGAGCTCTTTAAGTATAAAGCTTCCACAAGGAAAAACGCAGCTCCAAACAGACTGCTTTGAGCCTAGACCGCGTTCAGACATTTAAAGCACAATATACAGTCATATGACTAATTGCACAGCTTTTTGCCTAGGTGCGTGCAATACGTAATTGTTGATTTAACAATGTGCAAGTCCTTAATAGTCAATTAGTCCAGGCTCCAAAACTCCTTGGAGGTCTCCTGGCTTTTTGCGGCCTACGCCTCATTTGGCCATTAACAGTCCCTGTTAAATCCTTTTGCACCGTTCTACCTTCTCTCCACTGAACATTCTCTGTTTCCTGCTCTGTCATCGACACACTGGTATCATCCACAAGGCATGCTGTCTGGCCCACCGGAATTTCCGGTTTCCTCCGAGAAGAGACTAGACAAATCCATGTCACATTCAGCTCCATCGGCTTCCAGGTTGGGGGCAGGAACTTCTTGAGGTTGTCAAACTTCTTAAAACACCCAGCTGTTCTCCAGGGGTTGACAAGAATGGTAAGGTTTGAGTATGTCATGGTGAACGACTTTCACTTTGGTCCTCAGGTTTCTCTGGATCCGGTACCCTAAATCTCCTAGATGTCCCAGGACCATCGTAGTAGGGGAGAAACTTCATGATTTAGTTTTTCACTTGCTTTGTTCCCTTGACAAGGTACCACACCACATCACCAACCTTGTAGGGTGCCCTGACTGCTCTCTTGTCATACTGCTTTTTAGCATGTTCCACTGATTGGCCTAGCTTGTCCCTTGCAACCTGATGTGCCAACCTCCAGTCTTTCTCTCATCTGAACCACATATTAATTGAGTCAGTGTGTTGTTGGGGGGCTTTCCTGTAACCAGATCAATAGGCTCTGTTATCTCTCACCCAAAGAGCATCATAGTTGGGGTAAAACCAGTCGTACTTTGCTTGGTCGCTTGGTAAGCCATCACAGCGTAAGGAAACATAAGGTCCCATTCCCAATGACATCGCTCAGAGATCGTGGCTAGGATTTTCTGTAATGCGGCATTGAATCTCTCTACCTGGCTATCTAACTGCAGCCAGAAAGGTGTTGCCTTTGATAATTGTCTTATCAATTTCGAGCAGCTCACACATTGTTCGGAAGACCTCAGATTCGAGATTGGTCACTATGGAGGGTAAGTGGTGCCCCAAAACGACAGACTCATTCAGAGACTAAAATCTCTGCCACAGTAGCAGCCTGGTTGTTGGGCAGAGGGTACGCTTCCACCCATTTGGTGATGTAACAATCCTTTCAATGGGGGCACCCACTCGCACGGTACCCATGGGTGCTTTAGGCCTTTTTAATGGTCGAGCCTTTGCAGCATAGCTGGTGCATGTGCTACACCAAAGTGAAACATCTTCTTGCGTTTTGTACCAGTAATACCTGGTCTGCAGCTAAGACAGCATTCGCTCCACACTGAAATGTCCACCCACTGGCCCCTCGTGCATCTGGTGCATGACAATTTTCCAGAAAACTTGTTGCAGCATAATCTGGGGGTAAAACTCAGGGCCCTCATTCAGGTAGTAACGTCGTACTAGGTAAAGTTCTTTAGGTAAAGTCGCAGGGTGACACATCTTCCCAGGAGAGTAGTTCCTCGCTTTCCTTCATCCACCTCTTGATGATAGCAATATCAGGATCGGCTGCTTGGGCAGTGCACAGTTCTTCCGTAGTCCACCCAGAGAATGAGGAAGTACTGGTAGTGATGGCAAGTTGTACTACCCCCACTTGACAAGACTCCGGGGCAAACAGCTGCAGGCGCAATATCTACAAGTTTGTCGTCAAAGTCGCACTGGACTGCCTGGTGGCAGAGCTGGGGACTACTCAAGATGGGATTAAGGTTGCAGGGGCAAGTAGAATGGCATGGCCTCAGAGAAATCACTTCAGCACTTTCAATGACAGCGCTCAAGGCGATGAACAACTTTGAAGACTTACTTCCCAAGCTTCTCGAGCCACCTGGCCAACTGTCCCTCTGGTTCTCTCATCCTTATTAGCCACTGCAGGCTACTATAGTCTGTGCGTACGGTAACGGATCTGCCCAGCAGGCACTGACGGAATGGTCTTGTGAACTCAACTACGGCTAAAAGTTCTCTCTGTGTGGTGCAGTAATTCCGTTCCGTTGGTTTCAAGACTCAGACTTCCATATGCTAGTACACATTCCTCTCCTTGCTGCAGTTGAGACAACACAGCCTGGCATCTGTGTCCAGAATAAGCTCACCACTGTCCATAGGGTAGCCAAGGATGGGAGCAGTAGTGAGCAGCTCCTTCAACTTATCAAAGGCCTGTTGGCTCTCAGGGGTCCAGTGGAATCGGGCATGTTTTCTTAATAGGTTGTGGCTTTGCAACTGTGTCTTTTGACATTCGTCTGTAGTAGTATGCGAGACCCATAAACTGCCGGACTTCATTAACGCTCATTGGCTCTGGCCACTTATTGAAGTTTCTGCACTTTCTCGGGGTCGGTAGCTATACCACGCTCTGAGATGATGTGGCCCAAATAGACCACCTGGCGGGTTGGCCTAGCGCCGCCTTTCAAACAAATGTGCCAGTCGCTGGAGCATTTCCTTTTCTTCCTTGCTAGTGTGTCTTGTACTCTTGGGAGTGGGTAAGCATCTTTTATGGTGCACTCGTTTATTGCCCTGTAGTCTACACAGAGTCGGTACCTCCAATCTTTCTTTCGCACCATTATGATGGGTGAAGCCCAACAGCTATTATTTTGGGAGGCTAGTCTAGCATAGAGATTCTGTTCATTGGCGCTTTGCTGTTACTCAAACACCATTCTACAGGGTTGTTGTTTCACAGGTGGGCCAGGCCGGGTTTGAATGTCGTGTTGGACAAGGTTTGTGCGCCCGAGGTCTGTTGGTCCAGTGGAGAAAACATCACCGTAAGCACAAAGCAGCTCCGCAAGCTTACGCTGTTCCGCCTCCCTCAGATTCCTTGTACTCTCTGCATACAGTGGCTGTAAGTGACTTAGGACAACTGTGGGACATGAACCTTCTAGGGGGAGCTCTGCAGTGGAGGCCTGAACTACATCAGCAGGCTGGAGGATTCTGGTAATTACTCCCTTCATAGCAACAGTACCCGGGTTATACAGTCTAACAGGAACTCAATGACTCGGCTGGACACAAATAATAATCCGTGCCACCATCCCCTGGTGATTCTCCATGAAGCCTTCAGTTGGATTCAGCAGTATGTTGCCCTGTACTTCTTTCTGAAAATGTGCATTGTCTGGAACTATGTATTCACGTCCCGCCTCAAGGACAGCTGTGCATGCTATTCTGACCACGTGCACTCTGGTTTGTTCTTTGGGTTAAAGGATTGAATCTGTTCACCAAAGAATACAATTTTCTGACTGCCAAAGTCAAGGCATGCCCGTGCTTGCTCCAAGAAAGGATGCCCCAGAATGGCCTCTGTGCCCTCAGCTACATCTGCTACAGTGAAATCAACATTGACTGTTTGGGTTCCAACTTGCACTGGACCATCAACTTCCCCCGAGGACATTGACATTTATTGGGCTAATTCCCTGCAGGGCCTGTACAGTGGATAGATTGGGTGGGGGCCTTACATCCATTGATGGTCTCATAACAGAGCCGAGGTAACATTCTCCTCCTGGCCCCACTGTCCAACAGGGCATAGACTTCCATGCCATACAACAGCAGATAAATGCACATTTCTGGACCACTCCCCTTGACTCTCAGAATTGTGGAGAGTGGCTGGATCTCTAATGGCCGAGGAAGTGCTGGAGTCACACGTTCCAGGTTGAGCCTGGGCGAAGGACAGTTTCTGCCTCATGTGACAGATAACTTGGCAATTGACCTTGTTCCTCTTGTTGAACTTTTGCAGGCGATGTTTGAATTCTGCATTTTGAGTTTTTCTGTCTCCACTCATGGTTTGACAGCACTGAACTTTCCTCATCACTCTCACTCTGGTCTGGACATTCACGTACTGCTGCTGCTCAAGTCTATAGTCTCTATTGGCTGTTTGACTTGTGGTTTTATACCCGTGTGCAATCTCATCTTTAGCCATCTTAAAGTGGCAACTCCTATTTCCTCTCTCCCACAACACCATGTTTACAAATAGGGTATTGATTTTTGTCCATAAACCATAAGTTAATTAAGAGACTTACGCTTTAGACATAACTTTTCCGGTTTTGGCGCTATTATAAACAACATGACAGTGATTCGTTTCTGAATGAATTAACCATTTAAAAGATTTGGTTCAATCGTGACGACTTACTGACACCTACTGGTGGTTTTTATTGCACATTCAGTATATTTTATTATTTTTATTGTTATAGTTATTGATAAAATCACAGAAAAAAATTGAGATATTATTTTTTGTCAATATCGCACACCCCTAGTTTTTACCACATAGGCTAAACAATGAAGAGGGCAAAAATGTTATTGGAGAAGAAATGTCACGCCCCCCCAGGCATTCCATGTCCGTGTGATCTGTGTTTTTGTTTTCATTCAGTCTCCCTCGTGTTCTCCTGTCATTCTGTAAACCCCGCCCAGGTCCTTTGTGTGTAATCGTCTCCCCAGGTGTCATTAATTCTGTTCATCAGTGTTGTGTATTTAAGTCGCGTCCTTTCAGTGTTTGTCATGTCCTGTTGAAGTTGCATGTTGTCCGCGAGAGCTCTGCGCAGCTCTCTGCATTTTCCTCCGTGTTTCTTTGTTTTATTAAAGTTCAGTTTATCCCGAGTTCCTGCCTCCGTGTCCTGCCTTCCGTGCCTCGCTCTTCGAGGAAGCGAGAGCGCGAGCTCAACGCGCCGACTTTGTGACAACCATAAAATCAGTCAGAGCTTTACTGGGGTTTAAATCACTTTATTGCATTTGCAAAATTGCTTGTGATGATATCTATAATAAGAGTATAATAAGAGAGAGTGATGTAATATTTTTGTAAAACAAAATTAAAGTCAAACTGAACAGTTACTACACAGATTCTCTCTAAAGGAATATTTGACCCCAAAATGAATTTTTGCTGGAAATGTACCCAACTTCAGGCCATGCAGTATGTAGCAGAGTTGCTTACTCATCACTCAAATATTATATGTTACGTACATATTCATCTTTCTAACTCATTCTGCACTAAGAAGGATAAAGATTTGGCATGAGCTGAAGCCTGCAACAGAAGTTATTCAGATTCACCTGTGCTCAGTTTCTTTGTCATTTCCCTCGCTCTGATTCTCCTCGTGACTAGTACTGTATAAATCTCAGTCTCTGGAGCTCATCTTATTAGAGAAACATTTATCTCTTTTTAAGCAGTTCAGGAGAATGTAAACTCTCCTTCACGTACAGTTATTTATTTATTTTAATAATAATAATAATAATAATAATAATAATAATATATATATATATATATATATATATGTACACATATATATGTAAATTATCATATATATAACTATATATATATATATATATATCATACACACACACACACACACACACACACACACCTCACCTTAGAGTTATACAGTATGTGAATTCCAAGCTGGCATCAGGTTTTCCAGACACAGGTGCTGTTACAGGTGCTGTTACACCCCACATCTTCACAAACCCAGAGTCAACTGCATTTGTAACTATTGGCTGTTGTGATGATTTCAGCATGAATAGTCTAATAAATAGATAAATAGATGTACATTTAACCAAAAAGATTGAACGATAAAGAATGAGAAAGAAAGCAGGTACCTATAGTGTCCCACTTTAAAGAATTGTCCACAGTAATATTGGGATGGTGAGGCCACACCTGACTATGGTTCACTTCTCAATGAAGTTTAGGTTGATTATTTTGCTTCCAAAGATTATTCATAAACAGTATGTGGGGAAAAAAAATCAATTTGCAATTGTGGAATACACAGTAAAAACATGATGACATCATCCTCTAGGAAGTAACATTGTTTTTGGAGGGAAAACAACAACAAACAGCAGTAAGTATTAGCAACAGATATGACAAAATCAGTGTTGTTTTGTGGCATAAATTGGTTTGTTTCACTCTAAATCATCCATCCTGGTTGGAATATTTACGGAAATTGTTACTATTATATTAAAAAAAATAAAAAATAAATAAATAATAATAATAATATATATATATATATATATATATATATATTAATATAAATGTTAATAAAAATAAAAATAAAAAAATATAAATAATAATATTAATAATTTACAGAACGAATGAAAGCTGACTGTACACCTATACTGAGTGATGGCAAACTTTATTTATTGCAAAACGAAGCAAACTAATGTTTTTAAGGCACCACTGAACATGAAAGATCCCACACAACAGAAAAAAAATATACAGTCAACAAAACTATGAGGTATTATCTCAGAATCAGAACATGTTCCTCTTGCTCTTTGTGTTTGTTATACCTTTCCCCACACAACGGCATTGCTCAGCTCAGAAGGCCATTTGATAAAAACGTCTTTTTTTTTTTATCCCGGTACCAAATGCGTATCAAACGCGTTGACTGCTATCGCCGGGTCTTCACAGGGTTAATATGATGAATCTTTATTTTTATTAAAAGTATAGCCTGATTTTACTTCTTTACATGTCTTCACTTTTAGACGCCTCTATGAGTTGTGTTTGTGATGTGGAAGTTGTGGGAGGGGTGAGGGACAAAAACGACATTTATAAAGGTTGTTTAAAGGTGCCATAGAATGGAAAACTGAATTTACCTCATCATGGTTGAATAAAAAATAGTTCAGTACATGGACATAACATACTGTGAGTCTCAAACACCATCGTTTCCTACTTCTTATATAAATCAAGTGT
>JAUCMU010000048.1:3642512-3656669 GCA_032275025.1 Enteromius treurensis | reverse complement strand
TGTCCATGTACTGAACTGTTATTATTCAACCATGCCAAGGTAAATTCAGTTTTCCATTCTATGGCACCTTTAAGTTCACTATAATTAAGTTGACTGTAATTCCATGCATTTAAATTCATTTATATTCAGCTGAGTTGTACAGTTCAATTCATTCAAAACAACTGAGGTGTTCAGTTCAATTTGATTCAGTTCAGTGTGTATAGTAGAGTATATTAGTATATTGAGTATAGTTTAGTGAACTCAGTGTGCGGCCAAAGAAACACCATCAACAACAAAAAACGTAATTCTAAATGTCACAAATTCATGAATCTAAAAGTTTAAATTCTTTTCACTTTACATGGGTTTCTATACATCTCTTGTGTGAGATGCGAGTGTACCAGTCCCTGATAGCACACATACATCTCAGAGACGTCTATTTGATGTCTGCTTTACATCTGCAAGATGTATTGTTTACGTTGTTTGCTCATCTGAAATACATCTTCTTTCAGATGTCAAATAGACATCTATTAGATGTCTTTAAGATGTTTATGATTTAGAATGTATGTAAATCTGATATATGAAAGACATCTGCCAGATGTTTGTAGACAGAGGCTGTCCAGATCAACAGATCCTTAACAGACATCTTGCAGACGTACATGTGCTGTCTGGGACAGTATCTTGTGCACCACAGATGACGCACATTTGATTTTACCATTTTTGCATTCAGACACAAATGTTTATTTTAAATTCTACTAATATTCCTTCTTTTTATGAACAATTAATTCAGCATCTGTTCGTGTTTGTGTGTGCTGTCTGTGTCACTCATATCATGTACCTACTGTATATCGTGTGCCATCTCGAACATATTTTTTATTGAAAAAGGTGTATCGTTGATAAATATTGATACCGTTTTATCACCTATGTCTACACTCTAGCCATAATCTTTCATACAGCGAATAGGTACAACACCCCCATCTCCATTAACTGAGAACTGTATACTGAGGTTAAAAAGATTGAGCCATTCAGCCTAATTAAGATAGGCTTGCTAAGTTTGCTGAATTTTGATAATCTGTGTGCTTTTCGAAATTGTTTTGTGCCGCTGATGGGGTCGGTAACCTTCGCAGTAATGAGGAAACTAAACAAATCTGGAGGCCAATCTCCTCTGGCTGTCAACCTCAGGTAGCCTCATCACAGCTCTGCTTTAATGGACTAAACCCACTGCATGCTAAACAACATTTGTATGGCTCTGTTCCCGCGAAGGAATCAGACAGTTTACTTGTTTTCCTTTTTCCATTAACCCCGTATTTAGTCTGTCTTCCTCTTTCTCTTGTCCCTTTCATCAGTAATACTATGCGCATATAAGACTTTACACTGACAGAAAATCAACTGTGCTGCAAAGTCAGGTATTCACAAAGCCAGAAGTCATTCATTTTCAATGAAAGATGGCCATATCTGGCAACCATTTCTGAGGTGCTGTTGATCACCAG
This sequence comes from Enteromius treurensis, assembly GCA_032275025.1. NCBI lineage: Eukaryota > Metazoa > Chordata > Actinopteri > Cypriniformes > Cyprinidae > Enteromius > Enteromius treurensis. The sequence continues at coordinate 3,655,203 of JAUCMU010000048.1, read as the reverse complement.
CAATGCTGTAAAGTTTTATTTTGTTTTACTTTATTAGTAAAAGCATTCTTGTGAGATGTTGATTCAAGCAATGATAGCCATTTATCTCATACTATATGCATTATGTGCTGCTACAATTTATATTAAAGCGCTGTGCAATCCACAATGTACTTTAAGCTGGAAGTGCTTGCTAAAAATATCTTATTTTACCATTAATATATTCCATTTGCAATCACATTTTCAGAAGCTGTGGCCAGTGGTGCAGACAGAAATGTCAGGCCAGCAGCAGGAACACCTACTGAAACCAAATATACAGCCACCTGGTGATGTGTGAACACCCCATAAAGATTTAACTGCCCTCACTGAAGCCAACATTAATGTGTGTTTGAGTAGTTTTAGCACCACGTCACTGCTGCCGAAACTACATTTGCCTTATATTTACATGTATGCATTTATCCAAAGTAACATACAAATAGACTAACATAAAGAGGCAAGAAAACATATGAAGTGCTCACAATTCAAAGTTGCAGGTTAGTAATCTGTGCAAATTTTTGACATTGCCTTGTTTATTTTTTTCAAATTGCATTCAGCTGATAGATTGATTATTATAAATGGCAAAGTCTCTATTAGACAAGTTGTTCGGCGGCCATATTTGAAAAATGTTGTTTTTTTGCACAAATAGCGTTACAAAAAGCTTATTTCTCAGGGGAGATCAGTCAGTGTGCATACACAGTCCTAGGTGCACGTTTCTATAGCAACCAGGACTTCTAACGGCAGATGTGGTGATGGTGACTTTTGACATCGGTGATTCGCTATTTTATTTTTAGAAGGCGGGGCTTCCTGACATGCTACGTTTTGTATTTTTCCCCATTCAAAACTATACTAGTGACAAGTCTTGGGTTTTCTATAGTCTTTGGTGAATGGGCATCGCCATGCAAATCAAAATTTTTGTCATGAGGGTATGGGGAAGGTATATGTCAAGTGATTTCAAGGTTGTTACTGCCGGGAGTTGGTAGTGGGGATAAGCTCCCACTCCCTATAAAATGCTCCCAGTGGTGTGCGTCTCAAATAGCCCCTGACAACCAAGTCCAGCTCCTGGCCTTCTCATGTGACTTAGCTACTAAGCCAGGCGAAACTGTTTTTACTGACAGGAGAAGGGGCGAAGGCGGTCCACCGGTGCCTCAAAACCAGTCGCTTCGGGCAGATGGGGCTCGTCAACCTTGGATGGTAGCTCACCAAGGAGAAGGAAAACTCTGATTCTAAACCTCCGCTGCCTTGCGGCATACCCTCTCATGGGAAAGGCTAAGGGAGTAAACCCCAACAGAAAATCCAGAGCTGGAGTCCCTAAGGGGACTCAGGGGTCTCCTTCGTCGGTGGGAGACGTCATCGCGCCTCATTGGACAGCTACCACCCTGTTTAAGCTGGGCAGCCCCCAGCCAGTTAGGTGCCATCCCATCATGGCTTACCTGCCCCACTGGGTGCGTGGGGATCAGAGAGGCATCTCTCAAAAAGTGGTCAGCAAAACACTCGCACCAGGCAAGTCCAAGAAAACAAAAAGAAAGAAGCCTCCAGCTCTTCGTTTTGCTAGCTGGAACGTCAGGACCATGTGTCCCGGACTCACTGCAGATCTTCAGCAGATCATCGACAGAGAACTCTCACGACTAAACGTCAACATTGTAGCTCTACAGGAGACCCGGTTGGCTGACAACAGCACCATCAGAGAAGCTAACTACACCTTCTATTGGCAAGGGAAGTCTCCAGACCAACCAAGGCAGTACGGTGTTGGCTTTGTGGTGAAGAACACGCTTGTCAGCTCCACAGGGCCCCCCACAGCAGGCACAGAGAGATTACTCACCCTCCGGCTGTCAACGTCTTCTGGCCCAGTCAACATTCTCAGCATGTAAGCCCCAACCCTCTCCTCCACTGCAGAGGAGAAAGATCAGTTCTACTAGACCTAGATGAAGCAATATCCAGAATCTCCAACACTGATGGCCTTTACCTTTTTGGAGACTTCAATGCAAGAGTAGGAGCTGACCTCGAGGCTTGGCTTGGACGTTTTGGGAGGGGAAAGATCAATGAGAATGGCCTGCTTGAGCTTTTGTGCCACCATGGCCTGTGCATGACAAACACCCATGCTCCCACCACTGGCACCAGCTCGACCTCATCATCACCAGAAGAGCGGATATTGGCAGCGTCCTCCTCACCCGCAGTTACCACAGTGCAGACTGTGACACGGACCACACCCTCGTGGCAAGTAAGGTGTGCATAACGCCAAAGAGGCTGCACCACTCAAAGAAGAAGGGTCGTGCACGCATCAACACCAGCTGTGCCAGCAGAAAAAACAGAAGTTCATCAACAGGCTGAAAGATGTCCTCTGCGAGGGAGTGACACCATCGACTCCAAGTGGCCACATCCTTCGTGACGCCGTGTACAAATCCGCAATTATCACCTACGGGAAGAAAGAGCGGAAGAACGCTGGCTGGTACGATGCCCACTGGGAGGAAATGGAACCCGTGACCGAGACTAAGAGGAAAGCCCTACTGGCTTACAAGGCCAAGCCCAGCCCCAGTACACTACAGGCCCTACGGACTGCCAGTAACAAAGCCCAGCAGACCGCCCGCCACTGTGCCAACACCTACTGGCTGAAACTCTGAGTTCTCTGCATTTGTAACGGAGGCCAGCAAGTGTGTGCTGTGCAGGTAAACCTCACTCCCCTGATCACAAAAAGAGAGGTGCTCTAGCGACTGATGCTAGAGGTCATGGCCTTTAGCCTCCTGGTTAGAGCGCCCGCCTCCCATGCCGGAGAGCTGGGTTCGAGGCCCGCTCGGAGCGAGGACGAGTCGTGGTGGTAGCGGACCCAGGGGGGTTACACATACAGGCAGCTGCCAAAACAGGCAATGCAAGAGGGATGTACAAGGGCATCAAGAAGGTAACAGGCCAAACCCCCTCCAAGACGCCCCCAAGTCCAAGACGGGTGAGTCCCAGTGTGGCTTCAGGGCTGGCCGATCGTACGAAATACAGTACGTATACAGTACTTTTCCCAAAATTCTCACTCTTCTTCTGACAAGACAACTTATTTGACTAATATTTGACACTTTAATGAAATGCAAAATGAAAAAACAAGAACATCTTGTGGGTAATTAAATAAACCGCATGTGAAACCATTCTCGTACATAGTTCATTAGTCATGGTCACGGTCGTCCTAATTATTTCTATCCTTGACAATCTTGCCAACAGCAATTTGACACTTTTGCTCACCTTGAAATAGCAAAAGTTTATCCCTAATCATTCCCAGCCCCCTCTCCAGCCAAATGCAGTAAATTAATGTTATCTTTAACACAAATCCCATCGGCAAAACTCATTTTCATGCCGGGACTGGCCCCATGAGATAAGCCTTGTTAGAATAAGCCACAACATAACATCTTGCAAAGGACATCATTTTGTCAGACTAACTGGACTCTACCCACAACCTCTGCCAAGTGCAATCATGTGTAAAGGAAGTTTAATCTGAGAATATGATCTGGTAATGATGGATTCATGACCACCAAGTTATTTTTACAGTTGAATTGTGATTTAATTGGAGACTGGGCTTGCAGGAATGCCAATTAAACAACAGGACCAGATGCTGAGAGGCTCGGTTGACTTCTGCTATACGATTACACAACATTCATAATACCAGGTTTTGTCTCACGTGGCCCTAGGTGATTTGATATAATACTACATGCATATACACATTCAGAAATTGAGAAATATCACAGAGGAAAAATCTAATCTGAAATCTAAAAATCTAATCTAAATCTAAAAAGACTAAATGTACTAAATGTTTTCAAATTAAGCTGTAATTGCAAATAGGAAGTAGGGGATTCAAATGACATGTTATGTTTGGATCTGATATAGTTTTCACTGTATGTCTGTGACTAAAAAATGAAGTGTGAATATTTTTTAGTGTTAATGTTTTATTAAAACCCACCAGTCCTTTATCATTATTAGCGCAGGTACTTTAAGTACAAGATACTACAATGTTATTAGACGCTACCATCTATCAGTGTGGATTAGAATGAATGTTTCTGAGTTTAATGTAAATCACACAGATATCAAAGAGTTTTAGAGTGGTCTATACAATAATTCACTTATCTGTAGGGCAATAATTGCAATGTTTGCACTCATTTTTCAGGAGACGCTGTGTGTCGTTGTGAGAGTGAAACTACTTTCTTTGTGCTTCCGATAAAGAGGACAATTAGGGGTTAAGTTATATATTCACAACAGTGTTATTTATTGTTTTGGTGTCAGTGTCAGGATGCGGGATCATGTTACGGTAAGGGGCGTAACATTTCCGTCACACACATTGGATAGCTGGCCAATCAGAGCACACCTTCTAATAATAATTTGTACAAATCAACCCTTTTCAGGAAGGCGGGGCTTAGAGTACAGTATGTGGAAAATAATGTGTATTTTAAAAAATATATTTTTAGCAACATCATATGACCCTTTTAATGCCATTTAAGCAAAAGGTTTTAAGAGACAGTTGTTGTTAGCTTTCATTTGGTGATTTCAAATAAGAAATTGAGTTTTGGAGTTTTTAATGTTTCCCCATTCAAAGAGATAGGAGCTGCCCGAGAGGCGTTTCAAAGATGGCCGCCGAGTGACATGACTTGCCTAAAGGGACTTTGGTGGAGCTAGTTTGTTTATTACACCCAGCAACAATGGCTCAACCAATGGGGGAAGTTCAGGGGTAGGGCTACATAATTTTCTGAGCAATGGTGGAAAGCACTGTTCAGGAAAACTATTTGAAAACTCATCGGTGTTTTGCAATTGTGCATATGAGATGATAACGACATAGGGACTAACACACAACGAAATGAGGGTGCGATAAAATCGTAAAAAAGCTAGCATTTGTTAACCATTCTGAAGAGACAGAATCTGAAAGACGTTAAGAAAGCGTTAAGAACCCGGTTCAAAGTTTGCTCTTTATTCAACTTGCCATAACCTTGAATTTCAACAGTTGGCTATGAGTGTGTGTGTGTTTGAACACACGCCAGTGACCTTCTCCCATTCACACACACACACATCCAGCAGCTCTCATGCAATACTGAGCTCATCTGAGCCAATCCTGAAACCAGGAGAAAGGCATAAAATCTGTTCTATTTAAAGTGTTGCTCACAACACCAGAGCAGCTCCCTATATGCATCTCCTCACAGTTCACTGTCAAGCAGAACAAAGATGTTTACATATAAAAATAAATAAATCACACGTTACTGTCAGCCACTCAACTGAGCCTTTGTTTTAAGGAGACACATTACAAACGGATATTTTTTAAAAAATTCCCACCATTCAAATCAATAATTCAGAACAAAACAGATCAAGCGTAAAGAAAAAGCTAATCAAATCTGGTAGTTAAAACCAGGGTGAAAATATTTTATTATAAAATAATTATGGCCCTCAAGGTTGATGCATACAAAGAGGGAATAATTAATTTCATGTACGCCTCTCTTTTGCGCCTTCTAACAGAAAAAAAACAAACATGCGACTTCAGCTCGAGTTTAACCTGATTCTTGGGTAATGGCTCATATAATGGGACGCCATAATATCCAGACATCAGACATGCTTTGCCCTCATCACGATGATGAGCCTGTTAATGCTGGTTTGAGTGCGCAGTGATAAAGGGACAAAGGTAGCTTGCGAGCAATAGCACTGACAAATAGCCTAGAGGAGAAGTTTCCCATGTGCTGCTGAACACATGAAATATCACTGTAAACAAGCAAACCTCTGCCTGACCTTCAGAGCTGGGAAGGAAGGGCATAAATATTTTATGATGGATGAAAAAGAAATCCTGGATAATATTAAACGCACATGTGAATATGAAAGTCAAGGTCTGTTCACACCAGTCCAACTACAAACATGTTTTTGCGCAGCGACTATTACAGTTCTCACCCAACCATTCACAGGCAAATATTAGTCATTCTCTTATACTTGTCATTTTAGTTATATAAAAACTGTTATTGTAACATTGTATTGTACAATAGCAATGTAAAAAGTCCTCTGGTAAATATTACTTATTTTTTAGTTGTCTGTTCAGTTACCGAATAATAATAATAATAATACAAATCAGAAACATGTTCTTAACTGTTGTCAGTTTAGTAATAATAATAATAATATCACAAAAAATGTATAAGACCATGAATAGTAACTGAACTGACAACCTCTCAGAGGACTCTGTCTTTACACATTTCCTAACTCTTTCCCCGCCTGCAAAGTTGCCAGCCACTGCCAGCATTTTTGATGATTTATTATTGCTCACACACATACAGTGGCGGTTCTACATTGAATTACTCCCTGGGCGAGACCCCTCTTAGCGCTTTTTCTCCCTTTTATAATTTTAAATAACATCAGAAAAGCATTTATTTTGAATAAAAATGGAAGAAATAATCAAAAAGTTGAAAATTAAGTATTGGGTAGGGTTAGGAAGGACTTCATTTTAACAAATAAAGGTGTCGACCATGGCATCTATTTAATGATTTACACTCAATAAGTTGCATTCTGTTTTATAATGCACTTCAATACTGAGGTGTAGATAATTGCCACTTGCAATAAAGTGTTATAAATATCAGAAAATGCTATGTGCACTTGGCATAAATAGCCACTGCCAAAAATAATGATCCCAAAACTTATTATCCATATGGGATTGTCAGATATGAAAATTATGAAGCAATAATTGATTGATGTTTGATGCGTTGAAGGCGGATAGTGTATGCTGTTATGTTTTTTTTTTTTTTTAAAGATTGGCTTAAATGTGTGATATGAAGAAATTATGTCAAAAACGGATTTATAGTATTCTAAATTAATTCTCAATTATTGAAATGACTAGACTATTTATTATGTTTCATGTTTTATACCTGATTTTTTAATATTCTACTGCAAATATGTATTGGTGTTGTATTGTTGTTTAGAACGGATTAATAAAAATAAAAATAAAACACCCACACACACAAACACACTGTTCCTAAAGCCATGTGTTGAAGATGACCAATCACAAGAGCGGAGAGATCTGACATTTGATCCCCGCCTCCAAAGTCACAAAAGTGTACTTGACCAGCGAGCAGGGGTTGAGCAGCTGAGAGAGCGCAGAGGGTTGAGCGAGCGCTACTTAGTGCCATTCTTGCGGTGCAGAAATGGTCCCTCACGAGAATGGTTTTCCGCAGTGCATACGCGCACGTCTTGTTAAACGCAATATACACATGTAGGCTATGATAGATAATAATAGGCACCTGATGATTTAGTACCCCCCCAATTAGTGCTTGTGCTGCCCACCTATGTGTCATGAAAAAATTCTGCCCCGGGCGGCTGCCCCGTTCACCCATGCCTAAAACTGCCACTGCACACATACATACATATTCCTGTCGCCGGGTTATTGATCTATCCACAACATAACTATGTTTCTGCGTCTGTAAAGGCATCTCTGTCACTGACTAGCCTACTTCACGATCAGATTCGAAACACAATCTACATGCATGATCTACATATATGATGTATATTATTATCGATATTGTTTCTGATCCTTCCGTTTATGATTATTGTCATTTTTTTGAGCTGATAGACCAAGGAAGTCCAGTAACTCTTTCAGGACATGCGCAAGGGCTTGCCTTACGGTAATACACCTAGGACAGGGATTGCCGTAAAAACTCATCTTTGGTGGGGGAAGCGTTGTAACCCAATTGACGAGATATCACGTCAATGGCGGGGAAAGAGTTAATAATAAAAATTATAATAATTTGTCACAGAGCTTCCTTGAAAAATTAAAAAGCATACAGTAACAGTGTAGACATACTATTAAACATGTTTGATAGTAGAGTGACCTGATTTGTGTTTTCTCCCCCATGGGTAGCGTGGCTGTGATTGTGTACCTGTATTCCTTCAGTCCCAGGCTGCTGCAGCAGTTTGACGGTCCTCCTCGTCACCCTCTGACCGCGTCCTTCATGCCAGGTCAGGTTGCCGCCGGCCTTTCGTGGCAGCTGATAGTTGAGCTCCTCTGCTGAGACTGTGTGCTCCAGCGCAGCCCGACAGAAGCTGAAGCTGGACGCAGCTGTGGAGGACAGACGGAGGCAGACGATGAAGGCTGTTATAGTGTCCACATCAACACATATTACACAGGAGCACTGTCAAAGCCCCATGAATGCTGAACCCTCAAATCACAGGTGCCATGCATTTCTACCCATAACACAAAATCAAGTCGATAGTTGTTGTTTTGATTATTTTATTGAATTGTTAGATTTTTTTCTGACATGACTCCTAATGAAAAATTAAGGGTGATCCAACAACTCACAAGTCTACTCTTGTGCTTGTCGTCTAAACAACAGAGAAGAATAGACATCAAGTGGCCAATGAGGGCAGTCTTTAACCCCAGCAGACAGGTAAGATGTGTCAGGTCATGGACCCACTGAGCAGTCCAGAAGCCCTTTGAGTGTGTGCGCATGAAAATGTAAATGAAAATCAGTATGTCAGTGTCTGTGTGCGATGCCACAACATGATTACCATACACAGGCTCTTCCATGAATGTAAAGTATCTGTAGAAGACAAACCTACTGTGTACACATACCTACAATTTTTATAAACAGTGTAGCAAAGTGGGATGCACTATCCAGTGTACTGCTTATTTTGGCAGGCAATGTAAATGTAAATGTTAGCCTGTTTAAGACTGTCTTTCTTCTTCACGATTTCTTCTTTAATTTAATGTTTAACTCTATATTTTTTTGTGATGATATGTGAAATTCACTTGCTATTTCTGATAAAAAAATATATTTAAAGACAATCTTACACCCAGTAATTTTTATTTTATTTTATTTTATTTTATTTTTAGGCTAATCAGGTCACTTTAATGTCATGTAAAATGTAAAAACTCATTATGGTAGTGAAAATTAGGTGAAAAATGTTAATTTGTCACCAAAATAATAATGACCACAACAATGCAAAAAAATAAATAAATAAATGTTGCAATTAAACAGAAGTAACGACCACTAACTAAGTATTTTTTTCTATGTTGTGACATGCATCTATTTTGATTCAAAATTATTAAGTAAAAAAATTAACACATACACAGTACATAAATCTTTCACAGTAAGCTTTGTCCTGCAGAAATAGTACAAAAGCAGCTAGCATGTTATTTCAACCATAGTCGAATCTCTCACTTTTCCCTTTCCACCGTTCACAATCCTGACCTGCTTTATCCAAACACCCAACTGCAAATAAAAACTAGCAATGTGCTTATAAAGGTCACCAGTCTTTATTTCCGTTCTCTGACCTTCTTCCACCCCCAGTTATCTCTCTCTTTCTGTGTATCTACCTCTCCCAGTTGGCTTTCTTATGTAAGCCCTTTTTCCAGCATAGCTAATGTGATTAGTGCTACGGCAAGCACTTGGCAAGTACAAAATATTTAATGAAGGGTAAAAGATGATACCAGCGCATATCGGCATGTAAGAGATTAAAAAACAAGAGCACAAGTCAGTGAGAAAGGGAGAGAGATCAAAAGTGGGAAAAGACTGTAAATAATACATTAATGGCCATTCACAGAGAAAAAGAAACTGACAAAGGACTGAGGTAGCCCTACACAGCTTAGAAAAAGTTTTGTTTGTCTGGTTAAGCTGGTCTCAGAGCTCTTTGCATAGAGTCTCATTGCGTGAAGAGCTTGAGTCCATTGTGTTTCAAACAGCGCTGCAGTCGCCACAAACTCAGTGTTAACTGAAGTACTATAAAAGCGACTGTGGGAAAATGGAAACTCTGGGAAAACCGGCCTGGAGATGCTGACAGCTAAAAACAAAAGTGTTTCCACTTATCAAAACCATCCCAAAGGCCAGGTCAAGTTCATAGTGTAATCATGGGGTGATGGGAAAGAAGGATCGTGGAGCAGTTTGTCAGGGTTCAGTGATGCGTTTCCTGTGTCTGCTTTCCTCACTGTTCTTTCTCTCCTGGGCGGACAGGAAACTAAAGCTGCAGGCTTATTACTGCCAATCAAATCCACGGGAGGCTAAAATTTAAGCTCTCGACACACTGAAATGGATAACAAACACATCCCATCACTCAAAGAAAGGGGCGTGGTTAAAGACCGTACAGCATCTGTCAGTTATCCACAGGGGGCTGCGCTCAGCTAAGAATGATACTTTCTCTGGATAGCCACACTTCTGCCCAAATTTCTGTGTTAGCATTTCGGTTGGCTTCAAAGAATACAAATTTCCACTTGACATTCAGGAAGATGACACTGGTTGTGTCAGAATATGCCTGTTCCTTTCTAATAGGCGAAAAATTGTAGTGTGCAACATTCTGTGACACATATACAGTTAAGAGCACTTGATGAGTTTGATGTTATCTTAGCAACATGCTAACAATGTGATACTGATAAGTGCAACAAACATAATCAGCATACTGGATTACATTTAACTCTTTACATGAATGTTTTTGTTACTAAATAAAACAGCTCACTGGGTTGAGGTTGCGTAATATTACACAAGTAACAGTGTTGCTCATGTTGACTATAAAAACAACAGGCCGGTTTCAAATACCTTCAAAAACCAGCATAATGCTGGTTAGGTAGGTTTTGAAGCGGGGAAGCTGGTCCTTTGCTGGTTTATGATGGTTTAAGCTGGTCCTATGCTGGTTTATGCTGATCCTTTGCTGATTTATGCTGGTTTAAGCTGGTCCTTTTGCTGGTTTATGTTGGTCCTTTGCTGGTTTATGCTGGTCTTTTTGCTGGTTTATGTTGGTCCTTTGCTGGTTTAAGCTAGTCCTTTTGCTGGTCATGTGCTGGCAAAGGATCAGCATAAACCAGCAAAAGGACCAATTTAAACAAGCAAAGGACTGTCTTAAACCAGCATACCTGCTTCAAAATCAAATGTTACAGAAGAGGCGCTTTCTGTGCAGCTGTAGGCTTTAAAACCATGACCCTGTGTCTCTTTATATTTAAGACGATAGTGTTGATAATTGCATGCTGGTGGAGACAGTCAGGTGTAATAGTGTGATGATTTCTGACCCTCACACAGATTTCTTATCGGGCTTCAGAATTGTGACCTTGGGCAAAATTGATCTTCAGTTAAGTGTTCAAGTCCCTCAGTGTGAAGATAAAGAGGTCTTGACACCACCATCAGGAGAGAGGGGAGGAGACAGCTAGCAGAGGTCAAAAGTGGACAAAAGTCTGAATATTTCCATTAAATATTCTGGGAGAGGGATGTACAAAGCTCTTTGAGTGCTGATGCAAGGCACTAAACCGCTTAGATACATGTAATAGAAGACAAAGAAAGAGAGAGAGAGAGAGAGAGATGGAAATGGGGCAAGGACAGCTAAGTTAATGCAAAGAGAGAGAGAGATCCAATGGCAAATGCTTTCAACCCTGAAGAAAGAGTCACTCTCCTGCCTGATGTGATTGATTGAATGGCTTAGATCTTCTCCTGCCACCACAGAAAAAGATTAATCATGAAAGTTTCCAAACTTGGTTTGACATTTCCTTGCCTTTTTTTAACAGTCATTAGCAAGCAATTACCCTGCGGTTTGGTGTGGCTTGTGGGAAGGTCATACCGAGTCAAAGCCCATGGCAGATTACCACAGCACTTTTAAAAAAACTTATTCCTTCCTAGAGAAAGTACTACACTACTAAACTTTCCCAGAGGCTCCAAGACTCCTTCACCTGTCAACCAATTTGGAATCTAAAGCACTTGCTGCTACACTCCCTGTTGAAAATGGCATTTCCTTTCTGAAGTACCAGAAAACTAAAATGAATACAACATTTAAGAAAATAATATATGAACAAATTATGGTTCATATATTGGTATTTTGGCCTATTCCTCCATGCAGATCTCCTCTTGAGCAGTAATGTTTTGGGGCTGTCGCTGGGCAACACATACTTTTAACTCCCTCCAAAGATTTTCTAAGGGATTGAGATCTGGAGACTGGCTAGGCCACTCCAGGACCTTGAAATGCCTCTTACCAAGCCACTCCTTCGTTGCATGGCTGGTGTGTTTGTGATCATTGTCATGCTGAAAGACCCAGCCTCGTTTCATCTTCAATCCCGTGCTGATGGAAGGATGTTTTCACTCAAAATCTCACGATACATGGCCCCACTCATTCTTTCGTTTACACGGATCAGTCGTCCTGGTCCCTTTGCAGGAAAACAGCCCCAAAGCATGTTTCCACCCCCATGCTTGTTTTTCTTTGGATGCAACTCAGCATTCTTTCTCCTCCAAACACGACAAGTTAAGGTTTTATCAAAATGTTCTTTTTTGGTTTCATCTGACCTTAAGACATTCTTCTAGTCCTCTTCTGGATCATCCAGATGCTCTCTTCCAAACTTCAGACGGGTCTGACATGTACTGGCTGAAGCAGGGGGACACGTCTAGTACAGCAGGATTTGAGTCCCTGGCAGCGCAGTGTGTTACTGATGGAAGCCCTCTGCAGGTCATTTACTTGGTCACTAGATTTGTGCAGTTCTTGTGATAATTTTGACCCCACGGGGTGAGATCTTGCATGGAGCCCCAGATCAAGGGTCTTGTAAGTCTTCCATTTTCTAATAATTGCTCCCACACTTGATTACTTCACACCAAGCTGCTTACCTATTACAGATTCAGTCTTCCCAGCCTGCTGCACGTCTACAATTGTGTTTCTGGTGTCCTTTGACAGCTCTTTGGTCTTGGCCATAGTGGAGTTTGGAGTGTGACTGTTTGAGGTTGTGGAC
>JAUCMU010000048.1:3618253-3629659 GCA_032275025.1 Enteromius treurensis | reverse complement strand
GATCGGAAGAGCGTGATCGGAAGAGCGTGGTGTCAACCATGGCATCTATTTAATGATGTGAATTAAAAAAAAAAATTACACTCAAAAAGTTGCATTCTGTTTTATAATGCACTTCAATACTGAGGTTGACGCTAATAATGTGATACGGCTGGTGGGTCGGCAAACGTTGTGGAGAACTTTATGGCCGTGAGGGTGTGGGATTGCGCACTTGACATAAACGTATTTATTTCTGAAGGTACATATTTAAATGAGCCCCGATAAATGCAGTTCGTACTATTTATAAATGCTTTTTTATAAAGAACATTGTTTTCTCAATACTTTTCCTATATCGCTGTGAAGGAAAGAGCGCAAAATCGATCATCGAGGCATCAATATCAATGGACAGCACCTGATAAGGTCGCACTTAAGAAGGTTTACCTTAAGTAACATCACAAGGTAACTAAGGTATAGTTCTGAGATCACACGTAGGAAAGGTATAACTGTAGTTAAGGTGTACCTTTTGAGTCTTCGTGGCACGCTAAAAGACAATGTTATTGGAGAACGCAGCCCTGGACTACAGCATCCGCCAACTCCTGGACAGTCTGTGGTGCAACGTGGCATTGGTGGATGATGGAACAGGGACACAAGAGTAAGTGTATTTAAGTGGCTTTTTATTTGCAACATTTTCTGCAAGTATTTTTTATTATAAAAAAAAACACTAAGATTTGAATTACATACAAGTGCCAAGTAAATACAATTAAGTGAACTTCTCTCGCAAGCCTTTCAAGAAAGCACCACTTTCCTCTACAGTCAAGAAGCCATTTCTTCTGCTGTGCATGTTAAAGTATGGTATCTGGTATCATAACTACATAGCGTTACCGCCAACTGTGATGACAAATCAGAGGATAAAATCTAATAAACTTAACAGCCATCTAATTTTATAATCCATATAATTTTTTTATCCACATCTATGCCCCTTCCAGCTGAGGTCTATATTTGTGTGGACGACCAGACGGTCAAAACAGGTCAGAATAGGAAGCTTATGTGAGAGAAAGGGACAGAGACAGAGTTCGTGTCAGAGATATGGCCCACGGGTGATATTTTGAGAGACAGGGTAAAATGTGTAGAGCTGTTCATCACGCACAGAAACACAGATGAGAATAGAAAGACAACGTGCTCCGCTGAGCCCCTCTCTCGTGTTCTCGGGTTCATAATGCATCCATTAGCTGGAGGAGAGCTGGGTGAGACTGATAATACAGATGTTAAAAATCTGTGTAATTGTGTAATTGCTTTTTGCCAGCAGGAGTAGCTTTCAACTAGGACATTGACCAATCAGAAACCTCCATCACACACTTACAACGATTACAAACATTTATCAATTAAATATGGCGCCTGTTTAAAAATTATTTCTACATTATAAAGCAGTTTTTGCATATGAAGTAAAAAAAGAAAATAGGAGAAAAGAAAAGAAAAAATGAAAATCTGCCTTAAGACTTTGATTAGCTTGTTCTGCAGGACTGACGTTCACCACCACTAATATATATACACCCAAGTGTAACATGCATTATTTTTCTAACAATTCAATTCTAATAAGTCAATTATTAAGCTACCATTGCCACACCTCAAGACATTGATCAGATGATATATTTCAAGGAATTTTCTGTTTTTTGTCCTTAAAACGTCATTGTGAGTAGGATCTCATCCAACGTATCCTTAGCTAACTTCAAAATGTAATTTTAGACCTACAGATGCCTTTAATAGTGGACAACTGCCTTTTTATAACTCATACCAAGTTCGGTCAGAATCCACTAAAGCATTGTAAAGATACAGCCCCATGTTGCACAAAAATCTTGCTTCTAGACCTTAAGGTTCAAACTTTATTAGCTAAACAAATCTGGCTTTCTGTGACGCTGGAGACTCCAAATGTGCTATGCTTAATATTCAGACTCGCCTCTATCTAATTTCATAACTTTCTCACAAGCAATTTTATGTGCTGCTATAGACACCCAAAGCAGAAGACGAAGAAGACGAAAAAACAATCTGTACCTTTGGTACTTGCCACCTAAAAATGGAATTAAGCTTGAAAAAAACTGTTTTCTTTTTATTTTAAGTGATAACTTTTAGCATTTTAAATTAGATTTAAATTGGATTATTTTTATTTAATCTATTCATCCTGTGGCTGCTTGATTGATAACCATTGCTTTGAGATGCTTTGGAAAAGCAACTACTAACAAGCATACAAGAGACCATCAATTTCCATCAAATTCAAAGCAAGTGCATTATCGCTAATTAGCACAACCCTCTCAGCTTTTTCTATTATCCTTTCTCCATTTCTCCCTCTGTCTCTTTCTTCAACATTCTCCTCCTCTTTCATCCTTTATCTTTCCCAATCATGCATTTCTTTTCTTCGTGGAGCACTAATTAATGCGAGATATTGGACACGGGCCTGTGCGCTTGCTAATACAACAGGATAAGAGGAGCTGACAGACGGGCCGTTTAAAAAAAAATCAAGAGTGACCACAGTACTGAAGAAATTAGGCAACACTGGGGGAGAACGAAGATGAGAACGCTCAGGATGTTGAGGGTATAAAAAGCTCTGCCCTCTGCAAGAGCAATTATCTATAGCTCACGGGTCGACCCAGCCATCGGTCCTCCCAGCAAATGAATTTCTTCTCCATTCTTCAGTCATCCCTCTGCCCCCTTCTTACTCTCTGTCCATTTTCACAAAGATGCGTGTTGATTTAAGCCAAATTGATCCCTCCCGGGTTTCAACGCTTGATCAATCTGTTTAAGGTCCACAGGGATTGACGAGTGAATGTTTATTAGACACCTCCTCCTTGCTTTTCTACCCCTTCCCCCTCAATCCCACTGTTACTCATAGGGAATCTCAGAAGTGTTGCTCTGATCCGTAATGAGGCAGCATATGGATGAAGCATGTGATCTATACAGTTTTATTGATTTGAATGTGAAAGGCATCAGAAGTCGCAAACCAGGTTCCGCCTAAACTGTATCATTTTAAACAGATCAAACAAGAGGTTTCAGAACAATTCATATTTATAAGTGGTGCCTTTTTAAGGATTATTTTTAGAGTTAGGTATTGTAGCAAATTTCAAACTTAAATATTCAATTCGACCGGAAGCGTAGCTACCAACATTGTTGGGATGTGGGATTACTTTTCTAAGTAATCAGATTTAGAGTTATAAAGAAGCAGGGGATCATACAGTTAAAAAACATATAAGAAACAGAATATACTGTAATAGAGACTTGAAAGTTTCATTTAAGTTCAACCAGTAGGCAACCGCCGAGGAGCTCCTTGGCTGATATTTTCTATCACCTACAATATGCCACAAAAGGCAACTCCCAAAACAATCACAGAGAACACCCCATTAACCACCTAGCATTTCTCTAGAAACCACCTAAAACAACAAACCAGAACATCCACATTTATAAACCAACATGAGCCTATTAGAAACCCCACATAACAATGATAAAAACCCTACAAAGACATCCTGCGCCCTGAATTTTGTTGTTAGGTGAAGGGTGGAGTATTTCCAGTTAATTTCTTGAAAATGTTCAGTATGTTTTGGAAACTTTAGTTACATTTTGGGAAGGTTTTTTTTGTCCCCTTTGCAACCCTAATCCAATCACAAGTGAACAATACAGGTGTAAAGGGGGTCTGAAGAGTTCTGAAATTATCTACCTTTGAACAGTTTCAGAGACAAAGAAAAAATCACATTCAACAAGACTGGTTTCACAGTGAAGCCTCTAAAGACTGCCTCCTCTCCACCTACTGACTTTATACATAAACATTAGTGTTGTTGAAGCATTCTAGCTGGGGGTTTCAAATTTGCTGAAATCATTAGTTTAGTTTGAAAGCAAAAAATAAAAAATAAGAACAAGAAAATTTTCCAATTCTGATTTTAACACAAACTCTCAAAGTTCAGTATGAGGCTATCAAAGAAGAAGAGAAAGCTGCTGCCGTCCGTATCATTCAGTAGTCTCCTTTTGGGACTCCTTCCCAGCTTCATAATGGCAGTAAATGGCTTGAGAGTTTGAAGCCCAAAAAAGTGCACCCACTAATAAAAATAAAGGGTTAGAAGAAGCTTATGGTTTAAAAAGCTTTAAATATAGATATTTTTCTTACACAAATGCATTGAATCACTTTAGAAGGTCTTTATTAGCCATGTGGAATACTTTTATAATGGATGGATACACTGTATTTTTCTTCTTAATTATCATTCCCTGCCATTATAAAAGAAAGTCACATACACTTGCTTGAGGATGAGAAAATGATGGGGTAATTTACATTTTTGGGTGAACTATCCCTTTAATAGCAGGTGTAAACAGGGCCCTAAAACAGAGCAATATTCTAGAAACAACATATCAACTTCCTGACAACACTCAACCACCAAGAAAGGAAGTTAATCCTAAAAATTTGTTTCAAGGATTGCTTATAGAAATAAACAAATGATTATTATCCAGCAAGATTTTTTTTTGACTCCATGAGATACTGGTTCCAAATTCTGATGGAAATTTTATTAATCCTGTACACATTGCTTTGTCATTTTTGACAAGAGCGGGTGTGAATGAACCTGACGGATAACCAGATCAAAGTCAGACACAAAAATATCCACCAATGCCAGCTGTGCAAATATGTACAACAAACAGTAATGCACCCATGGTGCACAGAGAGTGACGTCTTTTCATTTAAAATCGTTTATCATAAAAAAAATGGATCACTGCAAGAGAAAAAGCAGGCAAATCTTTCTTACTTTCTCCTCCCCTGATGTCAGCACAGATGCTGTGTGAACTGTGGTGACACCGTAAGAGGATATTAAGACCAACAGGTCAACAGAACAATAATTAAAACCCAAACATACACACAGCAGCACAAAAGCATAATGAAAACGCACACATACAGATCAAACATGCTATATTCTACAAAAACACAAACACACACAAAACCCATTTGAGCCAAATCCTTTGTCTGCTTCTAAAAGATATGATACAAAAGGATGAGGGATAAAGGGACGGATGCGTGGATGGTTTAAGGTGGATACAATGCCTGTGAGGACACTAGGATGCTGGCCTAAACACACACACTCTACACCATTTGAGGCAGGATCACATTTCAAAAGCTCTCCAGAGCCAACATTTGGGCAAGAAACCAAATAGCTGTTAAGAGCCCCTCCTTAACAAACATGTGAGAGAAAGCTAATAAAGACCTGAATGTTTATGTGGCTAAAGAAAACAGTAGCTTCTTTTCATTTCACCTTCTTTTCTTCTTTTATTCATCCGTTCATGTGAGAATCAGTTCACATTTGGTCATGTGGTTGGAGAGCGATTCATTTAATCTGACCTACAATGGGCTCAGTACAAACAATATCAAGAGGCTTTAGGACAAAAGCTCCTAAAGGAACAGATTTGGGAACATTGTTAAAGGAATGTTCAGGGTTCAATAATAGTTAATCACTATCATCAGCATGTGTTACATACTGTCCTTTACCACAGACGATAATTTACACTTTTAAACACGGAAATTGTGTATTTCACTTACAAGTAACATATATATGAAAAGACATTAATATATTGTGCATTATAAGTGTAAATATTAAAAATGATCAAATGAGACCAGTAGGTGCAGTTGGTTTCTAACCTTGTGGCATTTGAAAATATTGCCGAAATTAATTACTGTAGAAATTTGCAATGGCACGACTATGTCAGCAGCGTTTTTTTAATGAAATCATATTTCTACTTAAACTGAAAAAGGGTAACTGCAACATTTTCTTTCGCAGTTCTTACATTTTCAGTATTTCAGTAAAAAAAAAAAAAATTCTGCATCAAGTCTTTCAATTAACAGTATAAAAGTAGTCCCACCATTACTTTTAAGTAAGCAATAAAAATCTGTGTGGAAACATGATGAAGCACTGCCTCGAGTACTTATTGCTTTTATAAAACGGTTTCCACACAATAGGAAATTGTTGTACTTTTTTGAACCAAGTTTGTTAAATGCAGTCCTTCCGCTAAAAGAAAATAGTCCCTGACAGCAACATTAAACTTCAAGAGAATGTTCCAAACACGCCTCTCATTTAATGGAGCTTAAATAAATACAGAGAATAGCATAGAATAGCTTATAATCCACAACATCATTTTAACACCATATATGATATTTTCTCACACACATACATCTGCTTATCTCTCAGCATTACAAAACCTCTGTTTTCCGTCTTTTAGTTTTAAAACAGAACGATTCGTGGCGTAGCGGGAGATTGCAAGTTTAAACTGATGGACATACAAAAACATTCCTAAAACACAAAACTCAGAGATGCAGTAATATTTCCTCTATACGACGGAAACTGCCGGTTTTCAGACAGATGCGTGCACACTTCCGAACGCCAGGCTTTTATTAGACGAGAAAGGGCATGGTCTCAAAATTAAAGTTGAAAGGTGCAACATAACGCGAGCGGGGGTCACTCATATTTTTTATTAAATAAATAATAGACAATTAACTTTGCCGGAATCCATAATACACAGAACAGTTTTATGCTGCATAAGTTATTGTTGGTAACACTTTACAAATTATGAATTATCATGTACTAATACATGAATTAACAATTGACTATCTATTAATCAAGAACTAACTTAACTACGACATGACTAAGCTTCAGGTGGCAAATTTGTACCATTAAAGCATGTTTGGTTTAGATTACCACAAATTGTTAATTAATACATTAACTAACAAGCAGTAACTAACATGTAATTAAGGTGACATTATTCATGCAGTAATTCATGTCGTAATTAAGTTAGTTCTTGATTGATAAATGTCTTAACTCATCATTAGTTTAGTCAAGAAATTGTTAATTCATGTATTAGAACATGATCATTGTCACGCCCAGCTGGAGCTGCCAGCTAAAGACTGTGCTTGGCACTCCAGCTTTCTATGTACTCTGTGTTTCGTGTGTTTTCTTACTTGGACTCCATTCCCCAGAATGCACTTCTCCTTCACAGCTGTTCCGAATCAGGTTCAATGATTCAATTAAATCCACCTGTATAAATAGCAGTCTGTGTGTTTGTCTCTTCACGGTTCATTACATCGTCACCCGATTCCTGTATTTCATTCATGTCTTTATTTCTAGTTGTTTTGTCTTTGGATTTATTAGTTGCTGACCTTTGCCTGTACCTGGATATTCCCTCTGCCTCGCCCTAGGATTGATTTACGGTATTTGACCATTGTGCTGTTTAACGTTTCTCCTGCTGTCTATGCCTCCACTGAGTCTGTTTTGCCGGCGATCTACTTTGCATGTTTTGACTCTGAGCTTGAATAAACTCACTTGCACTTGATCTTGCACGTCTCACGTCCCATTCGTGACAATCATTTATGTACTGTTATTGTAAAGTGTTACCGTTATTGTTTATGTTGCTTAGGGTGTTGCTCAGTGATACACAGAACAGTTGGGTGAAGTGCTCATAGCCGTGCTGTATCATGAATGAAACACAGCTGCAGACCAATCAGAAAGCAACTAACCGTTTTAGTATATTACTTATCCACTAATTAAAATTTTAAAAACTTTATATTTATAATAACACACATTACAGAATTACAATAAACACTATAACACAAGCTTCGCATTTCTGCTTTTAAAGTGCATTCAGTTTTGTGTTTTATAAACTGATGGACTAAGTCCAAATAATTATAAAATACAATGGATGAGGTGACAGAATAAATGACTAAATTTTAATTCGAAAGTTATGTGCGCTTTGTTTATTCATTTCTTTTTTATTTCTACATTTTTGGGACACACAAGATTTATTTGCATTCAAAAAAGCAGCAAAAACGTCTGCTAGGTGACTGAAGCGAAACGGTCAAAATTAATGAAATTCATTATTTGTGTTCTCAAATGACAGACAGAGTAAAAGCAAACGTCTACCAGAAAAAAAAAACAGTCAGTGGTGTTGACAGACTGGTCAAGCATGGAATCGCTTCTGCTGATAACAGACAAACACATATTGAACCCAAATATATACTCCCTTCACCCATTGCATGTCAATTTGAGCGAAACGGGACAGAAATTGCTCTCTTTTTATCATTCTCTCTCTCTTTCTTTTTTTTTGGTTAGCATCCGTGAGTAGAGCTTGTGGTTCTAGCATTTTTTAATCCATCTGTATGCATGAATGAATGAGTGACACGCGTGAGTCCATGCACTTAATGCATTGGGGGTCCCTTAGGTAGCAGGAACACAGCCCAGTTTTCGTGCTGCATGCTGGGATTGGTTCAGAGCTGTTGGGTGTGTGAAACAGGGCGAGAGGGGGTTAACCCAACATCTGTGCCTCTCCAGATCTGATGAAGCTTTATATGAGCAGTGACACAAACATGCTGAATCAAAAAACCAGTGTTACTCTGTGAATCGTTTTATTAAAGCCTGCGTAAAATGAAACAATGACTGTATTGTAACCAGAAAATGATATGCCAATATGTGTGCAAGGGCAGATATTAAAGCAAACAATCAGTTCTCTGAAGTGTAATGAAGTTGTTGAATCAAACGACTTGAAAGCAAATATGAGTTTCCTCTAAATAAACCTCTTGTGTACTCACATATCAGGCTTTCTCGTCGGACGGCTGAGAAAAAGTGCTTAAACATTGATAATAATTTGCTCACGGAATATAACATTAATTAAAACAAGCCATCCTAATTGGGTAAAAAAAAAAACATGTTTGAATAAACATAATTATCTAACATTACTTGAGGGAGGTTTTATGGTTATGCAATTTGTTTGCAAATACATGTTTTTGCTCAAAGGGCAAAACATAATTCTATATAAAGTACATTCTATTCTGGGTGCAAACTGTTATTTTAAAGCAATAGTTCAAAAAAGGAAAAAATGCTGAAAATGTACTTACCTTCAGGCCACCCGAGAACTGATTTGGAGAAACATTACATCACTTGCTCAACAATGAAGTGAATGGGTGCCTTTTAGAATGAGAGTCCAAACAGCTCATTCCAATGTAACAAATTCATTATTTCAATGAATATACTTCAAGCTGTTGCTTCTGATTAAGTCCTTGTCCTAATGTTGCTTTTTCAAGTCTGAATCAGTAAATAAATATGTGCAGAATCATCACTTACAAGCAAATACAGTCCTACACAAATATGTTGGATTTTGATATGAGAGAACAACAGAGGATTGACCTTTTTCACTGGAGGAAGCATTATTATGGATTATTTTGGCCAGAAGCAATGTTTTAAATTTTAATGATGGATTTGCTTCTTACAACCACGCAGCCTTTCACTTTACAAGATGGACTGGTTTGGACTTTCATTCTGACGGCCCCCATTCACTGCAGTGGATCCATTGGTGAGAAAGTGATGCAATGCTATATTTCTCCAAATCTGTTCTGATGAAGAAACAAACTCCAGAGAGTGAGACCTTTTTAAGCAAATTTTCATTTTTGGATGAACTATTCCTTTACGTTACTGAATCTACACAATTACACAAGTGAAATGAGAAAGAATCAGGAAAAGGACATGATAAGAAGAAGCCAGGATAAAGCGAGGCAAGGTCTTGCTGTCCGTTTCAGCACCATGCTGAGAACTGCAGATATACTGTGATTACATATAATTCCCTGGGGCCAAGGGAAAACATATATTTCTTACGATTCCGTAAAAGCCCTTGAGATCACTGTAAGCATGTGTGTGAATGTTTTCATTCATCATGTAGGATGTCAGGTAGACTTTATGTTTATGTCCAGCTAAAAACCCATGAACTCTAGCTGACATTCCCTTCAGCGGGTTGAGCCCAATGGTAACATGACGGGCAAAAACATATGAGAAAAACAACAATGTACGAGTAAGGCTTCACCAATCACCAACTTTCTAACCAAAAGATGCGCATGGCATTCAGCAAAGCATGTAAATAGCATCACAGGACGCACAAAAAATAACTAAATAGTAAAATTGTGGTTCTGGTACACAAAGCAAATAGTTAAACAATAATAGCTTGCTACACTGTATAAAAAATAGCCAAATTGAAAACGTTTTTAATCGCTTTGAATTTAATTATTGATGAAACCTAAGTTAACTATTATAGTAAATACATTTTAAAATGGAAATTGAAATTGGAAATTGAAATTGGATGTTAACATTATACAGCATAAGGAGAAATTAGTAAATAGTAGGCTACTGTTAATATTGTGTAACAGTCTAAAGAGTTCATTTATAGTAGAGTACAGCATCGGTACACAAAAATATCTTCAGTCCAGTATAGTACATTACAGTAAACAGCAGAAGACTTAAGTGTTGTCTACTTCAATGCATGTCACCGCGTAAATAAACGGGACATCGTTCTCATGTGAGTGCACTATGAATCACAGAAACACTGTGAGCTTACCGTCTACAGCCATAGTCGGTACAAACGCGTATCTCTCCGTGATTGCTTTAGTAGGTGTCTGCCATGGTCACGGGTGTCCGGTGCAAAAGAGAGCCGGTGCTCCTTAACGACACCTCCGAGCGCACAGATCTGCTGTGGAGCAGGATAAATCAGCGCAAGCGTCCAGATATAAACCCGAGAGAGGGATGACAGTCACTCGGCTCCCAAAGCCTCGGGCAAGTTTAAACTCCTCCCTCTGCTTTCGCACCTTAGTGCTGCTGAACGCACTCACACTGCGCGCGCGATTCACTGATTACACAAAGGGCTCTGAAGATGAATGACAGTATGAAGCCAGCGCAATAAAACACGCCTGTCATTTAAACTACATCTAAACCAAGCGCGTGCGAGGGGGGAGTGGAACATATGGGGCAAACGCGTGAGAGCGCCTGACAATAAATGTTTGTTGATACTTAGGGAAAGCGCACCTTTACGAGGCGTTCTGCTTTTGTCACGGGGTTATTAAATAATACTCAATAACAAATGCTATTAAGGCTACAATGAGCAACTTTTGCGTTTTAAGACATTTTAGAGCTGTCGGGGTGGATTTCATGGGAAAATTCACACATACGTCACTCGTCCGGAAAATACAGTAAAAAGTAGCAAAGCTTCATTTTATTGGCACAACAAACGACAACAATTTGTAGAACATTTATCCAAAGTAGCACAGCCAAAACGCTACCAAAAAAATGCACACTGTAAAATCCAATTTTATATCTTACTTTTATTTTTTTCGTTACCTTTACTTAGTTGTTATACTTACTAGGATTTATTAAGTTACAGATACTTTTTAACGAGTAAAATTACTTACTTGCTGCTATGAGTAAGCCTTACTAAGAATATTCAAGTAGCCATAACAAAACTAATGACATTAATAAAGCAGTGAGGGGCAGCCGTGCACTAATTTGTTGCTTGATGGGGTGACGCAGAATGAAAAATGCTCCATTGTTGTGTGTTTGTTTGTGGCGCGTTTACGATGATGTCACGGCAGTAGAGGCGGCGCAA
>JAUCMU010000048.1:3579159-3599796 GCA_032275025.1 Enteromius treurensis | reverse complement strand
ATTTTTTCCCCTTACCTAAGCTACATACCTTCTATGTACATATCAGAGAACAATTTAAAATATTCTCTCAATGCATTTTATGGCACCTTTAAGGTTAAGAGTGTGAAAACTTGAGTGACAGATGGATTGCTGCTGCTGTCACCACCATTGAATGGTTGAGCTTTATGTCTCTGCCAACTCTTTCGACATTGACGTCATTTCAGTAAGGGCAATAGAGAAGAATGGAGAAAACTTTGATTCATATTCAAGTCTGACTGCCAACTCTTAGACCACTGAAAGCAAGGGGTTTCATATTGTATGTGAATAAGTTGAGTGTTAAACGCAGTCCGGTTCGACAGGCATTTCTGTTTGAATCTATAAGCTTTCAAGGACTGTCTTCTCAGCCCAGCCGATTTTCCTGATGTTGTAGGCACATTTATTAAATTGACCTGCCGAAAGCCCTTGAGTCTGATGTGACAGTGTCTGCTCTCATTATCGTCTCTGCTGAGAAATCCATTGCTGGAGCATTGAGGTGGTGTGAGGATGGTTGATACATCCCAAGTGATGAAATATGAACTTAAAATTAGCTATTTACTTCCACTGAAATGCTCAGAATGATTTCATTTAACATTTATAAGCACAGATTGAACTTTAAATATATGAACTGTACTGCTTAATGTGTATGACACTCACAAATAATGGATTTTTAAAGCTCCATTAAAAAAAAACTTACAATGCTTTAAAGGTCTTTTTACTCTGTCAGATTTTAACATCATTTACATTAAGTACTTAAAGTACTATTTAAAGTGAGGCACTACTTTCACCAAACAAGGATTGCAGTTTTCCAAACACTACCCTTGTCTCCAGTTGGTCAGACCAACAAAAAGCCCCAACAAAAAATTGCCCCCGTAGAAACCAAGACTCTGCTGCCCTCTGTAGATGTAAAGGGAGCATACTGTCTCATAATGGTCCAAAGCTTGGTCAATGTAATTTTTTATTCAGCCCAAAATTTTTAATTAAAAGGACCAAGTCAATCAAAAATGCTAAAGGATGCGTATACAGATTAGGATAGCAATCTTACCTTCAAACCAATAGGATCCTAGTAGTACTTATCAAATACAATCATTCTAAACATATAAAACTCCACTGATTACTTTCCCTCTAGCAAGTGCTTATTTGATTCTTTAACAAATTGTCAATTAAATACATATGCTTGATAAAAAGGAAGGTTCAGCAACATTAGCTACACAGTACTTTTTTTTAAAGTAAGTTTTTGTTTTGTTTTTCCGTGTTACGCGTCTTGTTTTTACGAGAGTAAAAGTCGAAATATTACGAGAATAAAGTCGTAATATTACAAGAATAAAGTCGAAACTGCAAAAATAAAAGTCAAAACATTATGAGATTAAAGTCGAAATACTACGAGAATAAAAGTCAAAATATTACGAGATTAAAGTCAAAACTATGTCGTAATATTATGAGAATAAAGTATAAAAAATACGAGAATAAAAGTCGAAATATTACAAGATTATAGTCGAAACTACGAGAATAAATCTCAAAATATTACGGGATTAAAGTCTTAATATTACGATAATAAAGTCAAAATGTTATGAGAATAAAAGTCGAAATATTATGAGAATAAAGTCGAAATATTACGATAATAAAGTCGGCCTAGATTGGCAGCACGCGGAGATATTCCAAAGTCTTAGCTTTCAAAATAGCGAAATACAAACAATATGTATATTATAACATGACATATATATTATAACCTGTCATATAGCTGAAATCTCTTTAGTTTAAGCGTTGTGTAGGTCAATAATTTTCCCGATTACGATGAGATTTCATTAGAAATTAGTCTATAGCATGTTTTCCCATGCCTTCTGATGTTTCTTCACTTTTATATCTTGCTGTACCCTTGAAACAAAGAGGAAAAACACATTCATTTGAAAGATGAGCTGTTTAATATCAAAAGAAACAAAGCAGAAAATTAATGCGATTACTGGGTGTCTGGCGTGCTACAAATAATTAATATATTTAATACAGCGATCTGATCAGTAAAGAGCTTGAACAACACATTACTGTAAGACACTATTAGTGTTTCGCTTTAAACTGAAAGCTGACACTTTGTTGTAAAAGTACTGAAGGGATCAATCTTTTCGCTTTTCGGTGGCGCACTATAACGAATCCAATGGAAGACATGAAATATTATGTCCAAGCATATTGTCCCCGCAAATATTAAACATGATATAATTTCTGCTAATAATCCCACATAAATGTCTTTGTAGTGTATTAAAAAAGGTTAAATAAGAAAGCTACAGCGCCCCCCGAAGGAATGTGTGTGAGCTGACGTTAAGATCAAAAGTTTTTCCTGTTTAGTCTTTTAATAAAGATCATATTCTTGATATTATGCCGTTTCCTCGTGTTCTTAGATCTCATCCCAGTAACATGAAGCAATATTCAAATACGCCTAAATTCCGGTGGCCTTCTCTTAATCCGGGTCATTTGCAAGTGCACTATACAATATTATACCTTTAATTTTTAAGATTTTCTAGAAGCATTTCGACTTCATTCTCGTAATATTACGTCTTTAATCTCGAAGTTTTAGATTTTTTTTTATTTATTTATTTTGGTGGCACTAAAACGCCGTCGTATGTTTTAATTATGACAGAAGCACATAACATATAACTTACAACAAAAGTACAAAGAGCAGGTGAATTTAGGTCAACTTTCTTCAAACCGCCTGTCCTGTGAGGGCGCTATAGGGCAGCTGCAATATTTTAAAGGCAGACTTTTAAGTCACCGGATGCGCGTCTCTTGTTGTGCCGGAAGTGAAGTGTGTTGTCGGCAGCGCAACGATGGCGAGCGCTACAGCGAAACAACCCGCGAAAACTGCAAGCAAAGGCGCGTCCGGGGGGACCGGAGGGGCCGCGGGCGGAGCACCGGCGATGCCGCTCGCCTCTCCACTCATGGGCGGCTTGAATAAGAAGAAGAAGCCGTTTCTGGGCATGCCTGCGCCGCTGGGTTACGTGCCCGGTCTGGGGAGAGGGTGAGAGACCAATACATGCACAACATGTTGCACATAATAATAACAAAAGTCTAAAATCTGTAAGACAGCTCACTTCTTGCATAAATGTGTTAATAATAACAACACGCACGATTTTCAGTGTTTAAATTGTGATGTTTATACGATAGTTAATAATGCGTAATTTGTTTGAATGTGTTGTGCGGTGTTTGTGTTGTTTTACGACGTGTTATTAACTTAATATATCATGATGCTTTGTGTTTTTCTGTTCTAAAATGTCTTGTAATTTGCACCACTTTTAAACGTAAGAAAACTAAGGCTGCATTTATTTGATCAGAAATGCACTAAAAAAACAGTAATATTCTGTAATATTTTATTAATGAAAATGCATTTTTATTTTAATACCTGCCGTTATTCCAGTCTCCAGTCAACAACAACTAGAATTAGAAATGTTTATTAAGCAGCGAATCCGTTTATTAGATTGATTTCTGAAGCATGGTGTGATACTGGAGTAATTGTGCTAAAAAAAGGAAGTTTTTTATTACAGAAATAAATTGCATTTAAAATATATTCAACTAAAGGGGCTGTTATACTAAATTGTAATAATATTTCACAATATTACTGATTAATCTATTTTTGTTCAAGCCAGTACAACCTTTGCTGAGCATTAGAGTGTTCTTTCCTTTACTTAAAAAATTGTAATGTCTCCAAACTTTTGACCGGTAGTATATGTTATGATATTTTGTTTTCTAAGTACTGAGTTGCTATTGTGCTCCTCAGTGCAACGGGTTTCACCACACGATCGGATATCGGTCCCGCTCGTGATGCCAATGACCCAGTAGATGATAGGCACGCACCCCCTGGGAAGAGGACGGTTGGTGATCAGATGAAGAAGAACCAAGAAGAGGATGAAGAGGATCTGAATGACACTAACTATGATGAGGTAAAGCTGCAGTTCATCATGAATTGTGCTGAGGAGGTTGATTTGACCTGTTTATCTGTGATTGCATGCAAAAAATCGCGTTTAATGATTTGGAAATGCTCACTTTTTAAGCCATCTGTTTTTATTTTAACTGATCTCTCTGATGTCCAGCTTAACAAAACTCAGAAACATGTATTTTTAACTGGCTTGACAGCAGCGACGAAATTAGTAGCAGCAAGATGGAAACAGCCACATTTATTCAAGAAGAAATGTGGGGTTCTTACATTCATAGATATGGTATATTGCGAGAGGACTAATGGTATCCAAGAGAGGTACCCAAACTTTGGAGAAGCTTTATTTTGTTCTCTTAGGTTCTTTTCTTTATAGTTATTATTTTATACATTAACAGTGGTACTTAAAGTTCCTTGTTTTGATTTTAATTGCCTCCTCCTTAATGTTAATCACTTCTTTCAGCACTGTTTTTGTATGGATCTCTCTCTTTGACATAACCTGGGTTTAACTAAACAAATGGGTACAGGCCTCCTATTGGACAATTAGTGCATGGGTGATTCTCTTTCAGCTGGCAACAAGTTATTTAACCCCAATTGGTGCAATGAGTTATTTCTCATTTCATAAACGACCATGTCGAAAGACACATCCCGTGGTTGTGGAAAAGTTGTTAGTGTGTTTGAGAAGGCATGCATCAAGCAGAGAAAACATCTAAGGAGATTGCCGAAACTACTAAAATTGGGTGAAATACTGTCCAACACGTTATTAAAAGTGGAAGGATAGTGGGAGCAATGGAAGAAGGTCATGTGGTCTGATGAGTCCAGATTTACCCTGTTCCAGAGTGATGCACCCATCATGCCGAGTGCCTGCTGTACAAGCCTGTGGGGGCAGTGCTATGATCTGGGGTTGCTGCAGTCGGTTAGGTCTAGGTTCAGCAACAGTATGTGCTTCAAGAATGAGGTCAGCTGACTATATACTGAATGACCAGGTTATTCCATTAATGGGTTTTTCTTCCCTGATGGCACGTGCATATTCCAGGATTCATCGGGCTCAAATTGTGAAAGTGGGAGTATGAGACATAATTGTCCCACATGGATTGGCCACCACAGAGTCCAGACCTTAACCACATTGAGAATCTTTGGGATGTGCTGTAGAAAGCTCAACAATGCAAGTTCTTGGTGAAAAATGAACGCAACACTGGATGCAAATAAATACGGAAAGGAAATATTAGAGTGTGTGACCTTTTTTTTTTGGCCAGGCAGTGTATATCTAAAAATGTTTGTTTTTCTGTATGTTAAGATGTCAAAACGACAACAATAAAAATGATAGGATTGATGGAGCTGTGTCTGACAGTGAAAAGTAAAGCACTTCAGTTTTTAAAGACTTCACATGTGCTATTATCCTGAATCTCTTGCTCTATTTCCTCTAGTTCAACGGCTACGCAGGCAGTTTGTTCTCCAGTGGGCCGTATGAGAAAGACGATGAAGAGGCAGATGCCATTTACGCCGCTTTGGATAAACGCATGGATGAGAGACGCAAGGAAAGAAGGTGAGTGTGAACTTTTGCCTCATCTACGCTTTTTTGTGTTTATGCAGAGTCTCTTGGCTCATTTTGTTGATGTATCTGCAGGGAGCTGCGAGAGAAAGAAGAGATAGAGAAATACCGTATGGAGCGGCCCAAAATTCAGCAACAGTTCTCGGACCTGAAGGTTTGTGTGTAACCTGGCGGGCATTGTCCTGCTGAACTATGATTTGTTTGTCAAAACGGTTCTCTAGCAACTTTGTCCTACAAATCACATTTGATAATATTTCATATTTTATTACAACTGTTTTCAACAATAATCAGAAATGTTTTTTTGAGCAGCAAATCAGTATATTAGAAAGATTTGTGAAGATCATGTTATACCGAAGACTGGAGTAATGATTAGTGATCCACACATTTCTGATCTTTATTTTAAATAAATCAGCCATCTATATCTTGCTGATATATCGGGCTACCACAAGTAATGATGCTGAAAATTCAGCTTTGATCACAGGATTGAATTACATATTGATGTATATATTCAAATTGAAAACCGTTATTTTAGATTATGATACTGTTCAATGTTGTTATTACTGTGATCAAATACTTATGACCTTGGTGAACAAAAAACGCTTCTTTTAAACTTTAGAATGTCCATAACAAACCCGTTTTATTATTTGTGCGTACAGAGGAAGCTGGCTGAGGTCACAGAAGATGAATGGTTGAGTATTCCTGATGTTGGTGATGCCAGGAACAAACGTCAGAGGAATCCCCGTCACGAGAAGCTCACACCCATGCCAGACAGCTTCTTTGCCAAGCACCTCCAGACTGGAGACAACCACACTTCTGTTGACCCACTGCAAGGGGTAAGGAACGGCCCGTCACCTTTCACACGCACATCAATGTCTATAAAGAATATATGGTTATAATCAGAGCACGCCGCAGTGCATTAGAGCATCCATTGCACTTGGAGAGTTCATGGCCAAATATGCATTTCTAATCGGGCTGTTTCCTTTTTCAGCAATTCGGCGGGCTAAATACACCCTTCCCTGGTGGATTGAACACACCCTACCCAGGAGGCATGACCCCTGAAGCTGGAGAGCTGGACATGAGGAAGATCGGACAGGCCAGAAACACTCTGATGGACATGAGGCTCAGTCAGGTGATGCACCGCCACATTTCAACTGCGCATTGACGAAAATGGAAAGAAAGCCAGAGGTTTTTAAAGTGTGTTTGTCTGTGCCTCCAGGTGTCTGACTCTGTGAGCGGACAGACAGTTGTTGATCCTAAAGGCTATCTCACTGATCTCAACTCAATGATCCCCACACATGGAGGAGACATCAGGTACCAAGTGTTTTACCCTCACGAGCTTAATATTCAAGCTGTCTGTGTTGCCTTTTCTAATGTCTTTCTGTGTGTAGTGATATTAAGAAGGCCCGTCTCCTCTTGAAGTCAGTGAGAGAAACAAACCCTCATCACCCTCCTGCCTGGATCGCTTCTGCCCGTCTGGAGGAGGTGACCGGGAAGCTGCAGGTGGCCAGAAACCTGATCATGAAAGGCACTGAGATGTGTCCCAAGGTGAGGCATAAATTCAGGAGGAAAGGATGTATATACTAACTAAATAATGTCCTTGATATACTTAAGGCAATTTTTCATTTCAGTTCTTCATTTAGGAGCAATTGTCTTAGCACCGGTTCACTGTTTGCGAACATCCCTACACCACATTGAGAGCGGATATGTGTGCATTCCTCTCAATAAAATTTTTTTTTAATTAAAGTGCCCTTATTATGGGTAATAAACAGGTTCATCTTTTAGTATTGGGAGTCCCCAACAACATGCATGCCAGGTCAAAAACACTTGGTAGTCTTTTTTATAATATGCATTTGTCTTTACCTTATTTGTTCCTAAACGATTCGTTCAGTGATTAATCTTTCCAGTAGGTTTGGTTCAAAGCAGTGTTTGTGAGCTTTCAATGCTGCAAAAGCACCTAGTGATAGAATGAATTTGCAATCGGGGCAGACGTGGCCTAATGGATAGGGAGTAGGTTGGAGTCCCAGGTCTGGCAGGGATTGTAGGTGGGGGGAGTGAATAACCAGCGCTGAGGTGAGACCCTTGAGCAAGTGTGTTTGTGCGTGGTTGATCACTTCTCACTGCTGTGTGTGTGTGTGCAAATGCAGAGCACAAATTCCTAGTATGGGAAACCATACCTGGCCACATGTCACGTCCTTTCCGTCCTTTCCAATGGGAGTTCAAAAGTGTTTACTAGCCAGTTTTCTAGAAACTTCATTTTTGCCTGATTATGTTTGAAACGAGTGTCACATGAGATCTTTCTATATTTCACTCAAGGTCCAATGCAACACAATAAATCAAGGATATCTAGTCTTTTTTTTCTTTCTGTGGAACATATTCATTTTAAAGAAATTTTGTGAAGGGGTCAGTTCGCAAACTTTTCAACCGTTGACAGAAAACAGATATTTCTCATCTCTATTTCATAAAGTGCAGAAGCTCATACAGGTTTGAAATGACACTGGGGTGGGAAAATGATGACTTAATTTTAGTTTTAGGTTCAACTGCTCCTATAAGCTCAAAAGGAGTCTCTTTACTTAATGTCCAGTAGGGGGCAGCATGTGTATGAGACATTGAACTTTTACAGCTGTAGGAAGGTTGCCAGTGTTGACGGGTTGCCATAGGGATACATTTACAATCTGCAAAGCTCACTTCCCAAAATGCTATAAATATGGTTCAAAAAAAGTATGTCATGATGAATGAATTAGCTGTGGCTTATGTAAGCTGCCAGTCACTTTGTCTACTAGTGCTGACTTTGGACTCGGCGAGAGAGAACTGGGAATGAAAACAGCGAGCGGAAACAATGTCAGGCCCTTTTGCTCTGTGTGTGTGCACAGCTTCATTAAGTGTTGGGAAACATCTCATAGGCTCATTAATCAAAGTTTAGCTGCACAGTTCAGCGGCAGAACAGTGACATGGCTGTGTCTCAAAGCCTTAGAGAGCTGCCCACTTAGACAGGATGTTTGGACGTGATCGGTACATTCAATCATCATGCCTGTGAAGAACAAAAATGTTGCCCTGGCAGCTGTTTCTATTAATCATTGTGCATTCATTTTTAAGAAGTCACCTGCTTGTCTTCAGTTATTCATGTTAATTGTGCAGCAAGGCTCCAGACTAAAGTGCATGAAAAAACTAAAATGTTGGTAACATTAATTTACATAATTAATAACATAAACGATGAAGATTACATTACAGTATTTATTCATCTTTGTTGGTGTTCATAAAAATAGTCATACATTGTTAGTTCGTGTTAGCTAATGTTAACTAACATAACATGTGATTTTAATAATGCATTAGTAAACTAGGCTTAAAAGTTAGAATTAACTAAGATTAATAAATGCTGTAGAAGCATTGTTCATTCTTGGTGCATGTTAACTAATGAACCTTATTGTAAAGTGTTACCAAAATGTTTTAACGTGATTTTAAAATCTAGTCACCTCTCGATGGTTGGTCAGGACTCATGAAAAAATGAACCAGTTCTTTTAGTTTAGTTTAGAGCTTTATTAATCCCCTTGGGGGCAATTAATTCAGACTTTCTCAGTGCTTCACATTTATAACACTTAATACACATATACTCAGAGTACACCAAGTACATAAAAAAAAGAAATAAAATAAAATAATAAATAAAAAAAGATTTACCAAACTGCCTCACTGACTGTTAATTCATGTTTTGTGCATTGTGAGAGCTTATTTCTAATCAAATAAAAGAAATATTAATTCAAATTCTGTGGCGTTCATTCACACACGGTCTAGCAGAACTCATATCTGCTCTTTTTGCAGCTTAATATTCACCGACACTGAACCATATCGTGTTTCAAGTTAACTCTACCGACCTACTTTTCATTTATTGTTCCAAAATGTCCGTGAAAATCTGCATCATACAGTTTTCTATGACTGGATTCCTCAATTTCACCCACATTTTACGCATCTGGGAAATAATCGGCCTCGGCTTGAGAAACAGATGTTTGTACAAGTGCAACAACAAATCTGTGTGTAACTTAACTTCATGAATGATCATCTTTATTAAGCAAGATTTTTTTTGGCTTCCTTTTGTTTATCTTGAGCCTTGCTAAAGATGTTATCTCTTCTGTGTAACTGTGTCTTGTTAATATAGAGTGTTTATTTGTGTGTCTTATCTTCATAGTCTCTGTCTGTGTGTGTGTGTGTGTTCAGAGTGAGGATGTTTGGCTAGAAGCCGCCCGGCTGCAGCCTGGAGACACGGCGAAGGCAGTAGTTGCCCAGGCGGTACGTCACCTCCCTCAGTCTGTGCGCATCTATATCAGAGCCGCGGAGCTGGAGACGGACATCAGGGCCAAGAAACGAGTGCTCAGGAAAGGTCAGTGACTCTCTCTCTCTTTATCGGTCTGTCTCTGTTCCTTTAATCCTCCTTAGGTTTCTCTTTCCACTGTCACCTGCTCTTTTTTTTTTTTCTGCCTGCATACCTGTGTGACAGAGACAGATGAATTGTTAGTTATGTATGAAAACCCTATCAGTCTCAGCTTGTTAAAACGTCCAGAATCTTCCCCTTGTGATAAAGTATCTCTTTAAACAGGCTGACCTTGATTAGCTTGTTAACTCTATAAAGTAATGTGCTGTAAGTGAGGTAATTAATTTGGTGTTTTTTTGCATTTGAGCGCTTGCCCATTGTAATTGGCTATTCACGTGATTCGAGCAAATCTGAGGAGTCTATGTATATCTAGAGGGGATACCGTTTTGATAACGTTTTTTTTTTTCTTTGCCAAATATTAGCATTTTTAAGAGCAGATCTGCTTTGTGTGCATTGTGCAAAAAAACTTTAGTTTTTCTATATTTCTGCTTGTCAATAAGTGCCACCTACAGTCAGAGAGTAATAATGCATAAGCATACATAATGCAAAATTTGTGGTTTATGTTGTTTCAATGCAGTATTGCTTTTCTTTGGTTAACATGCACAGTATAGGCATCTTTGATAGTTTGATAACTTGTAAAATGTCAGATACACTATCAAAAGATTTTAAACTGTAAGAT
Source organism: Enteromius treurensis (assembly GCA_032275025.1). NCBI lineage: Eukaryota > Metazoa > Chordata > Actinopteri > Cypriniformes > Cyprinidae > Enteromius > Enteromius treurensis. The sequence continues at coordinate 3,589,274 of JAUCMU010000048.1, read as the reverse complement.
TTGTCATGTTTTCGTGTGCATTGATCCAAAGTACAGCAAAAATGGTGAAATTTAGAAATATTTTTACCATTTTCTATTTATATTTTAAAATGTTTGCTTAATGTGACGCAGCTCTGACACGCATCTCATTTACTCTCAACAATTTTTACCTTTTCTGACCCACTTCAGGTCTTGAAGTCTCAAATAATGAGCTAACTAACGAGTTAAATCTTGCATGCTAGATGAGTGAGACAGCACTGCGCTGCTCCAGGACAGTTCTGAAAACCATTTCAGAGACATGTTCTTAAATGTAACTATATCACATGATTGCACAGTTTTAAGGCACCTTTTATTGTCTTTTGGGTAGCTTCATGACTTCACCACAACATTGCATGCGCATAGTTTATTTCACATTTTGAAATGAAAGGATAAAGGCTACAGGGCGTGCTGGTATTTTTGTGTGTGAAACGTCTCCTATTTGATATGGTCATAAAGGCTGAATAAATGCACTCCTTGTCAAGATAAAAAGTGACAGTAGCAGCAGTTGTGAGTGGGGTAGCCAACTGCAATAATTGCATAAAATATTTTTAATGCGTCTGAAAAAAATTGCATTAACTCATATTTGTGAATAACGGTTATTTACAGAGATTGTGTTATTCTCCACAGCTCTGGAGAATGTGTCAAAGTCTGTGCGTTTGTGGAAGATAGCTGTTGAGCTGGAGGAGCCGGAGGACGCAAGGATCATGTTGAGCAGAGCCGTCGAGTGCTGTCCTACCAGTGTTGAGGTACACACACACACACAACTCTGTATAGCTATCTTTGTGAGGACATACTTTGACTCAATGTAATCTCTAGCTCCTGACCCTAACTCTACTCATCAGAACTAAGTGCTTTACCTAAACCCCTACCCTAAACCTACCCTTTACCCCATCATAACCTGACCCCCTAAAATCAAGTCTTGACCCTTGGCCATCTTTAAAGGGTTCTCAGAAACTGAGGACCGGCCAAAATGTCCTCACTTTCCAAAATTTTCCTCACTCTAATGATATAAAACTCAAACGGGGTCTCACAAAGATAGCTTTACAAGTGCACACACACAAACAGTCTAAAGCAGCCAGAACCCAGAAATCTGTGGCTCAGAAATCAGATTGCTCCAACAGTGGGTTCCTTGTCTCCCGTAGCTCTGGTTGGCTCTGGCCCGATTAGAAACCTATGAAAATGCCCGTCGTGTTCTGAACAAGGCCCGTGAAAACATTCCGACTGACCGCCATATCTGGATCACAGCTGCCAAGCTGGAAGAGGCCAACGGCAACACACAGATGGTGGAGAAGATCATCGACAGAGCCATCACCTCGCTGAGGGCCAACGGCGTGGAAATCAACCGCGAACAATGGATCCAGGTCTGTAAGAGCCCAAATAGCTCAGTGCCATGCTTTACCAAATACCAATTCCAATATAGACAGGGTCAGTTTCTCAGTTAAAATGCATTGACAAATATATTAGAAAAGCCTTATTATGACAGGAAGTGTTCATTCAAAGCTGATGTGTGTGTCAGGATGCTGAGGAGTGTGATAAGGCTGGCAGCGTGGCCACATGTCAGGCTGTGATCAGAGCTGTGATTGGGATTGGCATTGAAGAGGAGGACTGCAAACACACATGGATGGAGGACGCAGACAGTGTAAACATCCTCGCACCTTTACACAAACAAATTCTGTTTCCATTCAGCACCACATGTTTATGACAGCCATGTTTGATCATTCATTTATGATGATAGCGATTTATATCAGAAGATTTAAAGGCTAGTTCACTCAAAAATGAAAGCACACGAATGCCTTGAAAAAACCTATTTTGAAGAATGGTGACCACCATTTGTTTTCCCCATACTATAAACGTCAATGGCTACAAACATTAAGTTTTTCAAAGGGATTTTTGGCAATAACTTATAAGCCTTTTAAACATTTACATTAAGATTTATACACCATCTGAACAGCTACTTAAGCTTTCTGCTGATGTATGGTTTGTTGGAAAAGGAGAATATTTGGCCAAGATGCAACTGAATTGAAAATCTCTTAAAACTGTCCAAATGAAGTTCCTGCCAATACATATTACTTTAAAAAAATTAAGTTTTTGTATATTTATGATAGGAAATTTACAAAATATCTTCATGGAACATGATCTTCACTTAATGTCCTAGTGATTTCTGTCATGAAAGAATTTAGTGGTCAACCGATCCTGGAAAGCCGAGTGGCCGTTAGCCGATATTAGGCCGATATAACTTCATTTATTTTTAATTAATATTTAAAGAATTTGAAATAATTTGAAAAAATATAAATGTCTAAAATAAACATGTTTATACTTTAAGACAAAATATTTTTCACTAATAAATAAATAAATATTTAATACATTATATAAAATTCTAAGTAAAAAGGAAGTAAATACTGTAACCAACAGAGCATTCTGGGTGGTTTCTTTGCTTTGGGAATTATATTTTTCAAATAAAGCCAAAGTAACGTTCATATTTCATACAGCACGCTGTAAAAATGTAATAGAAATCTGAAAGTTGACAAATACCGGCCGATATATCGGTTGACCACTACATACAATGAAGCTATTGCTTCAAATATACGCATGGTTTTGTGCTCTAGGGTCACATATGTGTATTAGCGGTGAACCTAAACGATATTGTTTCTATAAATATATTCAACTAATTAAAATCAGTCGGTTATTTTATTGTCCTTCATTTATTTGATTATGGCTCTTGAATTGGTTCATGCAACTGTAGTTTTTGCCTGCATTAAGTACATAGCCATGTACTTTGTCTTTTTGATTGATTCTCAAATGCTTAAAAAAGTGCATAGCACACTGTTACAGTGATATCTGATGCTGACTGGCTGTGTTTTGTTGTAGTGTGTGGCTCATGGCGCTCTGGAGTGTGCTCGGGCCATCTACGCTCATGCTCTCCAGGTCTTCCCCAGCAAGAAGAGCGTCTGGCTGAGGGCTGCTTACTTTGAGAAGAACCACGGCACGCGGTGAGAAATACTCACTGACTGCTTAGACACAGCCGAACAGAATTTAAAGCTGCGTTTATTAGCTGGAGGCAGGAGAGGCCTCTTTTGAGCTTGCTCATTTATATTTGTTCTGGATCATTACACTTGCTGTTATTGAAGCCTTTCTGAAGCCGGTTTCCTTTAGAGCTCCTTCATACATTTAGACACGGATACATAACAAATCCTTTGGTTGTATTCCACAATTTGTGGCATTATTTTAATTTCTCTCTCTTTCTCAGAGAGTCGTTGGAGGCTCTGTTACAGAGGGCTGTGGCTCATTGTCCCAAGGCTGAGGTGTTATGGCTAATGGGTGCCAAATCGAAATGGTTAGCGGGTGATGTTCCTGCAGCTAGAAGTATCCTGGCCTTGGCTTTCCAGGTTAGTGTCACTCCCCTTCAGCCTCATCACTGCCTTATTATTATGGCAAGCATCATTACTGATAACATGATTGACAAGACTGCATTTATTTAAAATTAAATATTGTAAATGCAGTAAAATTGTGAAATATTATTAAACTTTTTTTATATTACTTTTTTAATAATACTTTTTTTGTAAGTGTCATTTATTTCTGTGATGCAAACCTTAATATTGACCACTCCCGGTAATATAGAAACATTTCAGATTACAGTGAAAACCATGCATATATTCAATATTTAATCACAATTTATTCACCAACAAAATTAGATTGAATTGTCAATATTTTGTAACTGTATAAAAGTAATTACCATCCCTTTTGAAAAATGTATTGCATCATTACTGTATATTTATTTAAAATAAATAAATTGGCGCTTTCGCTTACAAAATTATTATTTTTTTGTTAGCACATTATACGTGTGTGCTCTGTATGTAATTATTTATATGTAAATACACAAACATGCATTATGTATCTTAAAATTATTTACATGTATTTATATCCATAGGATTTATATACTAAATAAATATAATTTATAAATATACCATATTTTTCTGCAATGCATACATGCATGTGTTTTTATATATACAAAATAAATAGACACAGCACACATACATATATAATGTGAACAAAAACATTTATTTTGGACCGTTTGACTGCATTGTAGATGCTTTTCAAATTTAGTTTAATCCCCTAACAACAAAAGCTGTTGGTTCAGTGTTGGCTGTAGTCCTTAACGTTGACATAACTGAAAAAACACTGAACATGCAAGCATTGCCTTTCCTGAAACGAATCAACTTTTACTTTATCTAAGTGTTCACTGGGACGATGGCCAGTAAAAACTCATCCCTCCTCTTTCTTCTTTCTCTTTGGGTTAGGCTAACCCCAACAGCGAGGAGATCTGGCTGGCTGCCGTGAAGCTGGAATCGGAGAATAACGAGTATGAGAGAGCTCGCAGGCTTCTGGCCAAGGCCCGCAGCAGCGCCCCCACTGCTAGGGTGAGCGGCCCTTTTGGGTGTCAAATACATGTAACCGCTGCTGTGTCATGCTGGGGACACCCCTCTGCCGGGAACACGTCGTTTCGGTTCTGCGTGTTATGATTTCTCATGTTTTGATTGCCAGAGATAAGTGATCAGTAGATGAGGGGTGAGTCACCCTGTAGAAGTGCTTGTGCAACAGGGTGTCGAATGTGACACCTAGTGGAAAGATGATTTGCGAAGCACCTGTCAGCAGAGACGAGGTCAAGTTCAAGGTCGAACTTGTAATATTTAATAATCTAGAAAGTGGCGCACTGATGAATCGGACCACATTGGGCAGTATCATATGAAGGGTTACGCTGTTTCATTGCCAAATGTGACTCATTTTCATTTCAGTTAAAAAAATGATTGTATTAAACCACCAAGGAAAAAAGGTTTAATATCCAGAAACGTTGTGTAACTGTATTTGAAAGATAATTTTTTTAGCTTAAACCGCTGAATATGTTTTTATTCCTTTAAATTATACACTATTTAAATAATTCTAAAATAAGTTCATAATTAAGTCCTTTAGATGTATTTAATATCACTTAATGTTTGGCTTAAAGTTAGAAAAATGTTTGTAGTTAAATTTATAAACCACTGATAGTTTATATAATTTATACGCGTTTTGGAAAAAACAAAATCTTTTATGATATTTAAATATGTGGTTATGGTTATTTTACCCCACACTCTCATAAAGAAATTAAAAGCTGTTTTAGACTTTGCATATAAGTCAAGCAGTGAGATGTGACTTAAACTTGTCCTTAAAAAAATCTAACGTTGAAAATGAACACATCTGCCTGTCAATGGTGCACCAAAAGTTGATCGCAAAAACTGTTTCATGAGCATTTCTGGATTCAAGGTGGTGAATTTCTGACAGATGTTGGCACAGGATTGTAGTCCGGGAACTATGTCAGATGAGGTCTGTAAGTGGATGGTAACCACCTCGCAGCAGAAGTGCTTGCTCTTTACTTTGTAAAGGAGCGTGGGAGTTTTGGAAGTAAATGGTGCAGATGTAAGGTGTAAGAATGGCCTCTTGCCTGGGCTTGTTTAACTCTTGGCTCCAGGAAAGAGTGTCAGCATCTAGACAAATATCACAGGATCAAATGTACCTCGAGCATTTGGCAGGATCCCTCATGAGTGATAATGTTATCAAAAAAAAAAAACAATAAACACAATTATGTTTTTCCTTCATCTATGGAAACCAGGCATGTGAGCTTCATACGGGAAAGGGATTATGAAAATCTCCCTAACTGTTTGTTTGCACTTGAGGCCACCTATATGCATTTTGCACATCCTTAATAATCATGTTCAAGATGCTTTAAAGAGCTGAAGTTGTCATAACTGTTGTCTGTCTGCCGTTCTCAGGTGTTTATGAAGTCGGTCAGGCTGGAGTGGGTTCTGGGTAATATTGATGCTGCGCAGGAGCTGTGTACGGAGGCTCTGAGGCACTACGAGGATTTCCCCAAGCTTTGGATGATGAGAGGACAGATCGAGGAGCAGTCGGAGAACATCGATAAAGCACGAGAGGCCTACAACCAGGGAGTACGTTTATGGGCTCTAGAGAAGACGCCTTACTGTAATTTCAGAATGCAGAACCTAATTATGTATAATGTGTGATTTCTCTAATGCCTCCTCTCTGCTGTGTCCGTTCAGCTGAAGAAGTGCCCTCATTCAATGTCATTATGGCTGCTTCTGTCTCGGCTGGAAGAGAGAGTTGGGCAGCTCACGCGCGCTCGAGCCATCTTAGAGAAAGCTCGCCTCAAGAATCCACAAACTCCTGAGATTTGGTAAGAAACCATGACAGGTTCGTTGGTGGTGGGAACCGAAACCAAAGCTATTTAGCTGTAATAGGTTTAATCATACACTAAATTTAAAAACTTAAAATGACTGGCTGAAATAAGTAACTAACTGCAGTTTAAAAAAGCTACATGGATATAATAAAAGCATTTCATTACATTTCAAAAACTTCAGATGAAAATACAAAATTAAAAGCAAATTCTCAATATTAATAAATACAATAATAGACATGGATGTCATCGTGGTCGCGGGACGATATGAAACGATAGGTCTTACGGGAAAAAAAGTGTATTATTTTTTTATTTTATTTTTTTTAATATCTAAAACCGAAAGCACAATATGACTCAGTCCCTTCAAGTCTGTTTTTGCTGCTCGTTTCCAAGCAAAGCCACACTTTCTTCATGTGATCAGCTCATGATCTGTTTTTTGTCCATGCCTATATCCACAGTCAACTTGTTTATTCAGTGTGCTACGAGTTTAGTGTGCATTTGTGAGCGCAACGGCTTTGGTAAGATGCATTTTTGTTAGACTGTTTTCACTGAAGCTGAAGTTCTCCTTCAAAATAAAAGCTCTACTCTTCTAAAAGGGGACCGTATATCACAAATAAAAAGAGGAATGAGTACCCTTGTACGGTCTTCGGGGTCTTTTGACACGCAAATTTTTAAAAACAGTTCTCTTCATCCAAATGGTTTGAGGCTTTCCACAGCGGTAAACACTTGCTAGATCTACAAAATGAATAAAAAATGGAATTATATCTTAATTTTATATTAGTTTATATATAAAACTATTTCACACTCAGGGTCTTCGAAGAAACTAAATGTTATTTTGTATCAAAATAATTGGGGTTTTGTAAACAAATGTACATTTACTAATTGTATTAATGTTTTTACTTCTCATTTGTGAAGTTTTTGGAGTACTTTTCGTATTTGTAAAATTTATGTGAGATGATTTTTATAACCATAAAATACATTTTTGTCAAAGTTTTTGTACTGAAAAAAACCTGAACAAGAGTGCTACAAAAAAGTGCTAAACTTTGACAAAAATGGTTATTACTGTGATTTCATCATATGTAGGCAGGGCTTGAAATTAACTTTTTTATTTGGTAGCACTGGTGCTCCCAACTTCACAAGGTTAGGAGCACCAGCAAAAATTTAGGAGCACCTACCAAGAATTAATGAGCACCACAACTACAAATTGTATATTAACAGATTTCTTTCATTTGAAAACAAATTTAGTAAAGGCGAGCTCTTCTTTGGCGATAGTGTATGCGGTGTTAAATTGTGTTAAAATTCAAGACAAAAAGGCAAATTTCAGAAAGAATTCCAACAATAACAAAGTGTATTTGGATTGAATAATTGCATTGAAAAACTAATCTTAAGCCAACAAATGCCTCTAGTTTTATTCATTTAACAGACCTTTTGAAGTTTGGGCAAAAACGCATGTGTTTTTGTGCATTAAATTTTTTTATATGGTGAGTGTTAAACAAGTCAGTTACACTATTTTATGGTAAAATGTGTTCATCGGGTCAAAAACAACGCACTGTCACTTTAATTCATGTGGTGCAGCAAAAATAGACTCGAAATGATCTGCCGCTTCTGCTCTGCTCCTGCAAAGCTCTGCCGCTCCGCCCCTGCGTGCGGTGTGAAAGCTGTCATCCGTTAACATGGGTGGCAAAAAAAAAAAAATGCGCTCCTTATGCCCTGCTGACGCGTGCAGTGTGAAACCGGCGTTACAGTGAATGCAGTGCATAGAGCCATTTTCATAGCGGAGCCGATCGAACTCTTTCAACCATTCTCTCCGAAAACTGTGCGCCGTCTTTTCGGCTGGTGACTCAACATTCACCACATGATCACTATCACCAGCACCATTATTTGTAACTTTAGGTGGTTTGCAAAAGAAATCAGTCAGTGTTCTTTTGACAGCAATCCTCTACTGGTCAGATATACTTCAGTTCAAAATCTTGTACTTTTAAAATGTTTCTTATTGAAGAAAATGAACATGCAATGGTAAATTCTACTATGACAGTGACTTAGCTAATACATATTAGTTAGGTTGTGTTGACGTTGGGACAATATATCCCAGAATCATTCAGTCACAAAACATTATTATATTTGAGCAATGCATGTACCATCTGTCAGCTTTGCCAATAAGTAATAAATGTCATTTCAGCAGACTTACACTTAAACTCTACTTAAGTGATCTGCCTTTGGATGGCCCCAACCTCACCTACACTTGCCTGAATCTAATCAAGGTCTTCAGGATCATTAGAAACTCGTTTTAGAGATAAGCTCTGCAGGATGGAGCATACCACTTTATTAATATTTGTGAGCCCAGCCCCCATCACAGTAGCGCGTGTAAATTCACCTCTGGGTGCTGTCTGATTGACAGCTCGGCGTGATCAACTTGGATCCACTTAAGACTTAATGACAGAACTACTTTGCGTTGAAGGGTACATGCATTAAGACTTGACAGGATCTCGAAAATCTCACCAAAACCTGTACTTTTATATGCAATAATCTCAATTTGTCTGGCAGGCTGGAGTCTGTTCGACTCGAATACAGAGCGGGATTGAAAAACATCTCCAACACGCTCATGGCCAAAGCCCTTCAGGAGTGTCCCAGCTCTGGTAAGCCTTGCTTTCTTCAACCCTGAACAGATCCGTCAGGATCCTCAGCACATTTTCACACCTCAACGCTCGCTCCTTCCTGTTAGGCATCCTGTGGGCTGAAGCCGTGTTCTTGGAGGCCAGACCTCAGCGCAAGACCAAGAGTGTCGATGCTCTGAAGAAGTGTGAACATGATCCTCATGTACTTCTGGCAGTTGCCAAGTAAGTCCCCTGACCGGGCTCTTGCCAAACTACTCAAAATTCTTAGCATTTTTTGGCAAGAACAATCAGAACTGTTTAGTTACATTTATACCTTATCTGTGTGTTTGTGTGTCCTGCAGGTTGTTTTGGAGCGAGAGGAAGATAACTAAGGCACGAGAGTGGTTTCTGCGAACGGTAAAGATTGAACCAGACTTGGGAGACGCCTGGGCATTCTTCTACAAGTTTGAGCTTCAACACGGCACAGAAGTAAGATATTTGTACTACTTCTCAGATCTTGCTGATGTTATGCATTATGTTAATACATTGATTAGTTTAAAGGGTTAGTTCACCCAAAAATGAAAATTCTGTCATTAATTACATGTCGTTCCAAACCCATAAGACCTTTGTTCATCTTGTGAACACAAATTAAGATATTTGTGATTATATCAGAGAGCCATCAGACCCTCCATATACAGCAACACAACTGAAATGATCCCAGATCCAGAAACATAGTAAAAACATTGGTCAAACAGTCCATGTGACATCAGTGGATCCCTTTTGATACTCTAAAATGGTGGAAGACAACTCAGGGGAGAAGAATGGTTAGTTATTTTTGCTAAAAAAGTAGTATTCTCCTAGAGTCGCGAAACTGAAGTCGATCCACCGATGTCAAATGGACTGTTTTACAGTGTTTGCTACATTTCTTGATCTGGATCATTTCAGTTGTGTTGCTGTCTATGGAGGGTCAGATGGCTCTCAAAAATATCTTAATTTGCGTAATTAATGACAGAATTTTCATTTTGGGGTTAAGCAGAAACTTAAAGGTGCCATAGAATGGAAAACTGAATTTACCTTGGCATGTTTGAATAATAACAGTTTAGTTAGGAATGGCACGGTTCATGAAAAAACGTTCGGTTCGCTTGTCTCGATTCGCTTGTCTCGGTTCGGTGCATGCATGCGTCGCACGGTTCGACGGTTCATGACTAGGGATGGGCATCGAAAACCGGTTCTTGTTGAGAACCGGTTCCCAGTGTTTCGATTCTTTTGAATCGTTT
>JAUCMU010000048.1:3568137-3579059 GCA_032275025.1 Enteromius treurensis | reverse complement strand
TAAGCTACATACCCTCTATGTACATATCAGAGAACAATTTAAAATATTCTCTCAATGCATTCTATGGCACCTTTAAAGGGTTAGTTCACCAACAAATTACAATTAGCCTGTGTTTTACCCACCCTCGATCCATCCTAGCTGTCAATTGGAGTTATATTAAAAATTATCCCTAATTAAACGTGCCTCGCACTGCTCCGGAGGGAGGTTGAATTAAGGCCTCCTATAGCCAATCCATGCCTTTTTGAGCAAAATCCACGTTTCAAACGTAATAAACACTTTTTTTCTCTGTATCTGTCATACGCTGAAGGCTCTCAGGAAGGTGAAGGACACATGCACAGAGCACGTTTCTGAGATATGCTAGTCTCGCGAGTTTGTTTACAGAAGGAAAGTTTCCTTTTAGCTAAGGAAAACCAGTCTCATCTTGGCTCATATCAAAATTCTGACTTTTTATTTTTATTTTTTTAACAAATCCTTGGATTGTGTTTCTAATTCATGACAGATGTTTTGTTTTGTTCTCTCAAGTGAGAAAAAAGTGTTTGTGTTTAAAATATGTATATTTTTCTTAAGAAAGCGCAGGGCTTATTTTCTCTTTTAATATTGGCTGTGGTCCACAGCACATGCGATCCTAGACAAACATAATTAAAAAAAAGATACTTTGCAAGTCTCTAACGTTTTGTTATTTTGTTATGTCATTCTCCATTTCATTTCTTTCTCAGTAGTGGAGTGGTGAGCCATAATATTAATTTTATTTTATTTATTTTTTATTTATTTATTTATTCTCTCTCTTTCTCTTTTGTTTTCTTGCTTGGTTTGAAATTGTTTGCAATGTTCAAAAAGTTAACATATAAAAAAAGAGAGCGAGAGAGTGCAGGGCTTCACTACAGGAGACCTTTTCATGCACGAACTGGAGCAATGCAAGGCACTTTTTTTTATGGATGTCTGCACTTTTATTTTATTATTTTATTCTATTGAACAAAAACACCTGCCCACTGCAATGAAAGAGCTTTGAAGTGCCAGCACAATGTTTAATATAATTCTGATTGTGTTTGCCTGAAAGAAGAAAGTCATGTTCACCTAGTATGGTTTGAGGGCGAGTGAATAACAGCCTTATTTTCATTTTAGGGGTGTATTAACCCTTTAAGTGCATTTTTCATAGTATTCTTAATCCAAACATGTCAATTCTCTCATTTATTCTTCATGTCATTTCAATGACTTTGCCATGAAAGAGGAAAGGATGTATTCTGAAGGATTCTTTGTGTATCTCGTCTGTCCTTCAGGAGCAGCAGAAGGAGGTGAAGAAGCGTTGTGAGAACGCAGAGCCGCGGCACGGCGAACTGTGGTGCGCTGAATCCAAACACGTTCTCTACTGGCAGAAGAACATCGGCGAGATCCTGGTGCTCGTGGCTTCAAAGATCAAAAACGCCTTCTGAACTATGGGACTAATCACAGATTCACAACCCGAGCATGTTTGGGTTAGCAAATATGATGTTTTTAGAGAATCTGTGAACAAGATGTTTGGTGGTGTTTTGTTTTTTCTACAGCCTTTTTTTTTTTTTTTTCATGTGATGATTCGGGGCTGTTTTCATTACACATGCTGTTATATTTTCAGGGGGTTGTGAAGTCTAGTCACACCCAAATATAAGAGTCCATAATATCTGACACCCTCTTACTCTGCTTCTCATTATGCAGGTATGTAAATGTGCTGCTTATCAGAAAAAATAAACAAATTCCAGTCTGTTTCAGATGTCTGTGCTGGTGATTTGGGTGTTTCTCAGTCATCCTAGTTTTATGTTGGCCAGCATAAATCTAGTTCTGCTTATGTTTCCCTGTGTATGTGTTCTATCTGTACCACTTTCTCCTGAAGCTTTTAAGATGCATCCACCTGAACATAATCTTTCTGTCTGATTGCACCTTGACTTGCTCACCAGTGGATCCTCTGCAGTGACTGGGTGCTGTCAAAAAGAGACACCACTCCAGTCCATTAATTGATGTCTTGTGAAGTGAAAAGCTGCATTTGTAAGAAACAAGTTCGTCAGTAGGGCGTTTTTAACTTCAAAACCATCGCACCTGAGATGACGTATAATATCTATTTAATTGACAACGGAGGCAACGTTGTTTCTTACAAACACAGCTTTTCGCTTCACAAGATGTTAAGTGACTAGAGTGGTATTGCACCCATTCGCTGCTTGAGGATGCACTGGTGAGCAAGTGACGCTACATTTTTCCAAATCCCTATAAACTAATGTGAATTTTTTTTTATCTCTGGGATGGTTATATAATAAAAATAAAATATTAAGAGTGGACCTGCTGTAGAGGGCCTGGGATTACCCTGGCTAAAATGAAGCTGAATTAAAATCACATTATTTGTCTGCCTATAGTTACTGGAATTAGCTTAAAGGAAATTAAATCAAGTGTAAAACATGCGGGATGCGGTGATTTTTATCAGTTGGACACAAACCACACGGCCATGCGCACTGAAACCAGTAAAAGATGAAAGCATTTCTCTGTCCACACATAAATATGTGTAAGTAAAGAGTCATTTCCTGATCACAGCTGTGTCCGGTGTTGGATCAAAGCCTTGCAGCCCTCGCACTTCAGCAGCGGACCCTTCAAGTGCACCAGCTCTATAAAGTGATCTCCTGCCGAAACCGAAACAAAGCGCAAAGTTGATTGATCGCGGAAGTTTTCTCGACTTGATCAGACTAGAGATCTGGTGAAATCCAAAGCGCGATGCCAGCAGCCCATGACGGCTGAGACACATTAGAGCCTCGCCGCATTTCTTTCGCCAACGCTGGAATGGACGCGCATCGACGCGCCTCTCGCCGGAGCTCCAGCTCGAACTAGACCTAAAACGCGTATTTAAGGTTGTCGGGGTGGGCTTTTTTTTCGCTCAGACCGTTGTTGAAGTTTTCTATGAGAAACATGTAACAGGCGTCGGACGCCGTTGGACCATGTCCATCTTTCCAAGCCTTGACTGGAGCGCGCCAGAGTCCCTCATCATCCCATGGTCAATGGTAAGAGCCCAGGGCATCACCGCGCACTACTGCTTCTGTTCTGCGTCTCAGCGATCAGATAAACGCTTTAATGGCATAACATTATCGTTATCAAACTAAGTTAGCAAGGTTACGTTCACAAATATTACCAGATAAGCGATCACGTGCGCTTGGGTAGCCGAGTGACACAGGTTTTTAAAAAAAAAAAGTTTTTTGTTTTTTTCTATTATACATGCTTGCGCTTTACTCTTCTATTAAACAAATGGAAAACCTCAAAAACATCAATTGTCCAATAACTCAATGCGACCAGATTAACAATACATGTCAGGCAACAGTGAAAAAAAGAGAAATGATCATATGTGCATGCATATTTATATAATTTCTACTTCAATAATTACTTTCAGTAATGCTACTGTATTATCTATTTAACTATGTTATCATAATTAGTCTTTTATTCAAATGGGACTCAGGCTTTCCCACTTGTCACAAATGAGGGTTTAAATGTGGTATATATTTATTGTATAATATAATAATACAACATTAATAGAGCCTATATCATTTCTTGGTAACACTTTAGAATAGGGTACACTCATTCACTATTAATATAATTTCCCCCTTATTAAATTAATAGTTAGTGCAGTAGTTATTTGGTTAGAACAAGGTCATGCACAATACGTGCTTAATTACTACTAATAAATGGCTGATATTCTAGTAATATGCATGCTAGCAACTAACTATTTAAGTGACCCTAAAATAAAGCCTCACCAGTTCCTTTTGTTGTAGTTGTAGGCCTGCGTGTGTAATAAGATGTTTATCATGTCATGTGACATTATAGCAGCCATATAGCAAATGCACTTTGATTTGTAGTTGATAAGTCTGTATAAAATACTCTCTCTCTCTCTCTCTCTCTCTATATATATATATATATATATATATAACTTATATATAATAAGAACAAGGATGATCTTGTAGTAATGGTCAATGTTGAGTAAAGTGCAGTGTTGATGCTGTAGGTGTGTGTGTTCAGTGTGTGAACAGGCCTGCTGTGTGTGTGACTGTAATGCTGCTGCTCGCAGCGGCCCACAGTAAACGCTCCTGTGATTATTCTGCCATCATCAGCGCCTACAGGGCTCTTATCCTCGTGGAGCTCCAAAACCTGGTGAGTGTCATCTGATAACCCCATTTCATCTCTTCCAACAGACCGTGCGCTCAACTTCTAGTAAACCTGACATGCTGTCGCCGTGTGATCATTTAACAGGTTATATAAGGCTTTGTGCTCCATTTAAAGTTTTCATTTTGCAGCAGTCAGGGCGTAGTAAGAGTGTGTGTCTGTGGTCACGTGCTGCCCTCTTCTGGTGATGTGCTGAAGATGTACTGTGTTCTGAGTGCTTTGTTTCTGTCTCTGCCAGAATCTGACTGGTACTTTTGACTTATCAAAAGAAAAGGACCACTGTCCGTCTGAGAAGGTACATGTATGTTTCCTTAACACAGAGACAGTCGCCACTGAGCTGTTCTGTTTGCTGGTGGGTTGATGATGGATACAGTGTGTTTTGCCGGTAGGTTCACCGTATCCTGCGATATATTTATAATATGACCCAGATCTTCAGCTGTTTGAGTGAACAGCAGAGACTGCAGCATGCAGATCCTATGACCAGGGTGGTGGAGCAAATGGAGCTGCTCATCTCACAAAAGTGCCGCAAACCAGAGAGACTGGTAAAAAACACTTATCTGTCCGTCTGTTGACTGAATTATCAAACACAGTTCATCTAAATAATTGTAAACGGAAATTAACAGGATAAAATGATCTTGATTTGTTTGCTTGTCTGTCAGAATGAACTATAATCTGATATAAACAGAGAATGACATGATCTAGGAAAAATTATTTATTTATTGGATGTTTGTTCGTTTATTTATTTATTTACAGTAATCTAAATTCTAATCTGAAATAAAGGCTGACACAACTTAGAAATGTTTATTACATAAAGTAAATTTAATCTGAATGAAATGACATTAATCTAAATAATGATCATCTAAAACAAACTAAAGATAATGATCAAAAATGTATTTGTTTATTTGTTTATCAAAATGATATTAATCTAAACAATTATAATCTAAAACAAACTGAGGACGATTAGTAAGAATTATCTAAATAATGCTTATAATTATAAAATACAATTGCAAAATAAAGATTAAAATCTAAAATAAACAGGCTTACATGATCTTGAAATGGATTTATTTGTTTCTGTATTTATCAAATATTCTAAATAAACTTTTACTAAGTATGATCTAAAATAAAAATAGGATAATATGACCTAGAAATGTATTTGTTTTTTTTTATTTGTGATTGTAAAGCAAAGTAAAGTTATCTGAATAATATTGGAATATGTTATAATCTAATGTAAACAGAGGATGACACCGTTTAAAAATATAGTTATGTAATTAAAATAAAGTTCATTTAAATAATAATAATCTGAAAAAATAGGGTAGAATTATCTAGAAAAGTATGTATTTAATAAACATTTTTAGAAATTGCAATATAATATTTTTATTTGTTTGTTTGTTGATTAAATAAGCAAAATGAAATTCAAACAATCAATCGCACCCAAAATAAAAGATTTTGTTTGCATAATATATGATATTATATGTGTTTACTCTGTATATTTATTATGTATACATGAATACAAACACATGCATGTATATATTTAAGATACATAATTTCTATATTTATATATAAGAATATAAACATAAAAATATGTAAATATATACATATATATATATATATATAAATGTTTAATATATAAATATTTTCTAAATATATAATGTATGTGTGTGTGTGTGTGGTTATTTATATATAATAAATAACCACCGTACACAAACAAATATATTGACAAAAACATTTATTTTGGATGTGATTAATTGTTTGACAGCACTAAGATAAAAAAATCTGAATTATAATACTCTGAAATAAAGAGACATGATGTAGAAACATGTATTATTTTGCAGGCAAGTAGACGGAAAAAAGCTTCTTGTAAACCAGGGAAGAGACGAAAAGGAAGGCAGCAGCGGAGAATGAAAATGATGGGAAAGCTTATAAACTGCTGGCAGAGGCTGCTGAGTGTGACGGCTTATTAAATTACAGCATACACAGGTCTCAGTCCAGCTCCACTACACTTTATTTAAAACAATATGCACAATAACTTTCCTTTTATCATTATTTATTCACTTTCACTTTTTATTAAAAGAAGAAACACCAAGTGTTTTTGTATAATACTCCTTCAGTGAAACAATAAGCTGAGATTGTGTCGAACACATAAGACACTGTATGGTTATACGTTTCTACTTCTGGTTGTATATCTTTAATTTGATAGTACTATATGATTTATGTATAACAAGTTTAAAAGCTATTCGTGTTACACAGTTACATGCACAGTTAGATGCACATATATTCATGGACACTCACATCTGGTGCTGCACATTGAGCCAAAACTACAACTCTAATAATTTAAAGTTTGACAACGTTATTCATGTTCTCATGGTTCTGACGCTAATAATTGTACATTCATACAACATAATTACTCAAAATAAGCTGTCTCAGTAACTTATCTCCTACCTTTTCTGTGGATTCATCTTTGGATGTTGGGTAGAAGAAGGTGCTTATTTGTCTGAATTACTTTGAAGTTTTATTGGATAGTAATAGATGCTATTTTGGAAACTGTCAGACATCAATATGCTGCTTTGGTGCTGCTGATTTTGTCTTGTTTTGTTGATTCCTTTCATCAGTCCACTTTTTCTGTAGGTAGATTTAAAAAATAAATTCATAAAAACTCAAGTGATGTGTCTTTTTCAAACTTTATTTTATTTATTAATTTTATGTTTTTATTTTATTATTTTACTTTGTTATTGTTTCATTTTATGCAATTATTTTATTTCATTGTATTTTTAACATTTAGTTAAGTTCTTATTATATAGTTTAATCAATTTTATTTTAATTTGTTATTTTATTTTATTATTTTATTTCACTTTATTATCTTATTTTATAATAAAATCTTTGTTTTAGGTTATTTATTTTTATTATTTATTAATTTTTTTTATGTTATTGTCATGTTATTAATATTATGTTGTTTATTTATTTCATGTTATCTTATGGTGTTTTTTTCATTTCATGTTATTTATATTATTTCAGTTAATTTATTTCATGTTATGTCGTTTTAGGGTATTTTATTTCGTTAATTTATTTTTTATTTAATTTTGTTATTTTATATTATGTACGTTGTTTTAGGTTATTTATTTTGTTGTTATTTTAATTTGGTGTGATTTTGTCATTTCATTTATTTCATTTAATGCTATTTTATTTAATGTTATGCTGCTATATTTTGTTATTTTATTTCATTTTATTTATTTATTTTACTTTATTTAATGCTATTCTATTGTATTTATGTAACTGTGTTTATGTGTGTATTATCCAATCGTGTTTTCCGTACCGAGGACTTTTATTTTCTCATTCGCGGTTCTAGGGCTTTTATTATAAACAGGCCAGCGCGAGCTACCTGCTCGTCAGCGTTCGCTCACACGCATGCGCAGTACGTGCACTTCCTATTGTCACTGTTTGTAGTATTTACGCGTATCCATGTCGCTTGAAATTATTGTATTGTTTGCCTCTGCTCACATCTCGTTACTTCATGCTTACTTTCCTTTTCTCCGCTGTTTTTTGCGCCACATACCTGTCTCCGATCATCAATCATGTTAAAGGCAGAGATTTTACTGAGCAGGAAATGTCCCATTACAGGTGAGATTTCTTTACATGTTAAACGCGGCATTAAATATGAAAGTAATAAGTAGGTCAGATGCTCAGGCTGCCGTATAGAGTATATTGCAGCTGCTCTGACAAGTATAATACATGTCCTTACTGTCAGTCAATCAGCTTTGCCATATGCTCATGTGTAAACACAGCAGAAAGCTGAAGTCACCTGTAGCCTGCGAGTATAATGCCTTATACTGCTTTGAAGAATATTGATAATCAGTCCTATTTAACGCTCGTTTGTTTTATTTCTCTTAACAGGGACAGAATAAAGTCCATGTTTTATCATGCATACAACAGCTACTTGGAAAATGCATATCCCTATGATGAGCTGAGGCCACTGACATGTGATGGGCAGGACACATGGGGCAGGTATGCATACTTGTTTTGTAAATGACAGCAGTGCATTTCTTTCTTCATTAGTTTGTCAAAAACATTCAAACTTAAGGTCTTATAAGTGCACCTGAATAATCACCACCACCTCTTCGTCATGGCATCTTTACCTGGTTAATACCCATATATCATGAAGAGGACAGATTATGTATCAAGCATGCAAATCCCTGGGCATCTTTACAGCTGAGCTAAAGCTCCTGCATTAATCTTAGCCCTGGAAATGATTGAAGAACATAATTCTCTATTCTTCGCATACTTAAAATCTATAAAGATCTATTTTGCACACTAATTAAGTACTTAATATACTAAAACTGATTATTAAGTATTTCTTAAGATAAATTTAAGGTCATCCAAGCGTACTGTGCTACTCTGGGACAACATTAATATGAAATTAAATTATTATTAATAAATTATTATTAAAATATTTTTTTTAAATGTATTTAGTCACCGCTTGAGTGTACGTACACTTGATTATATTCAAGGACTCTCACATCTGGTGCTGCACATTGAGCCAAAACTACAACTCTAATCATTTTGAAGATGACTGTGATATGAAATAAAAAAAATGCTCTAATATATTATCTTATCATAAGAAAGATGCTTCAAGTGTATATTTATAAAGACACAAGCATGCATCATATATTTACATCTATTTATGTATGAGTAATTATGTATGTGTATATATATTATGTCATATAAAAACATATTAAATAGAAGCTTAAAATTTTTCTTAAACATATACTGTATGTGTGTGTATTTATGTATTCATAATAAATATAGATCTACAGTACACACTCAAAAATTATGTAAACTAAAATTTTAATTAAATTTGATTTTCATTGAACAACTTTTTAGCACTTTTTTCTTTCCTATGAAAATGGCCTTGCTGCTGATATGACATAAAAAAATATATAAAAAATCCAGAAGATTAAAACAGCTGTCAGGTTTTCCTGATCACACTTATCCCTAATACCGCCGGGAAAGCTGGTGTAATTGTATTTTTCAGTGACATTATTCACTCATGTTTCTTACTGTGGAATTGCAAACTGAGTTTTGTCTGTAATATATATTATCTCTGTTTTTGAGACCTATGATTATGACAGGGATGTTTAGAAGTCATATTCCCTCCTCATAAGCTCTCTGTTTGTTTCTTTCAGTTTCTCCCTCACACTCATTGATGCTCTGGACACACTGCTGGTATGAAATGTTATTCTACAGGATTGTTCCATGTCCTGCAGTGTTCAGATGCCGATGATATTTTCCCTTTGTGACCACAGATATTGGGAAACCACACAGAGTTCCAGCGCGTGGCCACACTGCTCCAGGACACAGTTGATTTCGACACGGATGTAAATGCGTCAGTGTTTGAGACAAACATACGAGGTAAAGCCACCAGCCTTCTTGGAGAAAAATCACAAAATATGTGTGCATGTAGATACGTTTTTTTACGCAATTCTGTCAAATAAGGTGTTGTGCATTATTGTCATGAAAAACAGAATTTGTTACATTTTTCTTTTCATTTTGGGGTCAAATATTACCTGGGCTTGTTTTTGGGAAGCTTACTGATCGTCATAGTGTTGAACTACTTGAATGTTGGGGTTCTGGTCTCATCTGCAGTGGTCGGTGGGCTTCTCTCGGCTCATCTGCTGTCCAAGCGTGCTGGGATGGAGGTGGAGGAGGGCTGGCCCTGCTCCGGACCCCTCCTGCGCATGGCAGAGGATGCTGCACGCAAACTTCTGCCTGGTGAGGGAGCTAACATAGCCTGCAAACCATAATCATGAGTTATAGCGCAATAACGTCACTGTCTGAAAACGTATTTAGCATTAGTCGTTCATTTCAGCTTTCATTTAAGAGTCACTTTAGATAAAAGCGTCTGCAAAAATGATTAAGTGTAAGTGCACCACAGTCACTAAGCAAGACGATTTCCACCCAGCTCTATACTGGCGGGAAACTGAACAATGTGTAATATTTTTGTAATACATTTGAACAAAGATATCTCCACCAGATGACGTGAAACACATTGACAGAATTTTGCCATTGAGATTTAAAACTACATACAGATGCAATACACAGTGCTTTTGTATTTGTAAGTCCTCTCTTACATAGTCTGATCGAGCCCAATGCTTTATGGGTGTTAAAGTTTCCCGCCTTTTTCTCTATTTATGTAGCACAGATTTAAAAGTAAAATTGCATTTCTACAGCAATGGCAGTCCACTGTTTTTAAAACTCCCATCTTGCCAGTAATGAAAAACTATATTATATAAAAAAAGTTTTTAAAAAATCCAAAACTTAAAGCCAATTAAAAAAATGAAAAATAAAGAAAATAGTAAAAAAAAAAAAAAATTAACTGTATAAAAATAAAACTAGTAAGAATGATGAGCAAAATTACTAATACTTAAACCTTAAAGTAATTTAAACGTCAAATATATAAATAAAAGACAAAATATGAATGTATGTATAAATAATATGTAAACAATGCAGGTTAATTAGTGCATATAATTGTATTAATTTATTTATGATTTTTGTACCAGTCAATTTATCATTTTGTTCATTACTTTCGTTCATAAAATATGTATTTCTTTGTGTTAAACCATGATATATTGATTTGAATAGGTACATCATACATGGTAATAGTTATATTTATGTATTACATTTTTTTTAATCTAGATTAAAATGGCTCATTTGAATTCTGCCAAAGTGAATTTGGGGCCCCGGCAAATATAGGAATGGGGCCCTAC
>JAUCMU010000048.1:3550306-3562203 GCA_032275025.1 Enteromius treurensis | reverse complement strand
CTAGTAACTTACTAATCATGCCAGAAACATGCTAGTAATTTACTAATCATGCCAGAAACATGCTAGCAACATGCTAGCAACCTGCTAGTAACTTGCTAATAACTTGCTAGTCATGCTAACAACTTGCTAATAACTTGCTAGTCATGCTAGAAACATGCTAGCAACATGCTAGTAACTTGCTAATCAATGCTAGACACATGCTAGCAACATGCTAGTAACTTGCTAATCAATGCTAGAAACATGCTAGCAACATGCTAGTAATTTGCTAATCATGCTAGCAAAATGCTATTAACTTGCTAGTCATGCTAACAACATGCTATTTACTTGCTAATCATGCTAGCAACATGCTAGTAACTTGCTAATAACTTGGTAGTCATGCTAACAACTTGCTAATAACTTGCTAGTCATGCTTGAAACATGCTAGCAGCATGTTAATCATGCTACCAACATGCTAGTAACCTGCTTATCATGCTAGAAACATACTAGTCATGCTAAAAACATGCTAGTAACTTGTTAGTCATGCTAACAAAAATGTAGTAACTTGCTAATCATGCTAGCAACATGCTAGTAACATTCTAATCATCCAAGCAAAATGCTAGTAACTTGCTAGTCATACTAACAACATGATATATTACATGCATCTATCTATCTATCTATCTATCTATCTATCTATCTATCTATTTATCTATTTATCTATCTATCTATCTATCTATCTAATATGACTATTTCTAACTATTTCAGACTGAAAACTCAAACTTAAACTTTTTAAACTTTTTAAACTTAAACTGTTTTAACTTTTTTTAACTTCTTAGATTATTTCAAACTTATCAAACTTTTTCAAACTTCTATCTACGGCTTTCTCAAGCCAACTTAAAGTTTGTCTAGACAAACTTTTTTTTTATCTAGCTTTACTCTTGTAAATGTTACACAGTGAATGTTTTTACTTTGTATGAGTTTTAAGCATATGTTGTCAAAGCTGACCCCAAAATATTTTTCTACATTAAAAGGGTTAATGTTGCTTTAGGGCTGGTGTACGCTTTACCGCATTTTCCAAAGATTTTTGCTTTGAATTACATCCTGGATGAGGCAAAAAAAGTGCCATGGGCACGCATTTATATGAATGAATGACACTGAAGTAACCACTCTGTGTGTTTGTGTCTTACAGAGTTGATCGAGAGCGCCATGTATCTGTATAAGGCCACAGGTGACCCGACATTCATGCAGCTTGGCCGGGATGCAATCGAGTCAATTGACAAAATCAGCCGGGTGAACTGTGGCTTTGCCACTGTGAGTGTCTCAAAACAATATTGAGGCTTTCCCTTGTTTTCTTATTTCCTATTTCCTTATTTCAATGAAGTTAAAGGAATAGTTCACTTAAAATCTAATTCCTTCAGGAGTTTGTTTCTTCATGGGAACAAATTTGGAGAAATGTATCATTACATCACTTGCTTGACGGCACACGTTCACTGCAAAGCATCCATTGATGAGCAAGCGATGGAATGCTCTATTTCTCCAAATCCAGATTTTGAATGAAAAAAAAAAGAAAAGAAATAACATGACAACAAGCGAAACTTTGAAATGTTTAAACATTCAGTCAATAAGGAAAAACCAAAGTAATTTGACAATAGAAATGTCTCAAAACGTCAGTCATGTTAAGGCAGAAACCAGCACAGTGCCCATCCTTAAACAAGCTCATCTTTTTGTTCCTGCCAAAGGTGAAGGATGTCAGGGACCACAAGCTGGACAACCGCATGGAGTCCTTCTTCTTGGCCGAGACCATTAAATACCTCTACCTCCTCTTCGATCCCGAAAACTTCCTCCATAACACGGGCACAGAGTTCGAGCTGGGCGGCCTGCAGGGCGACTGCATACTCAGCGCGGGCGGCTACGTGTTTAACACAGAGGCTCATCCGCTGGACCCCGCCGCGCTTCACTGCTGCAGCCGGTACCAGAGCGAGCGCGGGGAACTACAGGACATACTCCTCAGCCTCTCAGAACCACTCAGGCCCGAGGAGACGCCCGGCTCTGGCCACTCCCAGGAGAGCATTGCACTGAAGCCGGGAGAAAGGAGGAAAGCTCGGGTGCTCTCCTGTCCCACACAGCCCTTCAGCGCCAAGCTGGCTGTCCTGGGACAGGTCTTCTCTGACAACTCTTGAACAGACTTTCAACAGTGTGTAAAGATGTAGATTATGTTTGTAATTTAACTTTGGAGAGATTAAATGTTTTCTAAATATGCGTGGATTTTGTTCCACTCTTTTTATTAAAAACGTTTTAGATGACAAGCGTGTTGGCATTCGGTACCGTCATTTTTATCAAAGCACTTTCAGGTTTTTTTTGTTTTACAAACACTGCACATATCCCCTCATTCATTCAGTCAAAAAATGAAGGGAATAAAGAATCAAAATGATCCGCTTAATAGGCCACACAAGACCAAACAGCGCTGCTTAACTCGGATTTTAATACTAATTCCACTGTGTCATGCTAATCAGTCTAAAAAGAGTATTTTTCTCTTCACGTGAGAAAGCAAATGAGTGCCAGAGAGCAAGTTTGTTTAAACGTGCCCTTAAACTCCTGCCCATTTTGTTTGCCAGTATAAACTGAGAATGGCACGGCTGTAGCTGGAGACAAATTCTCTATTCTTTTAGACTGGGATTAGCGGATTCATAGCTGCTTTAACTTCCTTTGAGGCAAATAAACAAATTGACCTGGGTTATTAACAATTTCACAGTACACACTATCTTAGCAGCTCTAATGTCTCAGGTGTTTCCAGATGATTATGCCTGTGAGTTATTCAGTATAATGCTGTGCTGTTGTGACTCCTTGATTGGTGTTACAGGTCAAATCATGCAGCTTTGTGCTGCTCGAAATCTCTCCGCCTCACCTAGGCTGTATTTATTTAGTCAAAAATACTGTGAAAACAGAGATATTGTGAAATATATATATTTTTTTAATTCTATTTGTGTGATTTGTAAAATGTAATTTATTTCTCTGATCAAAGCTGAATTTTCGGCATCATTATTCAGTGTGGCAATGTTTCTTCAGAAATCATTCCAACATGCTGATTTGCTGCTCAAGAAATATTTCTTAACTTTGTTACATTATCGTTTTGAGGAATAAAAAGTTTAAAAAAGAACAATTACTTAAATTGACTTTATTTACATTATACATGGACTTGCTGTCACTTTTGATCAATTTAATACATCCAAAGTATTTCTCTTTTTTTCTTACTTTTAAAGTGTTTATAGCACTACTTTAAAATAATTTATGAATTCATTGTTGCATAAAAAAACAGGCATGTGAGGTTAAAGAATATGTTTGTTTTTTTTACTTTTACAACAAAATGTCAAAATGGAGTCGATCTGCTTTTACCAAAAACGACTTGTGAAGTAAATTACCTGTATTTGTTTGTTATTATTAATTATTACTTAAAACAATCCAACTGCAGTTTGATTGATATTACTGATAATGCGCAATTAAAAAAATTTTTTTTTCGTTTTTTGCAGATGAACTCTGATTTTCTACATATTAGTTTCTAACATATATTTTAATATATTGTATGACATTACAAACAAACGTAAATTAACCATGCTCAATCAAGGAAGTGACAAGTGGCCAGGTATGGTTTCCCATACTAGGAATTAGTGCTCTGCATTTAACCCACCCAAGTGCACACACAGCAGTGAGAAGTGATCGATCAACCACACACACAGCGGGCAGACGACTCTCTATCCATTAGGCCACGACTGCCCCCGATCAATAGTATATTTACAAATTAAATCGATACAAAAATAACTTTTTTATTTTCATTTTATCACATAACAATACATTAGAAATAACAATACAGTAACATTCACCTAGATTAACAAATGCTACATAAGATTAAACTGTAAAGTATTTATATTCTTTGTTTAATTTAATTCAATGCATTTACAATCATTGCACATGACCAAAATAGCTACTCTGTGGAAAGTGTAGTCCTGTAGACTTGTGTGTTTTCCACAGGGAGATCTCGATCTCAAACTCCATCTCCTGCTGCTCGCCACCATCACACACCTGGCTTGTTTTGCTGAAACCATGTGACCAGGTAGGAGCCGACATGATTGGAGAAACCCCTGAGAACTTTCCACTACATTTAAGAATGCCCTTCCTCTTCTTTCCATTATCTGTCCCGATTCTTTCCACGTCCTCGCTAGTCGCTGCCGCACCGTTTCCAGCAGCCCCAGACCTGTCCGTGTACTCAACCTGACTGTAGAGATTCTTCAGGATACCCTTCTTGGGCTGGTTGTAAGAAGATGATTGAAGCGGCGACAGCAGAGTGAAGCTGCTGTTTGAGATTAATGTTCTTTCCTTATGGTTCTTTCTGGGTAGAGTAGAGGCGCACGGTTTACTCTCTGAAGCTTTGGGACAGTTAATGCTGAGCCACCAGTGGTTAGCGATGTCTTCCACAGTGGCTCTGTCTTCTGTTTTCACTGTGAGCATCCATCTGATCAATGAACGGGCCTCTATAGCAAGAATTGAAGGAGTCATGGTAAAGATGTTACTTTGATAGGCAGATATATGGAAGTGTGTTAACCTCACCTGACAGGACATCAGGGGTTTTATATCGTCCGTGGCGGATCTGCTCTTTTAGGATGCTGTAAGATGTGCCATCGAAAGGCATAGAGCCATAAACCAGAGCATATAACAGCACACCCAGAGACCAGCAGTCCACCTGCGATACAGAAGGAGCAAAACATTGGGATTTAAATGCTATTGTTAAAAATAGTATTAAATGTGCATTAATGGTGTACTTTCAACTGTAAAATTATTTGTAGATGATATAATATTATGACTTTCCTGGAATTACATTTTGAAGAAAATTGGTAAACAATGTTTTCAGCTTCACTTACTTTGTACTTCCATTGTATTTTTTGCTCATACTGTGGAAGTTAATAGGACTCGAAACCCTTTGATTGCCAACCTTTTTTTCTTTTCTTTTTTTTCTGTCTTTTATGTTCCAGAGTCATAGAGCTCTTTTACAACATAAGAGTGAATAACTGATTAAAGAAAGTGAACTGTCCCTTTAATTGTTTACTTTTTAATAGTGCTATCAAATGATTAATCGCATCCAAAATAGAAGTTTTTGTATATAACATATATGTTTATGCACACACACATTAATGTTATTAAGAAATATATGTTTATATATTCAATATATTTATCTGCAGAAATAATACTTGCTTTGATTTTACACTTTATTTTACTGTTACACGTATTAGTTGCTTACTAGCATGCATTTAATTTTTTAGTGCTAATTAAACACATATTAATGCCTTATTCTACATCCCTAATCCTACCCAATATCAAAACTTAACGACTACCTAACTTACTATTAAACTGAAATTTTTTTTAAAGGGAAAGTCATAGTTAACTAATTGTTACCTATTTTAAAGTTTCACCCAACATGGTAACCATCTTTTGTCATGCTTATTTATTTAACATACTAAAGCACATGTAAAGTAATTGATTATAATTTTAACTGCATGTGTTAAGCTACATGTAAAATGAAAGGCTACTAAATGAAACCTTATTCAAACAAATGTTTCATTACAAATATACCGAATATGACATGGCCTAGAAGTTTCACCAGAAAAGGCATTAAAGTATTTTTGTCAATACGCATTACTTTAACCATGAAATTACATAAGTGGCTCAGAAAGCACTCTAATGTTCAACTGACTGCCCTACTTTGAAACTATAATGCATTTAAATTGAATTGCAATTAACATGCGATCGAGAGTCAAAACATTACATTCAGCTCACACATTGTGTGCATAATAAGTACTCTTTTTAAAAGCATGCAGAAGTGTACTTTTGCAATCTGAGTAAGCGTTGAGGAAGGACTCTCACCTCAGGCCCGTGGTAAGGAAGTCCGTTGATAATCTCTGGTGATGCATACAGTGGACTCCCACAGAACGTGTCCAGACACTGGCCTCTCGTGTAGCGGTTGGACAAGCCAAAGTCGGCTAACTACAACAAACAGAGCATTTATAGATAAAGCACTTCTCTATTAAAATGGGTGACCTACTTCTGTTTATTATAATGGAATCTATTTCTGATTCATAGAGGGTGAACAAAAATAGCAGAACAACATATGAAAGGAGGTTAATTTTGATAGTATAATTCTAATTAGCAATGCAGCGGCTGAGATGAATCGTATTACACCACCCGGCAAACATTTGGACACACTTGACTGAATTTATTCCTCTCATCAGCTCAAAAGCATTTAATATGAGGGTTTATGCTGAATTAATTGCAATTAGATTTGTTGACATTAACAATATCTCTCTCATCCAGGTTTTGTATGTATTTAAGGGCAATGCTCACAAAATCATGTGTTAGAAACTAAATAACAAGTCATCTTTCATCATATTTCCTACATCCAGTTACCATATGAAGACAAAGAATGCCTTCAACCCTGTCTGTTACCAGCCATGAGGCATGGTGAGGTATACACAGCTATTTTTCTTGTCATCTGATTCAGTGATTGCTCGTCTGTATGGTTTTGGAACGGACATGGAATGAGGCAGTTCTATTGTGCAAAATAATGCAACATCGTTCCCTTATAACGTTCCTATATTCCAGAATGATGACGCCCCTAAACCAATTGGAGAGTGATTTCATAAACACCAGGATGAAGTCAAATTCATTCCACAGTCATCAGGTATGCACTTCACATGGGACGTTCTGGTTTTTAGAAATAGAGCCGTTGAGTTAATACTTAAAATAATACATTTGACAGATTCCAAAAAGATAATGAGGCTGATCCTACATTAGGCTTTTCACTTTAATTGTCTGTTTGGTTCTGTTATCTTCTCCACTGTATTTATGATTTAAAAACATAATATGTGCAGTATTGCTTTTTTCAGAGGATTCAAAACCATCAGTCTCCACAATGATCCATGGTCCAAATAAAATTGCATAAATCATTTGTTAGTTCTCTATCAAGTGTGTTTGAGTTTAAATAGTTTACCTTCACATTTAAGTCTGTGTCCAGAAGTATATTCTCCAGTTTGAGGTCACGATGAACTACTCCATTCTGAGGAACAGCAATAGATTTTATATTAAGAATAAGGGACTCAAAATAAGTACATATAACACATAATAAAATAATTTTAATGAACATATAATTTTTTAATTATTAAACCTTTATATTTATTTGTACAGTTATCATGATTGGTGTGAACAGGCCTTTATTCAGGTTAGATTGTCAAACATTTCTCAAAGACAGCACTGCTTTCTACATGATGGATGCAGTAATAAACAGAAAAGGGGGTATTTAGGAAGAATGAAGGTGGGAATAGGCAGCCGAAAATACATCGCATGGGTCAAAATTATCGATTTTTAGGATATTAAGCAATTATCATTTTCCACGAAGATATGTTGTACATTTCCTACTATATTAATACATAAAACCTTAATTTTTGATTTGTAATATGCAACTTTAAAGTTAAATTTCTCAATTTTTGGACTTTTTTGCTCCATCAGATTCCAGATTTTAAAATAGTTGTATCTCGGCCAAATATCGTCTATTCTAACATTTATGGAAAGATAATTATTCAGTTTTCAGAAGATGTATAAACTGACCCTTATGACCTGTTTTGTGGTCCAGCTTCATGTTTGTTAAAAGTAAATTAATTAACTTTGTATATATATATATATATATATATATATATATATATACAAAATGAATGGCATGAGATTTTAAAAAGATCATTGTGTTCATTTACTTTATGGCAGTATTGCACAGCAGAGGTGATCTGTCTGAAGAAGTGTCTGGCCTCCTCCTCTGACAGTCTCTGTCTGTCCTGAATGTATTCGTACAGCTCTCCTCCGCTTGCGTACTCCATTACCATCACAATCCTGTCTCTGCTCTCAAACACTGAAAACACAACACCTTTCATTAACAGACAGATCTCTTTGGACGCACACACACGGATGTTGATGTGATTCACCTTCATACAGACGGATGATATGTGGGTGCACAAGAGAGGCGCTGATCTCGATTTCTCTCTGGATGTGAGCTCTATCCAGACCATCCCTCAATCTCTCCTTTCTAATAGATTTAATAGCCACCTGAAGCACACAAACAGACACTTTATAAACAAACACACCACTGAACCGAATACAGATGCCTGCCTGTTAGTATATGAGCCAATGATGAATGAACTTACTCAAAAGTGTCTTTATGTCACAAAAAAAGTCACAAAACAGTAGGTTTAAAACTATTTAGATTTGTTTAAAAAATGATTGAACAATATCGAATAACCTTAATAAAACTATAAGTCGTATCGTCGGGCGCACACGCCTGGACCGAAGTTAGCTTCCGGTCTGTGTTTGTATCTTTGACTTCTGCCAGTATTGCAAAAATAGCATTGCTGTAAAGAACCTTCATTTTTAAGAGTGTATATCATAAGCGAGCAGAATTTCATGATATACACTACCAGTCAAAAGTTTGGAAACTTTTAAGTAAGATTTGTAATATTTTTTAAAGATGTTTCTTATGTTCATCAAGGCTGCATTTATTAAATCAAAAATACAGAAAAAAGCAATATTGTGAACTATTTTTAACATTTAAAATAATGTGTTTCTTTTTTAATATACTTTAGAATATAATTTATTTCTGTGATGGGCAGCAGAATTTCCATCAGTCATTACTCCAGTCTAAATCATTCTAATATGCTGATTTATTATTAGAATTTACAATGTTTGCTAATTTGTGATGGCAAATATTTTTTGGGAAACTGCAATACCTTTTTTCAGGATTCTTTGATGAATAAAATATATAAAGAACAGCATTTTTTTTAAATATAAATCTTTTCTAACAGTATAAATCTTTGTCATCACTTCTTATAAATTTAACGCATCCTAGTTGAATAAACGTTTGAATTTCTTTCAAATAAAAAAAAGAATTAAAATTTTCTGTCCCCAAACATTTGAATGGTAGTGTATATTGTTAGAAAGGATTTCTATTTCAAATTAATGCTCTTATTTTTAACGTTTTATTCACTCAAGAATCCTAAAAAATATGACAGACTCCAAAAATATTAAGCAGCGCAACAGTTTCCAGCACTGATAATAAATCAGCATATTAGAATGATTTCTGAAGGATCACGTGACACTGAAGACTGGAGTAATGATGCTGAAAACTCACAGAAATTAATTAGATTATAATGTAGATTACTATACATGTGTATTTTCCTGTTTTGTTTTGTTTTTTTATCAAATAAAAGCAGCCTTGATGAACATTTAAAATTTTAATTATACATAAAATATAAACTAATATAACTTTTTTACTGGTAGTGTACATAAAAATAAATATATTGAAATTGAATCACCCCCAAAAACCCAATCTAAAACCTGCTGTCTGTATAGCGGCACTTGCAGTGCCATCTGGGAAACTGCCAAGCAACTCTGACCCCAATCTGGAGATCTGGAGAGACGCCTTGCTGCCCTGTCACACATGCAGCCAGCGCCTGGCCTCCTCTGAATGCTGTTAGTGTTTGTCTGCAGGAATCCCAGCTATGCTTAAGGCTCCTGGATTCCGGAATACCTCACCTCTGAGTCCGGATGAGTGACAGAGGCTCAGCTCTAATCTGATTGGACACTGAGATTACTTCATTCCTCTCCATTAATGCTGTACGTTTTCTGGCTGTGAAAGCATGCAGACAGCAGGCCTGGGGGGAATGGGTCTTTTGTTTTTGTTTAATGACAGACTGAGCGATGAATGAGTGGCTAAGCATTTAATTAAGTGTGCTAACATGAGGACTACATACAGTGCACACGCGTGTACATGCACAAAGCACCTATTGGATGAGTCCACAATATCCCAAAAATAATTAACTGAGGTGAATTGCTAGATAAAGACGTGTTGAATGACTGACACGCTGTCAGAGGTAAGAGGACATGCTTTATATTTCCTCAAAATATGTAAATTTTTGAAAAATAATGACGTTTATCCATTATTATTAACTCTGGTAATAAGGTTATAATATTAAGTCCCTAATTTATTGAGAAGAAGCCAGGGTTGCACAGTTAATTTATAAAATAATACTATGTTGTGGCTTGAAATAAAATGTTAACTGAAATAACAAACTTGGCTTATTTGTTTAACAATGTACTAAAACAACTAAAACTGACACAAAAATTAATGTAGACATATTTTTAAAAACAATAATAAAAAATAACAAACACTTTAACAAAAATTAGGCTAACATCAAAGCAAAAAAAATACTAGCAACTATCTCATTTAGAATATAAATCATAATGACACTAAATTATATGGATAAGCATTTAGAGTTTTTTGTTTTTATATTTATTAGTTCTTTATATTTTTTGCATATTAGAAATCTTATGAATATGGTTCAATTTAATCTGTCCTTCCCACACAATAACTCTCATTCATTTTTATTACATAATCAAATTCACTTAAATTATTATCATAGTGACAATAATATTATAGTAATGCACTATACATTAGAAATAGTCATAGCAATAATGCTCAAGTGCACCTTCATCAACACTAAACCAGAAATGCTTTTTTATTAACTAATATTATACTGATATAATTTATCATTATTATTAATATGGCTATTATTACAATTTAACAGAAAACCAGGCTGATGACGTCTCCTATCACTCCCTTCTCCCTTTAATGAGATAACTGGGCCTGTTTCAGTGCGAGAAATTACGTAATGTAATTTATAAATGTAAAACCAGATGTAATAATTACATTTGTTAAAGCTTTAAAAAAATTAATTGTGATTGATTAATATTATGACAAGCCCTAATTTATCATCATAATAAAACTAATATTTGTAATTATACTATTGATAATTGATTGATAATTAATTATTTTTGTAGGCATGGAAATCACATTAAAAACAATTCCAGATATTTCTCGTTTTTTCATGCACATCACAATAAGAATTTTAAAAAAATATATATTATATATATATATATATATAACATTTTGTAAGTTAACCGAAGAAGATAGATAGATAGATAGATAGATAGATATTCGTTGCTTTTTATTTCATTGATGCTGATTGTCAATAATACGAATTAATAATTTTAGCTTTTTTCCATATCAGCATTTTTTCAGCATTCAGAACATCGAAACTGTGAAGCCAGTGGTGATATGAAGCAGCTCACCGTGTTTCCACACCGTCTCTCCACCGCTCGCTTGACCTTGCCGTAGGCTCCTCTGCCCAGCGTCTCCAGCACTTCGAAGCGGCGCTTGAGGTTGTGTTTGTGCTGGTGCTTCTTCACCTGCGGGGTGTGTGAGGACGCGCCGCTGACCTGCTGTCGCTCCATGAAGTGTGCTACAGCCGCTGTTTTCAACGGCAACTTAAAATGAGTTTTTCTGATATTTAGGATAGGATATCAGGAAAGGGACTATCATGTTGTTCTTTGAAAAGTTTGAAGCATCTTCTGGTTGAGTTGTGAGATGTAGCTCTCTTTTCCTCTTGAGTCCGACATCGCTGATGGGATTCACCATGGTGATGACGCGACGGGAGGGGCGGGGCCAAGCTGTCAATCATCCGCGGTTACGCGTTTCAGTGCCAGCTAGACTGTAAAGACTGACCTCAATCCTTCTTTGCAGAAAAAACATCGTCCGGTGTTTTTGGACGTTAAGAATGACGTCTCCAGCACACAAAAATTTTAAAAAGAACATAAAAAAAAAATAATAATAAGAGCAATTGCAAAAAGGTTTTAAATAAGTGTTGGTAAGTTTTGCTTTTATATATATACAATAAGGTCGACCCAATAAGTATTTGGTCACCCTGTGATTTTGCAAGTTCTCTTACTTAGAAATCATGGAGGGGTCTACAATTTTCACCATAGGTGCATTTCCA
>JAUCMU010000048.1:3536404-3550206 GCA_032275025.1 Enteromius treurensis | reverse complement strand
TCGAGGGCCTCTTCGAACCCCGGCCAATCTCTCCCTAGTAGAACGGGGACAGGTAAATCAGGTACAATCCCAACGGTCATTTTCTTTTCATCACCTCCTTCCTTTATTTTCACGATCTGTGCCGGCACTTGACGAGTCTCTCCGTGTACACAGGTTATCGGGAGAATAGATGAGGGGTTTGGCCGGGGTCCTATCACTTCTGGCCGAAGGAGGGTGATTCCACTCCCCGAATCCAGTACAGCCTGATAGATTCGGCCCTGAATTTTCACATGGAGGCGCGGAGCTCCGCTCGGCGCCCTTCGGTGAACTACACAGCCTGGCCTATTGGGGTCCGTTGGCATGGGCTCGTCACGGGGGCTGGGCGGCCTCCGTACTGTGCGCGGGATGCCCTCCGGCGTGTGTCGCTCCTGGACCACCCTCCGGGACAACAGTGACGCTCTCTCCTCAAGCTCCCGGTGATAAGCAGCGTCCGCCAGCTCGATGGCCTCAATCACTTCCTCGAGGGTTCGCTGGCCCCGCATACCCGCCGCTTGCCTCATCGACTTCTGCAGGGCTCGCAAAAGCCGGTCCATGACCACCCTATCGGCCACCTGACATGGAGTGGGGTCTCCTACCATCAGCCAGTGCTCCGCCAACCGCATTAATTCAGCAGCCTGGGCAAGGGGCTGGCAACCGGGTCTTAAACTCCCATTCCTGGAACAACTGAGCGGCAGAGATCGGCGACAGCCCCAGGCGGGACAGGATTTCATTTTTTAATTCATTATAATCAGCATTAATGTGTGAGGGTAATGAAAAATATGCTCTCTGAACTTCCCCGGTCAGAAGAGGAGCCAGCACCGAAACCCAGGCTTCCTGTGGCCATCTTTCGGCTCTTGCTGTAGCCTCAAAAATTTTCAGAAAACTCTCCACGTCATCATCCGCCGTTAGCTTTGGTAGGAGGCCGCCGGCGGTAACACGGGGATCGGGCAGCGGGTCGTTTGGGCGGCGCTGAACCGGAGCTCCACCAAGTGTTCCTCCATTTGTTCCTGCCGTTCGATTAAACTTTCATAACAATGTTGCTGGCGGACGCTGATTTCGGTGAGCTGCTTCACTATCTCCTCCATGTCTTCTTTGGGGAGGAGCGCTCAACTGAAACAGAAGAAACAAAAACAGCGGAGGTGAAAACCAGCGGGGTGGTGGTGGGTGCAGTTTGTGATGATCTCTCTGTCTGTCGGTCTCTAGGCCAGTGCAGTTGCCCGCCTTCTCCACCAGTGTCGCCCTTGGCGCTAGAAAACACGACAAAACAAGAGAGTGCATTGAAGAACAAACCCCGGAGTGTGGATTTTATTGACAATGACGGTGAGTGGTAAAGTAAACAGTCCGTGCAAAGTGGCGTGCGATGTCCTCTAATTCCCTTTTCCCTTGTGTCTTCTTCCTTTTAGGTGCTGGTGATCAGTGCTCCGGTGCAGGCGTGTGCAGACTCGGGCTTCCTCGGTCACGGCGTATCTAGGATGGAAGAAACAGAGAGCGGGTAAGTACATGCGCATCTGTTATGGAGTCGTTGCTCGTCCTAGTGAGGCTTTCGTCCGCCTTTTATCCTCCGATGACCGATTGGCCCGAGATGATCCGCTCCAGGTGTGTGTTGTTGGTTTCCAGGGCGAAGCTGATCTGTTCCCGCCACAATACACACATATTATGCAAACAAAAACTTTTATCATGGATGCAATTAATCAAATCATTTGACAGCAATTATATTTAAGTGTGTGTGTGTGTTTAATAAATTGTGTTGTGTTCCACTTGTTTTATCAATTATTTATTTTTTGAATCACAATTAAATAAGATACATAAACAAAAAATATAAACAAACAACAGGTACCTATACTGAATTACCCTTTATATTGTGAAATTATGTAAGGTTGATGTACATATTAAATGAACTGTATCTTTTCATTTACATTAGATAGGCACAAACATATTCAGATAACATTTTGTAATTTTACCATTCATCTGTTTTTCCATAATAATATCAAGTATATTTTCATAACCATGTCTGGTCAATTGGTTCCTTACCCTTTTGACTATGGGCTGTAAGTTCGTAAATCTTACATAAAATAGCCTAATGTAACTAATGGAAGTCATCTTGACAGCAAAAATTATTAAAAGTAAACTGACAGATGACAAAGTTTAAAGTACACCAGACAGTTATTATAGGCTTTCATATGAACTTTTGTGCTCACTGTGAATCAGCGTAACAAAGACTGAAACTGTTATTATTCTGAACATTCCTGGTAGCAGAGACTGTCCAGATATTGCCAAAAAATGTGCTTTGGACAAAAAGTTCAGGTGAAAAGTGGAAAAAGAAACAGTTTGCCAGCGTGTCTGTGAGTCAGTGGAGTTAATTTACAGGTGCGTGATCTATTTGGCACGCTCATGTTTATGGGACTGCATGCTGTGGGTGTGTTGTGGGATGGACCTGTAAAGACTAACAAGGCAAGGCCCCACAAATTTTTCTCATGCAAACATTTCTGCTTTGCACAATGAGACCCCCCTAAACCCTTTGGCTGCAGCTATAGATGATTCCTTCCATCATGTCTGTCATCTGCTTGAAAACCCATAAATGGACTCCTTATTCTCAGTGAAAAGGAGAATCCTCAAAGACTCAGGAACAGGAGAAAAAAGTCTCAGTCCATACATTAACCTCTGGAAGGGAGTTTGAGGTGGGTTGCTAAAACCATAAAATCTAAGCAGAGAGGGGCATGCCATGAACATGAACAGGACAGGTATGGGTGCATCTGAACGTGCTGGAGCGATGTTTTGTGTGAAGAGGATCATCCTGGATGAACCTAAACTAGACGAAGTAGCCCAGCGGCACACTGAAATCCAAAGATCCTCACTAAAGGAGAAGATCTGTGACTCTCTAAGGTAAGATGCACAGACAAAGCTCTGTTCAGATGTACTGTTAACAGTTGCAATATGGGTACATATTGACATGCACCTTGCATATGTAATTATTTGCATTTATGAGATTCAAACCCATCCTCTTGGTACTTACATATAACAAATAATTAATGATTTAGCTTTTTAATTAACAATATACACATTCATACAAGTTCAGATGACCAGTTGTTTATGCTAGGGATGTTGTTACGTGAGCTTGCATAGTCAGAGAAAGCAACATAACTGTTTATACAAACAAGTGCTTGGAAACTATGGAGATTTCATTTAATTTCATACACTGTAATAATAACAACCTGCAATTATTACCTTTAAAAAGCTTGTTTCTACTTGATCTAACTCGTACAGCCCAGTTTTGCTGGTATATATTATTGTATTTAGGTTGATTTAGTGATGTTAAAATAACATTTTATACTTAAATAAAAGTAATGTTTTTTTCTGTTTACCATTTTTTCAGTGTATTCTTTATTTATTGATGTTTTTAGCAACACATACTGTAAACAAAGGATCTAAAATTTCATTCTTATGGATATTTGTTTTAAAACAAGCTCTGTATTCTTTGCTCGAGGTGCTCTGTGGAACAGTGGAAAATTTTAATTCTAAAGTGGATACCGCTTCTCTCCTGGATCCCGCAGTATTCTGTTCGGGTGAATGGACTTGGTGACATGGTTTCAGGTGTCAGTGTGGGAATCATGCATCTGCCTCAGGGTCAGTTTTCAAGTGCAAGTTAAAAAGAAAATACAAATTGGGGGGTGGGGGGGAGAGCTGATAATCGTTATAAACAATGTTTTAATTAAATTATAACAGCAGATGTGAATAGGAAGCCAAGGGGATACCTTATAAACTTGTGTTTGTGTGTGTTAATACTTAGGTATGGCATACGCTCTCTTAGCTTCTGTCCCACCTGTGTTTGGTCTTTACACCTCTTTCTATCCTGTACTGGTGTACTTCATCTTTGGCACTTCTAGACATGTCTCCATAGGTGAGGGAAAAGAAAGAAAGTAGATCATGTAAAAACTACTTTATAGCTACCAGTAAGAAATATTTTTTTACTGTGAAAACACCTGATTTGCACGCATTCTAGGAACCTTTGCAGTGATTAGCATAATGATCGGGAGTGTCTTAGAGCGATTGGCTCCTGATGATCAGTTCCTGACCAATGGGACAAACGGATCAGTCGTCATGGACACGGAGGCGCGAGATATTCAGCGCGTGAAAGTGGCCGCGGCAACGACGTTACTCTGCGGCATATTTCAGGTGAGTCTTACAAAACAGCACACCTCTTATACGGACCTCTATAGTTACCATTTGTTTGTTTCTGTAGGTTCTGTTGGGTCTGGTTCGGTTCGGGTTTGTAGTGACATATCTCTCTGAGCCGTTAGTGCGGGGCTATACGACAGCTGCGGCCACTCACGTGATCACCTCTCAACTCAAATACCTGTTTGGAGTTTCACCCAGACGATTCAGTGGACCCCTGCAGCTGCTCTATGTGAGTGTTTCAGTTGGTTACATAGTTAACATAAGCTGAGAATAGCATTTGTTCATTTAATATTTTTCACAGGTGGGCGCGAAACGCGCTTTGAAACAAGTGGTGCTTGCTGCAGAGCCAAATGGGCGGAGCTAGAGCTCCAGCTCCTCCTCCCTTGGTCTTGTGGGCGGGGCTTGAGTCGTAATAGAAGTAAATATTTGTTTTGATTTTGATGTTGTTGGAATAGTGCTTTATAAAAAAACTGAATGAATAAATTGAAAACTGAAACTTGATTCGCAAAATGTTGGCATATACATTATTTGCTTATTTTTCTCTAAAAATAATTAGATAAATAATAGTAACAATGTTTAATAATAATAATTATAATAATTATAAATAAAGATTTATTTTTATTTATAAAGAGTATTTATAAACTTATTTTTAATATTTACAATGATTCAAATTAAGTTATGTAATATAACAAAACTATAACAAAAACAAAATGAAGTGAAGTATGTGAAATTCAGATTTCCAAAGGTTTCACAACACTAAAAATTTAATTAACAATATTTTTTTGTTTTGTTTTAAATGCTAGGAAGGAATTACTATTACATGCAAAAACATTAAAGTTCAACAAGTATGTGTTTCTCACACCCACAGTATAATTAACATAATTCACACACATGTGATTAGGCATACATTATTTCAGAGCTTGTGTAAATGGTTATACACCGATTTATAAGCACAGTGGCTTTTTTGTCAGCACACTCTACATCTCTCGATAGACTCGCAAAGTATTGTCTGATGCATCTTTTCAGGTTAAAGAAATACTGAAATAAAATAAATAAAAACTACAATTAAATAAAAATACCAAACATGCTAAAATGTAAGTTATCATGGCGGGTGGAAGAATCCCAGCACTTCTAGACCAATTTTGTGAAGACGTCACAGTGACGTAGCTGTGCGTGTAATTCTGTCGCAAAAAAAATGATTTGATGCTAAACAAAGACGTTTAAATGTGACTAATGAATGAAACCTGCTATGATTACTCTAATTTTGATAAACAACTGGTCTAAATAATATTCACATAATATGGAACACATATTTGCCCAGTTGCAGCATGAAATACTATTACTATAAAATACTAACCTATAACATTTTATACCTTTACCTCTTTTGTCTCACAGTTCTGACTTTTTTCAGAAACTTCATATTTAGTATTTCGGACTTTGCAGCTTGATTTAACTCAACAATAGTGAGTTTGTCCATTCTGAGGGAAAAAAAGCCAGAATTGTGGGATGTAAACTCAAAAGAGAGAATGACGAGTTGATTTGATCCTTATCAGATAATTTTAGAATTTTGAAATAAAACCTCAAATTTACCGTTTTTTTTCTTTTATTCCATAGTTTCCAATGACACTTGAAAACTTTCTGCAACCAGCTAGGCTCCCACAAAAAAAACGTCATCACTGTTTGCAAACAATTGATTGGTCTGTTAGCGGTCTGATGATTATTTCATATGGTCAAAACTCAAAACATAACATTAGTAATGTTGAGACAGTGATAAATGAAAGATTTAGATTTTAGATACATCTCAAAGTTTGGGTTTTCTGTACAGTACGTTCGAATGGACTCTACTTT
The DNA here is from genome assembly GCA_032275025.1 of Enteromius treurensis. Lineage (NCBI taxonomy): Eukaryota > Metazoa > Chordata > Actinopteri > Cypriniformes > Cyprinidae > Enteromius > Enteromius treurensis. The sequence continues at coordinate 3,544,164 of JAUCMU010000048.1, read as the reverse complement.
CGCCGTGCATCTGGACCAATAACACCTCAAGTCCCGACACTAGATCCAGCAAAGGGGAGCTGGAGCTCCAGGGAGCTCCATTTGGCTCTGCAGCAAGCACCCTCTCCTTTGAAATCCCGTTCTGAATCAAATCAAGTGTCCCGTTCACTGAAATCAGTGGTCCTGTTGTGTGAGACCTTTTGGGATTTGCTTTTATAAATTACCTTCGGACAATGAAACAAGCGACAAGTGCCTTCCAAATAACTGGCTTACCACTTTATTCCCATACCAGCAGAGAGCACTATGCACCCAAATAAACCTTATTTGAAACAAATACAATCATTATTATGTTTCCTCCTATACATTTGATGGATTTGCGAACCTCTCTCTCTAGACTCTGGTGGAGCTGGCCGGGCTCTTACGACAGACTCACATTCCCACTCTTCTGATCAGTCTAGTGGCTCTCACAGCTCTGATCATCGTGAAAGAGATCAACTCCTGCTACAGTCACAGATTACTGCTCCCTGTTCCCATAGAGCTCATGGTGGTGGGTGGCAGAATTTCAAACCAGAAAACCTCAGCCTATAAGGACACAAAGAGACAGATTCCACAGCTTTGTGTGTGTGTGTTAACAGATTATTGCAGGGACTCTTGTTTCTCATTATGCTGATCTGAGAGCTGTTAGTGGTGTCGATGTGGTGGGAGAGATTCCCAGTGGGTAAGTGTGTATTTCATACATACTCAGTTATAGATTTTGGATACTAGAGGAACACAGTGAGCTTTTATTAGAAACAGCAGTCTTAAATTCACTTTAGTCTGACATTGTTTGCACAAGCAGCAAAACACTGACCTCATGCAGGAGTTTAGAAAGTTTTTTCTAGGTGGCTCACTTCTTAGTCTTAAACTCGGTTGACTGACTTTGTTAATCCATCAAAACACGTTTACAGTAAAGCACTAATCCCAGGCCTCCTGAAATTCTGTCACTTTCTGTACGCCTTTACATGTGACATTTGAAGGACTTTGGACTTTAAGAATATAAAAGATACTTTTAAATAACGGGGAGCAGAGTTATTTTAGTATCATTGACATCCCAAAAATTAAATATTGTCCAAATGTATTCAGTTTTTCCAAACCTTTATGAGTTTCTTTTTTTCTCAGTCTTTTCTCATTGTAAACAAGTAGTCGCTGGAGCTGAATGAGATTTTCTTTCATTTTAGTTACAGTTTTTATCATTTTTATTAGTTTACTGTAAAATTATGTATCTAATTTGTATTTATTTTAAATTCTTAGTTGTAGTTTATTTAGTTTGAGTTTAATATTTTTAAACACAATGCCCAAATGTTTACTCAAAGAAAGAAAGGAAATTATTTTTTTCCATTACACCACAATAACATACACAAAATAATGTTCTTTTTAGCAACATCATACAACCCCTTTAAAAGCCAGAGCCTTGTTATCTGCAGCCTCTGACCCTCCTTAGGCTGGTGCCACCCAGAGTCCCAGAGGTGGGTTTCTTTTCCTCAGTGGTTGGAGATGCGTTTGCTGTGGCAGTGGTGGGATACGCCATTAGCATTTCTCTAGGCAAGACCTTTGCTCTCAAACATGGATATAAAGTAGAAAGCAATCAGGTACAGCATCTGTCATGTAAAACTGACATGGGCCAACCAACCCATGTCACACGTATAGTGTGCACTTGATCACATAGAAATTATGTGCTGAAAAATGTATGCACAGCATTGTGTCTCTCGCAGGAGTTGGTGGCATTGGGGCTCAGTAACACTATTGGTGGCTTCTTCCAGTGTTACTCCGTCACTTCTTCTATGTCTCGCAGTCTCGTGCAGGAGAGCACAGGAGGAAAGACACAGGTGATTTTCCACTGAGCACAAACATACAGTATGTTGAGGCTCAGTATAAGACATGTTTCTTACAGCAGCCAATCAGCATATTAGGATTTCTGAAGGAACATGGAGGGACTGGGAAATTCAGCTTTACATCACTGGAATAATTTACATTGTAAAATTGAATTAAAACTTTGAATTAATTCAAATGTAAAAATACTACCAACCCCACACAATTTAGTATACATGTAAAACATAGGCTGTCTATTATGACAATGCAAATATGCTGTTTTTGTATCATACAGGTGGCTGGTATGATATCTGCTGTTATTGTGCTAATTACAATTTTGAAGCTTGGTCCACTTTTTGAGGCGCTGCCCACAGTAAGTCATGCACTCAAATGAATATTGAACAAAGCGTACAGCTACAAATAATTTAGAGAGGGGCATTTGTGATACAGACTTCAGCTATGAAATTCAAGTTAATTATAAATGTAATTAATAAAACTTTATGATCACATATTTACATTCATTGGTGGCTCTTGTGTCCAATGTCGTTACTGTTAACTAAAACCAAAACTATTAAAAATTTAAGTTAAATAAAATAAAGCAAAAAACAACATATGATGAATATAAAATAAATAACTTAAACCTTAAAAATGGCAAATGTTGCCTTGAAAACTACATGAAAGAAAAAATGTTTTAAGTACTAAAATTACTCAAATTAAAATATGAATGCATTAAAATTTCATTATAATTCATTTGTTAATTGGTTGCATTAGGGTTGGGTCGATAGACGATGCCATCGCTGATGGCCGATATACATCACGATGCTGAGCCGGCATCGCGATGCTCCTCCCCGCCGCAGCAGCAGCAACCAGCTCGCGAAAAACACACTTAATCTATGGCGGCAAATCTTTGCCATTAATATGCGAGCGCGGTAAATTTCCGCGAGAGTAAAACAGATATACATGTGAAGAAACGGGGCCGCTTGATATGTCATCCGCGCGCAAGTCAAGCACTCCAGCTCGCGATCCTCTCTCACCTGCTCGCGGGAACACTGTTTTGTCAGTCGTGGGGCGGGGCTTGGTGTTTTAGTGACACCTACACGACGATCGTCCATCGCGATGTTTCACATTAGATATCGTACGATGCCAAATTGGTCGACATCGCCCAACCCAGGTTACATCCACACAGTCAATGACTTAATTTAAATAAAAAAAATAAATAATTTGAAAACATTGACAAACTGCATACATCTTTGTCTGTATATGTTTTTGCTGTAAAATTTCAAATGTTTTTTAGTTTATACTATAATTGCATGCTATTTTTTCCCTCTATGTATCTTGGCTAGTATTTCTAAATTGCCTAAAATTTCTTGTGTTTGGTTTTGTTTTCCTGTTGTTTGCATACTTGCTGATGCTGCAGGTAATAAAGTAGTTAAATTTATAGCATGCAGGTATTGCACATAATCGGCCGAACGTGACTTAAAGGGTCAAAGCAATGCAAATACACTGTAGAAAGCAATCAGTGAGTGTGAATCCAAAACCTATACATTTAAGGCAATATATACAATTAATGTAAATTTGACTGTCAAAATGATTGATATCAGAACCCTGTTTTAAACAAATCTGTAAAATGGTATTTTTTAGACTGATCCTCTATATTCACATCTGAGTCATTTGTAAGCAGTAGATGCGTGTGTGTGTCATCAGGCTGTGCTGTCCAGTGTTGTATTTGTGAATCTGAAGGGAATGTTCATGCAGTGTCGGGATATTCCTGCTCTATGGGAGAGAAACAGAGTAGATCTGGTGAGATGTGATCATCAAGGCCTCTAAATACATGTGTCCTTTATGTGTCCTCCTGACTCAGCCGCTCTCTCTCCGTCTCTTTAGCTGGTGTGGCTGGTGACGTTTCTCTGTACTGTGCTGTTGAATCTGGACCTGGGTCTGGCAGCTTCCATCATTTTCACACTGTTCACTGTAATTTTCAGGACCCAGCGGTGAGTGTGTGTGAAAATATATTTGTGTGCCTATAAAGATCCTAACTACTTGATAAGCATAACTGCTATTATTTCTTTCTGTCTAGTCCCAGGTACTCTTTGCTTGGCAGGGTGTCTGACACAGAGCTGTACTTAGAAACTGAGTCGTATAAAGAGGTGAGACTACATTACAGGCAAACTGCTCATTTACGTGTGTGTGTGTTTGATTATGGTACTTACTGTATGTCATCTACATTTGTGTTTCTGGACAGGCTAAAGCAATCCCAGGTATCACTATCTTCCGTTCCTCTGCAATGATCTACTATGCAAATGCCGAACTCTATCGAGAGGCTCTATTAAAGAAGGTGCCACACAAAACAGATGAATTACACACAGGATTGAAGACCAAAAATAAACCAAAAACAGCTTTTAGCTCGTCTTTCTTTCTTTCTAGAGTGGAATTAATGTTCCGAAGCTCCTCAAGCAGAAAAAGAGGAAAGAGGGGGAAGAGGAGGCCAAAAAGAAACAAGATAAACAAGTGAGAGAGAAATGCTGTAATGAGGATTGCAAAAAAAGAAAAGAAAAGAGTGTTTCAGTCAATATATCACAAACACAATACACATTAATCATAATTACTACACACTAACACACTTAACACACTTGATCTGACCCCATACTTAAACATACTGTATCTACCTTCTTAACTTTTATTAGAAAAATAAACTAATATATGTTTTTATGAAAGTCAAAGGTTCAAGAATAAGGTTAAATGTTTATCAGATTAAAGTACTAATATTTTGAGAAAACTGTCTGAACTGAAAACAAATTCATGTTTGTTTTCTATAATCAAGATTTTCCATTAACTTCTGTTGTTTTTATTCTCACTGTGTTATAATATTTAGCTTAAGTCTTTTACCCCAACCATAAAAACAACTTTCTATGCAATTTTACAGTACATTTTCAGAATTGTTATTCAATTCTGAGGACTAGCAATGAAACTGTGTTCATCAAAGAGTCCTGAAATAAAATGTATAAATGTTTCCTGAGCAGTAAATCAGCATATTACTGTAGAATGATTTCTGAAAGATTGTGTGACACTTGAAGACTGGAGCAATGATGCTGAAAACTAACCGGAGTAAATGACATTTTAACATGTATTCACATTTTAACAATATTACTGTTTGTAACTTATTGGCTCGGTTTCTCAAACCGGGCTTAGCTTAAGCCAGGACTATGCATTAGTTAAATTATGATATCTAAGCAACTTTTACAAAAATGCCTTATTAGAAAATATTACAGGAGGGCATCTTAACACAGAACAATGACACTGACATGTTTTAAGATATGTCAGACAAAGATATGTTCATCTGAGACAGCTCAAACATGCAATTTAGTCTGGGACTAGCTTAAGCCTTGTCTGTGAAACGGGGGGATTGTGTTATTAAATATGCACAGGGCTTAAAAGTATGGAAGCCCGTTTCTGCTGCTGAATAAAAAAAAATAAAAAAAAGGTTGTTGCGACTTTTTATCTAACAATTCTGACTTTTTTACTCAGAATTGCGTGACATAAACTTGCAATTGTAAGATATAAAGTCAGAATTGCAACTTTATATCTCAGGATTCTGACTTTATAACTCATATTTGTGTGATATAAAGTCGCAATTCTGAATATTTTTCTCATGATTGCGAGTTTATATCTTCTTTCAAAAAAATTTAAAACTAACTAACCACAAAACTGATTTCAGGTTTTACCAGGTTTTAGTTCTTTGAGATATTATTTAGTAACCATTACATTATGCGGTTATGTGTGTTGTTCACAGACTGGAGTTCTGAGAGAGCTGGCGAACAGAATGATGGTCTCCATGAAGAACATGAATGAATCTGTGCACTGTCACGGAACGGACCAGGATCACATCATCACTGACAGCGGCATAGCAATAGTAACCCACGGTAACGTGAACGGCAGCTTCCAGCCAGAGCAGGAGTCTGAGGAGGAGAAACGGGACATGCACTCCTCCTGCTGTGACGGTGTGCAGGAACACACACACTCCATCATCCTGGACCTCAGTCCGGTCAGCTTCATCGACACAGTCACCCTGAAAACACTGAAGAACGTAAGCCACGTCACATTAATTTCTACCCACCTTCTTTCTTTCAACTCGAATGTGCTGCTTGATATTATAAACTGGCGGTTGTTATCACACGTGTAATATAATAATCATGAACACATTGGTTTGTGGTGGAAATGGTTTTACCGCACTTTTTTTGAACATGCTTCTAGATCTTTCAAGACTTTGCAGAGGTTGGGGTCACTGTTTACATCGCTGGATGTCAAGGTGGGTCAAATCAGAGACGCGCTCTTAATTCAAACATACATTCACATGCTAAATCAGGACATTTTTAAATTGATCTCACACTACTAATGTGTGGCTGTAGTGTGTGTTGTGCAGCAGCTGGAGCGAGGCAGATTCTTCTCAGAGTCGATCTCAAGAAATCGTCTTTTCCCGTCTCTTCATGACGCTGTGCTGCACTGTCTGAGTCGACCTGACAGGCATCTGTCCAGATGTGAATTTACTCTGGTGAGACTGCCATCACACTGAACGTACACAAGCTTTCTCAGTCATGTCTTTACTGTTTGCCTCAAATTCATGCCAACTGTTGCTCTTTCACAGGAAATGCCCAGAGAGATGAGATCATGACCAGCAGATCTGTCCTCGATCTTGACTGACAGGCCTCAATACGCACAGCCATGTTTATATAATAAAATATATATTTGAATACAGTGGGCATGGTTTTCATTGCTTTATAATAATAAGAAAAGTTGTTTAGAAAGTCTACAACTTTTGTAGAAAAGCCAGGTAACATAAAATAACTTACAAATAACCGTCTTATCGACACGTTTTACCTGTTATTATTTGAAAACTGTAAAATTGGATGCAAAGATTAATGACTACACAAGTGCCCCGGAGTCCTCTCAATAAATTAAAATATAAATTTAAAGATTAATTAATAACTAGCAAATTGAGAATTGTAAGTATGCTACCAGTAAGATATTTAATTAATAAATCTGGGAAAGTTAAAAAAAAAAAAAGTGATTTTTGGGTGCTTGGAGCGTCGAAAATTACGTTTGACCGCCATCTGTTGTTCATGTCGGGGTGTTACAACAACTATTGAAATGAAATCTACTGCACTGCTTTTTTTACACACAGATAAAGACTGAGATAAAGCTTCATATTAAACCCTTACAGCCTATCGAAATGATTAAAAACCAGGGATTGACTAAAGAGCAAGATGTCATGGCATCAATCATGAAAACGTTGGACAGTGCCCGAGGTTCGATCTCTGGTCGGACGGTTTCCCGGCGGCCGTGAGATGTTGATTATTCAGTCATTCGGAAGTAACCACTGAGCCACACCAACGCGACAGTTGGACGGTCAGAAACCCGCTTTAGCTTCAGTAACAGTATAACAGTGTACGCGTTCAACTAGAAATAAAACAGTAATACGTTTGCTGTTATGACAGGTATGTTTAAACAAAATCTTTGGTATACTCTCTGACTGCCATATTTTTTTTACTATCAATTTAAAGATAAATTGATAACTTATAAATGAAGCATTACACATATGCAGTAAGAGATCTTATAAATAAATCTGTGAACGTAAAAAAAGGAGAATTAAAAATGTTTATATTTGAAGCTGTTCATGTCGGGGTGTTACAACAACGAGTGAAACTATTGAAATGAAATCTTTGTATTGCCTTTTTTTCCACATACAGGTATAATCAATAGACTCGTGTGCGTTAATGGCAGTTAAATAATACCTTAAGTCTTAATTTTATGTATTAAAAAGTAAAAATGTACGCTTTAAAATGCAAGACGTCGAGACATACTGAGATAAAGCTTCATATTAAACCCTTACAGCCTATCGAAATGATTAAAAACCAGGGATTGACTAAAGAGCAAGA
>JAUCMU010000048.1:3489188-3536304 GCA_032275025.1 Enteromius treurensis | reverse complement strand
TTTGCTTTAATCATACAGTTGAATCTTACTGCTGAAAAAAGTCTAAATTTAACTAGGTGGGTCTGTTTACTCCTGCACATAGTATTTTACTTGATCAGCAAAAACATACCGTTTTTAACATGTCTTGAGATAAATAAAAAATACATTAATTGTGCTTTTTTTTTTGTCACCGTTATGCAGATTTACTTCACAATTTATTTAAGCCCAAAACAAATATCTCTATTACTGATAATACTTTGCATTACATTTTTATTTATGAAATGTGGAATAGCTTTGCGACACAGAACCACGTTTCATATCTAAACACGCTCTCACCTGTGCCTCAGAGAGTTTGCTCCAGTCTGGTTTCAGGTAGTAAATAATGCCATTAAGAGCTCCTGGCAGTGAGACGCCATGAACAAACAAGACCACCAGGACCAGGTACGGGAACACAGCCGTGAAATATACGACCTGTACATACAAGCAGACACATTACTGTATCATATTTTCCCTACTGTAGCTCCTGAAATGAGCATTATCATCTGAATCATCACAGATTTATGTTTATTGTCACTATTTGAACTCTCAGGCACTAGAACTAAACCCAGCGCTCGTGCACACACAAACACACATCCGCTGGGACAGCTAATAATCAGCTTACGTGGCCAGTGCTCTGGCTTTTGATCTATTTTCTTATGTTCCCAACAAACACTCATAATGTGTGCACGGTAAGCGTATGTAAGGGATAATGTACCGCAAAATAAACCCTAGCAGCGTGATCAGGACCCTGACATGAAGCAGATAATGAGCATCCTACTGTACATTATCAAATAAATATATGAATATTGATTAGCTTAAAACATCCAATAAGAACAACCCATTAGAGAGTCCATCCATCAATACAATCAACAAGGGAAATAAATGCTGCAACAAAAGGACAATATTAACTTGTATATTCAATATTTTATTTATTTATAGGCCAATGCAGTAGCACTTAAACGTTTGGGGTCAGTACAATTTGTTTATGTTTTTGAAAGATGCCTCTGCATTAAAAAAAAAAGCTGCATTTATTTGATGGAAAACACAGTAATATTGTGAAATATCATTTCAATTTCATTCCTCCACTCTTCATTCTGATTTAATGACCAAGAAACACCGAAATCGAATAGAATTAGAGAGTTATATGATGTGTTTTAACATTATGAATGTCTCTATTGTAATTTTTGATCACTTTAATGCATCGGTGCTGAATAAAATCATGAATGTCTTTTTAAATTAATATTCTTCAGCCACTGTCTTTCACGAGCATATATTTGTACCTTTCCAGCGGACTTAACACCCTTCCAGATGCAGAAGTAAACGATGACCCACGTAGCGAGCAGACACAAGACCATGTAACCGCTGATGTCACCCACTTCATCCAAACCGCCAGACAGACGTAGGACTTTACGCCTGGTTGAGAAACACTTTCACTCAGCCAAGGTTAGACATAATTCAAACAGCCATCAGCAATGTAACAAGGCCTTCTAGCTTTCTACAAATGGTTAATACATAAATAGATAATACATACTGTACAACTGGTTAATACACAAACGTCTGTATTATATTTTCTTAGACTACGGAAGCCAATGGTTACCGTCAATTGTCTGGTTCTTTAAAATATCTTCTTTCATGTTCAAAAGAAGGTTTAATGTAACCGAATCATTTTTGGGTGAACTATCTCCATAACGGCTTCATCTGATGCCACAACATTTTTGCGAACGTCTCTCGTGAAAAGAATTACAAATCTGTGCCAGAGCGTAATCCTATTTCAAAGACACTTACTCCCAGAACTCCATGACAGATGATCGCAAACCCGTGGGCTCCAGGCAGCTGGCACTGGTGTTGAGGGAGGAGATCTTGGAAGGGAAAGGGGACAGTGACTGATTGAAACACACGCGGCTGAAGTTAGTGGTACAGTTGACCGTGTTCCACTCGTGTCCGCAGGTGGCCCACGGCAGAGGGGAAGTGAAGGAGTGAGCCAGAAAATACAGGCCCCACACCAGAACCATGATGTAGTAGGTGTTGCAGAAGAACACGATCACCATTGATGCCAATCCAAGCCCTGGAGGAAAGAAAGACACTGCCCTATTTTACCCTGATGCAACACATACCATGTCTAACACTGGACGATATTAAGAGCCAGACAGATCGATGTTCTCTTTTGCCATTAAAAATGAAAGAGAATTGCCGGCAGGACGAGGTATGGATCTGTTTAACTAGAGGTTGGTTGGGATGTGAAATACAAAGGTCTGGTCGTCAATAATACTCCACCTTTAAAAAGAGGTGCGATGTTCCATGTAGCAACCCCACCCTGCTTCATGAACTGACCCAGTGCGATCTCCAGGAAGAACACTGGAACACCTCCAACAAACACCATCAGGATGTAAGGGATCAGAAACACACCTGCAGCACACGGGAAATCACAAGACTTTTATTGCAGAAATAAAGATATACTTAAGCTTGAACTGAATGTAATGCTATCAGATTTTTGATTAGTAAAATGCATTGATAAGATATTAATTTGGACAACTTTAAAGGTGATTTGCTCAGTATTTCGATTATTTTGGACCCTCCGATTCCAGATTTTCAAATAGATGTATCTCGGTCAAATATTGTCCTATCCTAACAAACCATGTATCAATAGAATAGCTTTCATATGATGTATCCATCTCAGTTTTGAAAAATGTGGGGGGGCACTAGAGACTATAATCTCTAGTTTCCAAAAACTGTTGCACAGGTGTTCACGAGAGATAAAGGTTTATGAAGTTTTCTTAAAATGTATTTTTGTGTACATAAGATAGAGAGCAAGTTAGATTAGAACAAATCATGTTGTTTACAGACAGATAAGAAATATCTGCTTTACAGACCCAACTGACACTGTTCTTGAGATGGCGTCAGGGGACACTGATGCTGACTTATTGACATGCTTCCGCTGGCAGTGCAGGGAAAACAAAAAAAAAACCTCTAAGTGACATACATCACCACCTACATGCGTCAGAGGAGCTGTGCAGATGGTTAATGTTACGAGAGAAGGAGAGGAGAACAAAGAACAGAGTGTCACTTCTTCAGCCTTTGATAAACTCAGGCCATGAACAGTAGACAGCCATTGTCCTTCCTCTTTCTTCCTGTCTGTCGGGCCCACGGTCAACTCTTTGACCTTCTAGCTTATCTCCTCTGGTGGATACCTCATTGCAATTTAGATAAATTAGTTCATTAGTGTTAAAGGAACAGTTCACTGAAAAATGAACATTTGCTGAAACTTTACTCATCTTCGGGCCATCTGAGATATAGATGGTTCTAAACAAATACACGGGTGGATCTTGATATGAGAGAACAACAGCATATAGACTGTTTTTCCCTGGAGGAAGCTATTATGAAGTTATTTTGTATCATGGACTATTTTGGACAGAAGCAACATGTGTAACATGTCTTGGTGGATTTGTTTAATACAAACTCAAGATTTTAACTGATGGACTGGGGTCGATCACTTGTGCTTTTTGATGAAACCCATTCACTGCAGAGGATCCACTGGTGAACAAGTGATGTAACGCTGTTCTGATCAGGAAACAAACTCATCTAAATCTTGGATGGCCTATTAAGGTTACTAACTGATCAGTAATAGAGAATAGAAAGAAAAATCACACATTCTCAATTTGGTCTTAAGACATTTGGACCCAACTTTATGTATCATTTTGGTTAGATACAATAATTCGTGTCTGTGTGCATCTCACCTCCTCCATTCTTATAACAAAGGTAAGGAAATCTCCAGACGTTTCCAAGGCCAACAGCAAATCCAACACAGGACATGATAAAGTCCATCTGTCTGCTCCACATTTGTCGTTCTGAGTGCTCCAGTTCTGTGGTGGGGTCACCTGTCTCCATCAAACCCGTGCAAGCACTAGGCTCAGCGGCCTCTGTACTGGACCCCTCAGTCTCCGGTGACACCAAGGGACGAGCGACTTCTGCCTCCTCCTGAGATTCATCCTCACACGTGCCGCCATCATCTGAGAGAGGAACACAGGTTATGAACACTTGACCCTACTTTTGCTTTAATAACGGCAAATTTGATTTATGTGCGTCTTTGCGTGTATATATATATGTAAATGGTGACCGAAATGATCAGAAAAATAGTACTTTCACCAGCTAAAGGTGGGTTTTAACTTAGTTATTTCAATCTTTAAATGTAGTGTGTCAGTAGGAAATATAAGTTTACATTTCCAAGCATGCATTTTGCCTTTAATTGTAATAATGCAGTGAGATTATTGTCTGCACAAGGAGTCAGCAGTCAGTGCTCCACATAGAGATCTGATCTGATCATCTCATCCAGGAACAGAAAAACCTGAGACCGGCTAAATCCAGAAGAACTGTGGCAATGTCTTCAAGAAACCAACCAAGTGGCTAGAATGTTAAACTGTGCTGTAGCCTTGCAGGTAGGTTTCTTCAAGACATTGCCACAGTTCTCCTGGATTTAGTCTGTCTCAGGTTGTTCTGTTTCTGGATGAGATGATCAGATCAGATCTCTGTGTGGAACACTGGCTGTTGTAGACACCTTGTGCAGACACCCGATTATTACAATTAATGGCAAAATGTATGTTTGGAAATGTAAACTTATATTACCTACTGACACACTACAGCATAAGATGGAAATAACTGACTTAAAAACCATTTCAGCTTGTGAAAATACTAGTGTTCTTACCACTCACTCTCTCTCTCTCTCTCTCTCTCTCTCGCAAAAAAGTATTTAGTCAGCCACCAACTGTGCAAGTTCTTCAACTTAAAAAGATGAGAGAGGCCTGTAATTTTCATCATAGGTGTACCTCAAAACATCCAGAAAATTTGTTCACCTAATCAAGATTTGTGTCTCTCACAGACCTGTAACTTTTTAAAGAGGTTCCCCTATCCTCCACTCGTTACCTGTATTAATGGCGTCTGTTTGAACTGGTTATCAGTATAAAAGACACCTGTCCACATCCTCAAACACTCACACTCCAGACTTCACTATGGCCGAGACCAAAGAGCTGTCTAAGGACACCAGAAACACAACTGTAGACCTGCAGCAGGTTGGGAAGACTGAACCTGTGATAGATCAGCAGCTTGGTGTGAAGAAATCAAGTGTGGGAGCATTTATTAAAAAATGGAAGGCATACAAGACAGCTACCAATTGTGCAAGTTATATATGTATATATATTGCACTTATATATTAGCATGATGATTTGATTGATTGATTGATTGATTGTTGTGTTCCTATGACATCACTGGCAGTTTTATGTATGTCAGAGATGCAGCTGAATCCAGATTGGAGCGGATTGAAGGACGGTGTGTATGTGTGTGGGAGAGAGATAACGTTAGACAGCATGTGTAAGGAAGAAAGTGAAGGAGAGACATTTGATACAGGTAAATACAGGGAGAGACCAGATCAGACAACTCGAGAGTTTTTAGAGCAGTCCGTGTAATGCAAAGATACATTGCGCCGAACACCAATCTGACTCAATCAATGTGCGTTATAGATCACAACTCAAGTCAGGTCTCTGTAAATACACAGTTATCGGCGCGTTATTCATGTAGTTGTGAAATACATATGTAAACAAACAAGCATATAAAGTCATTCTTACTGGAGAAATGCTCTTCTGGCGACATGCCGCGCGCTGGCCAGCAGGAGCGCCGCGCGCCCGAGAATTTACAAATAACGGTTCCTCACGTTTTATTTTTTTTTAATTCGCGACCTGTTCAGGGCCTTTCCGTGTGGTTGCCGTCTGATTGTGTGTAAAATTGATCTTCAGGAAAACGGTGACAAGATTAAGCTCCAAATTTTAATAATTGACGTGCGTCGCTGGCAGACGAAGAATAAAAGGGTCTCAAAAGCAGTCGACAAAGCACTTGAAGGTAAGCCTGAAGAATCGCATGGATGTTGGTTAAACACGAATTATAATAAGTCTTGAGGAATCTCCCGGTTTGGTGAAGTAATATAACGGAAAAGCAGGTGTGAGATTGCCGCCTGTCTCGTCGGATACTACACTGCTCTAAGCATCAGCGCTCAGCTTGCAGCGTCCCAGCTATGACGCTCAGTGCGGCGCCGTGATTGGCTGAGGAGTGTGTTGTCGTCTGTGATTGGCTGCTGTCCGATGTCGTAACACACTAACGCGTACCTGACCAAAGCCGCGTACTGAAACGAACCATGCACCAACACTTCCTTTCCTTAAGACGCTACATAGCGATACACTGTTAACACGTTAACATGCGCTGGGGACTTGTAAATTGCGGAGATAAACTGCTAGTCGAACAAGAATCTAAACGGGGGACACTCACGGTTAATATGAGTACACTGGGTTGATCATTAGCTTGAGGACCTGGTGAAAGAGGAAGAGTAAATGTGGTTTGGCAGAAGGAAACTGACTTGATGATCCATACAAAACGTGAAGTTTGTGATGTTTATATTTAAAATAATTTTTAAAACTATTTGAAGTAATTTTAAAGTGCATATTAGTAATTAGGCGAAGTATTACCAATAATAAATATTAATTACTATTTTTTCTTATATATATATATATATATATTTCTCTATATAAATTATTATTATATATTATTATAGATACTAATTTGTAAATGTTGTTTTGTTTTCCTGTCATAATAGACTCAGGATCTAGTTTGGTACCAAAAACGTCTCTATTTTTAACTTATCTAGTAGTTACAATGGACTCAAACAACCCCGTGCAGACCTAATATACCCTACTATACTAAAAAAAAAAATTGCATCATACTTCAAGGGACACAGAAAAGGTCCTTTTCCTTTGCCAAGCCCAAATGGTACTCCCAAAGCAGTATCACATTTATACAGCAAATAAAAAATACAAGCATAGCCAAACAGCTGTGAGAAACTATTCGTGTTTATTAAGTCACCAAAAGCCCCAAAATTCCACAGACTCTGTATTAAGCCTCAAGATCCAGAGAGTATTAAAGGATATTTTGCAATAAGGGCTTACATGCTTTTCCCTTGAGTTGCCACAGCACCGGAGAAGTGTGTTTGTGGCACATTTGAAAGTTTTATTCTTTTGAATATGACACGTGTCATCTCATATAGTGCTCTGTAACGTTCAAAATTGTTAGAATCCCTTGTAGATGCCAAAGTCATTTTCTATAGATGCACCACACAAATTCTGTAATATAAAAATAGCACCGCCAGTCCTAATCTATTAAAGTTTAAAACTCAAAAGACATGCCACTAAGTTTACATATAAAATATAATATTTATTGTCAACAAACCTTAACTAGACTTAAGCCAGATTAGGTACTGTAGTGAATCTAACAGGGTTGAAAACAAGGATGTGCACATGCTTTAAAGGTCTAGATAGGCCTACTTTTAAAACGGTTTTATTTTTCTATTAAAAAAAAAAAGTTTTTTGGAAAGATGCTTTGCCAGCTAAATAATCGGTTTACTGTTAATCAACAATACGGACCATTGAACACACTGTATTTTGGTCCCTGGCAGTCAGAAATGATAAGGCGCTAGCTGGATTTATTGATTGAAAGAGCTGCTGTGCATAAATAAGCAGAGCTCTTGTTAGTTAGAGACCTTGTTAATTGAAAACAATGCCCTCTTGTGGGCACACCTGCGCTTGCTTATCATTGTAACCTGTGATATGTGATTGTTGAGGTTTAATTCCTACAGAAAGCTGACCAGTGACACTGAAAAAACAACCCAAGCACTTTTATACAAGTATGAATTTATTTCTTAATTAATTTAACTTAAATAACTGACAATTTCTTTGCTTGAAATAAAAAAAAGACAATCTGTGTGTAACCAAACCTGAGATAGACACACATTATGTGACTATATATATATATATATATATATATGTGTGTACACACCACACATTTTATATATATATGAATAATAAATAATTAAATAAATAGCAATAAGACAAATAAATAATAACTTCAATAAATATGCCACTTTCAATTATTAGTGAATAAATAAGTTATTAAAACTATATATCAGCAAACTATATAATCAGTGAACGTTTAGCTATTATGGAAAGAGTATTTTTCCTGTTTAACTCATGAATATTAAATAATTTGTCACCGGAGCAGGGGGTGACTGCTATATAAAGGTAAAGCTCGCTGCAGCGGGTATCTCTTACTTCACCAGCTTTTACTTTCCTAAACAAGGCTTCACATTAGCAGAAGCTGATTCTGGATCGGCTGTCTGATCATGATGGTTCAGAGGTCCTCGTGAAGGTCTCCATGGTCAGGCTTTTTGCTTTGGCCTTCTGGATGCCATGAAACCAGGCGCTGGTAGCGCTCCTGCCGCTGCTGGTCAGGGTCGATGTTCACCCACACACTTCCTGTCCATTTGAAGCCCCGAGTGACTAAGCAGTCGCCGTGAAGAGAGAATTCATCCAGCTCTCCAACCCAACCTGAACAAGAACAATGGCGAGTTCTTTAAAGGACTAGTTCACCACAAAAGGATAATTCTGTCATTAATTACACACCTTATGTTATGTTGTTCCAAAGCTGTAGGACCTTTTTTCATCTTCAGAACAGATATTTTAGATTGAGTTGGAGAGCTATCTGACAGGTACACAACTGAAATGATCCCAGATCCAGCAACATGATAAAAACATCAGTAAAACAGTCCATGCGACACTACAAGAATATATATATTTTTTTTTTTTTTTGCATAAAGAAACCATTTCTAAGTCTGGAATCATTTCAGTTGTATTGCAGTCTATGGAGGGTCAGATAGATCTCCGAATGTATCAAAAATATCTTAATTTGTAGGTCTTACGGGTTTGAAATGACATGAGGGTGAGTGAATAATTACAGAATTTACATATTTAATATTCATTATGCATATGCTGGGTAGTAACTGATTACATGTCATCTGGATTACGTCATTAAATTACATTTTAAAACACTCGTAATCGGACTACAGTTACAGTTGTAAGAAGCGTTTCAACATTGCATCAACGACTGATGAACACATTCGTTTTTATTTGAATGATCTCTCTGTGGGTTAAGGTTGTTGTTGTTTTTTTATTGTCTTGCACAAATTCACCAACTTTTTTGTGACTGGTCCTCTTTGACCTAATATATTAACTTGAAGCACGCCTGAGATTTTACATAATAAATATTTTAATAATTAAGTATCATATTTGCATGTTCATGTTTCTCTGATGCGGATTATGGAGTATTTTTTTAGTAATTGTTTTATTATGATTGATTTTAAAATAATTTATTTTAATTGTTAGGGCTGGGCGATAAAACACCAACGATATGCATCGCGATAGACATGTGATGGATATCAATAAAAAATGTGTTTTCGATACATTTTTTTTATTCTTCGTCGGAAGAAAACAGAGGTTGCGAAAGCAGTTTGGTTGCATTAACAAAGACACTCGCCCTCTGGTAACCTAGCAACGCAGGGAGTGATACGCTGACAGCCAATCATGTAACCGTATCACTTTGGTTGCGCCGTATCGTTGTCTCGTGCTGGTCTGCTGGATTGCTTTTCATAAACAGAAAATGAGGAGATTGTAAATAAAAGAGGAAAAGTCAGCTCGCCAGCATGCCAGTGTTTTGGATAAGTCTGAAGTCAGACCAATGTCGTCTGCAAATTATGTAAGACCGTCGTCCCCGCCAAGACTTGTAATACCACGACCTTGATGTCCCACCTTAGCCGTGATCACCCTTTGGAGCACAGCCGCATTCAACCAACAACATCTGTAGCTGCAGCACCGCACAAGCAGCAGAGACCGCCGTGAAGAGGTACTCTGCATCAGTGCCTTATGACACTTTTTTTTACTTTTGTTTAGTTTTCCATGGTTGCTGACATTTTTGTCTTAATAACTGAGGGGATTATGATCAGAGGAAGGTTAAGTTTAAAATAAAAATGTTTAAATGTAATGTATTTTTCTCCTGGTCCTTATTTTAAATGGGTCATAAAAATATCAATAATTAGCGATATCGACCGATATATATATATATATATAAACTCATAAACCTCCTACAGTTCCTTCACAAACCCCAGTTTGTCATGTTCGATTCCACTTCTTCTTCAATAAGAAACAATCAAACATATTTTGTTAACCATTTATATGTATATTTTTTTCAACTGATACAAGACTTTCCTGTTTAAATCAATGTGGAAAAACTTTTTTAAGAAACTAGTAAAAGTGAGGCAATACTTTTAAATTTAAACAAAAAATAAATGAGTCACCTTTTCAAATAAATATTGCAAGTTATTTATTGACACCTCAGAGGCACTTCCTCTAGCCGGAGGCTTATTACACGTCACTTCTGATGTGGAAATGCCTTTAGAGGCAACAATAACATAACCTTTGGGGTTTCTTTTGTTAAATATAAATAAGCAAGCCCAGCCCAGGTGACAAAACTGGAGCAAAGCAATATTGTAATGCATTACTTTTAAAAGTGACTTTCCCCAGCACTGTTCACAAATACAGGAAATGGAGGCATGTTAAAAAGAGAAACTCACCATTGCCGTCTGAGAGGTGGTTGTACCACAGCAGAGCGGTTCCAGCTACAGGTTTGACCTTCAGATTACCTTTATCACAGTACTGCTGAGAGAGATCACCTAAGACCTGAACACACACACCGTTTCCAAGTGAAGCTGCAATAATGTCAAGTTCCTAAGATAGCTATCATAACTTAAGACCTTCTTCCTGTTGCTGCCTGGTTGCCATGGCAACAGAGCTCACCTCCCCCTGTTGCCATAGAAACAGGACATGGCTCACCTCCTCCTCGTACGTCCTGTTGTCAGCCACAGGGAAGCTGGTCTCTCCACCTCCGTCCGCCGAGTTCAGATGCAGCAACAGTGTCAGATACCTGCGAAATAACAGAGATGCTTTTATTACACTGTGAGCTCTGTCATTCCAGCAGATTCCAAAGAGACAGTAGATGTACCTGCACGCGACCTGCTTGGAGGCGGAGTTGTTTGCTGCCAGGTGTGTATGGGCGCAGCTGCTGTCAGGGTCGGTGGAGCTGCTGTCGTGGTGGGCGTGGCTGTGGCCGCCCTGCTCGTAACGGACGACTTCCATTGGCTCGCTGAGATCGACCAGTGAGGAGGGCAGTCGGGTTAAACGTGTTACTCTGGAAGAACAAAACACGATAGCTTGTCTGTACTGTTATGTGCATGCCTTAAGCCAGTTCTACCATGTACAATGTATAGAACAGCAGTAAGCAGCAGACTTTTAGCCCAGGTATTATTTCAAGACAAACCTTCCTGGGGTGAGCAGGGATTAAAGGGAGAGTTCACTCGAAAGTGAAAATACAGTCACCCTCAGACCACTTCAATCCTGAACACAAAACCTCTCTTTTATTTCTAATTCCCCCTTTTCTGTTTTGTTTCAACCGGTTTTGTCCGTCCAAGTCCATGAGGAGTTCTAAACAAAACTATTGTTTTGTTCCATCAGGAAGGCAAAAACAAAACAAAATGTTTTGATTGTCTCCGTCAGTGCAGTATTATTATATATATGCAGCATATTTACAGTACAAGATTTTTCAGTGAACTACGAGGGCAAAAAAATAAGTAAAATAATCATTGATTAATTGCGCCCAGCCCTAGTTTCAACTGTACAGTTAATGTCAACGTAGAGTCCAAAGCGAGGGAGGCAGCTGTACAGGATTGGAATGACATGAAGGTGAATAAACAACGACTGTACTTTAATTTCCACATCTCCACTTTAACATCTCTTTCAGTGCTATGCTCAAGCTGTGCTGGATCAAACCAGGACCTTTACTCCTCCCATCAGAAGGCCTTACCTGTTTCTGATGTTCTTCAGCAGGTGGTGTGTGCCCTCTCCGAGGTAAAGTCGAGTGTGTGTGCTTCTCTTTCTGACCTTGGCATGTCCGTCTATACCTTGACCAGCAGTGCTGTACTGCAACACTCCGCCGCTGACACGCTTAAACTCCTGCAGAGACAAAACTCCTGCAAACACAACACTCCAAATCAGATATGGCTCCACATAGCAATAAAAGCATATTCAAAACCTTAATGCATCCATCTGAGCATTTAAAACAGAGAAAATGTGCAAATTACCCGCCATTTGAGAACAAACTCGTTAAAGTCATTGAACAAACTGTCTATATACGGGCTCCTCCTTCATCGATCCGTCAACATGCCAAATCACAGATCATGCAGGACAAGTTACATCCAAAGGTTTAATATTTATGTTTCGGGATGTGTTTAAAGCTTGGACATGCAGTAATACATTACTGTTGATGGCAGCATTACAACGAACAGGGTGAGAAAAAAAACAAGAATAGAATTTCTCTATTTTTCTCCTTTATTCGCGGGTCAGCGAGTCTTCACTCTTTCCCCTCCAGAACCGAACCACAGCGGGACGCTCTCTAGACAATAGAGCAGGGGGACCGGAAGAGGGGACGCTACCTCCGAAAGACCGTATGCGACCGGATGTGTGTGTGTGTGTGTGTAACCCTCATATTAATGAGACTTTAATGAATGACGATAGGATCCATCCGGAAGCAGCAAGAAAACACTGCATGTTGTGTCATTGTGTCAGACCCACCACTCTCTCTCTCTCTCTCTCTCACACACACACACACACACACTTCACTTACCAGAAGGGTTGGTCTCAAGCCCGGTGTGGATTTTCCGTAAATTATATGCGCTCAGCCAAGATCCATCGGTTGAATGGGACAGACTCAATATCTGCGTCAGAACAGATGCTTTAGATTAGAGGAATATTCATTTTATCACTGCTTCTATCTCTTGGCTGTCTCCATATTCACCCTGTATAAATTCCATCATCATTTCCAGACCCTCATATTATTCCAAACTCTATTATTTTCTTCCATGGAACAACAAACGAGTTGTTAAACTTTTAAATGAAGCACTAAAAACACTTGTGTTTTGGTACATATCCAGTGGAAGCAGGGATATTAACAACAACAAAAAAGCTCTATTGACGATAAACAATATTTTAGTGATTGTGTTTTTGTGCTGATACCTTTGGTGGTTTAAATATGACACGAAAGACTTGCCGCCACCTACTGGCAGTTTGTTAATAAGTGATTCATTAAGTCATTTGTTCACATTGGCTCATTCATTTAGAAACGAAGACTTCATGAACGGATCATGAAATCGATTCATTCAAAAACATTCACTCAGGAATAAAACACGGAAGTGTTGCTAGCACAGAATAGAATAGAATTAGTTTGGCGAAAAAGGTGTGTCTTTCGAAGTCTTTTTGAAAATGGCTGAAGACTCCTAACAAATGAATAATATTTGTGATTGAACTGATATCTGATATTTAATATGCTGATATTTGGGAAAATGACACCCGTGCGATATTATTAAACTACATCATATCTTATAAACATAAAAAAATAAAAATTCATACAAGGATATTCTACCGACATAACTCGAATTATGAGGGCATATTGAGCAGTGTATGCTTTAGAATTTTTAGGACATATTTTCTTTTTCTTTACATTAAAAACAAGTCTAATTAATTGAAATCAAAAAACTAACGATTCCTTAAAAGTTTAACCAAAAAAATATATTTAAGGCCCTATGAATTTTTTTTTCTCAAATTCTATTTGATTAATTCATGCCTTCATTACCAAATTCTGTTTTCTATTCATTTTCTGGATTCCATTTTAATGTTTCCATTAAATATGAATAATAAAAAGCATCTCTAATGAATGGATTGTATAATTCTGTACAATAATCCAGGAATCACGCATGGGTGTAGCAAGTTGTGTGTCTGCGCTATTCTCTCACACAGAGAAGCACAGAACAAGCAGGATTCATATTCAAATAGTACTAATGCAGCATAACACTAGTCCCTATCTCGTTTTAAGTGTACTGACCTGCTTTTGATTCACCCTTTCAAACATTTGGCAAATTCCATGACATTCCGGGTTATACTCTGAGAATTCTGTTCTTATCTATTGCAGCCACTGAACTGATACATTTGTGTCAGCATGAGCAGATTGAGTGTGTCTGACCTCTTCTCTCTGCAGAAGGCCGTCCTGGTTGAGGTCGAGCAAGCTGAAGAGCTCGTCTTGAGTGAGCTGCTCCTCCTGGCTGTCCGTGTCCAGGGCCGTGAGGAGAGAGCTGTGGGTCAGACCCTTCAGCTGGGCCAGCTGCATCACCACACTGCTCTCCTCCACACTCAGAAACCCTGGGATCTCTAAAACGCACGTCAACATGTCAATGTCAGTCGGCATTCTATGCACCTATACCACATATTACATACACGCATCATGTTGCCATAATGAATGCTTTTGTGGAAAATGAACATGGTAAATATTTCTCCATGATGATGTGGTGAGTGCCGGAGCATTGCTATGTAGGGTGTTGTTTATAGTCTCCTCTCTTAACAGCTGTGGGTATCAGCTAAAGTTCCCAGCACACCTCCTGACAATGTGATAAGAGGGTCTTAAAAGCTGCGGTGATTTCGGTGTTTGATCTATTGTAGCCGTAAGTGTCTGTGAGAGGCAGACAGGGAGAACGTCAACGAGGGGAGAACATTATGAGATTAGACTCCAGGATTAAAGGATCACACTCACACTATGCAGGCTTAATCAACAGACACTGCATTTGGGTGTTAATGTGATCAATTCTCATCATTCCCAGGTGAATGTGAAGATACAGAAGATGCATCAACACAGCTACTGTGTTAAGACAGCGAGAACTAATTTAACCTACTAGCAGCTAACCAAGGGTAGTCATTCTTACTCTTTAGAATCAAATTAGACCAATCTTCTGACTTGAGTAATGAAAAGCCTCAAAGAAAAAACAATTAGATGACTTACTTGCATGACTAGTCTAATCAGTTACGCAATGGGCGACAAACGTTTGGGCTAAATAAACTGTTTCTCGTCGTCTTAAAGATTTGAAAGTTTTATCTACATAAAGTATACCAACAAAGCAGGCATATTAATATTAGGAAAATATTTTTTGAACAAGCTAAGCAATCAAATAAAAACAACTAAATAAAGATAAATGTGTTATAAAACAAATAAAATATATTTTGTTTGTATAAATATCAAACACGTAAATATTTGTAGTAATTTGCAAATAAATAAATATTTTATAACTATTTGCAAAATACATCATTTTATAAATATGCAATTAAATATTTATATATATATATATTTGCAAATAAATGCATTGTATAAATATAATTGGTAATAAATAAACAAACATAAAAATGGCAAATAAATCAATATTTTATAAATATTAACATGCAATTAAATATTTCTATATTTCAAATAAAATGATGATTTTATGAATATTATTTGAAGACAAAGAAACACCAACAAAAACAAACTTTTTTGCTTCACTGCACAAAACTTTATTTATTTTTTATTTTTTTGAAAATAATAATAATAAAGAATGGATGGGTTTAGCACTGGATGTATTAAGATATATTAATAATGGACACATTTTGAAATAGTGAAGATCAGAGCAGAGGCCATTAAGTTGGAAAATATAATAAACTTGAGCCCATCCCCCTCTTTGAGACTCATGGTATTGCCTGACCCATCTCGAGTGTTAATGAGACTGTGCCATTAATGCGTTCTGGCGGGGGCCATTGTTTCTCTGGGATGGGTGAGAGTGCTCAGGGATTTGGATTGCTGTATATAGGTTTCAGCGTTATCCATCACTGTGTCATTCAAACGCAGACAACGCATAAACATATACACGCACCGAGACGCGAGCTCCTCATAAAGCTCTTCCGCATGGTTTGTCTGCGAGAGACGCCGTCTCTAATTCATCAGATGGGACGAGGGGAAAGAAAGGGTCCTGGGAATAAAGTAGACAGGAAGTGAGGGACATTTTTGGGGTAGACATTGTGTAGTGCTCCCAGCAGGGGAAGAAAAACTCCTGAGCATCACACACACGCACAGACGCCGCTCCAGCCCTCTCACACTTACACACTTCCTCTCACACACCTCTGTCAGAGACAGGCCTTCCTCGTTCCTAACAACTTCTCATACAGTAAACGCATCTAAATACATCTACTTCTCTACATTCATTTATCTACACAACCATTTCTCACAATCCATCTACCAATTTATACTTCTTTATTTATCTCATTCTATCTAGAAATGTATATTCATTTATCGGTCTATCTATCTGTATCTAACATTTTGTTTATCTGTCTGTATCTATTCACCTATTTATCTACCGTTCTGTCTATCTTTCTGTATCTACCTATCCTTCTATCTACCCATCTATATCTATCCATCTATCTGTCTGTCTGTCTATCATTCTGTCTATCTATCTATCGTTATCTATCTATCTATCTATCGGCATCTCGCGTGTGAGTGTGAACAGCTCCTCTGACTCATGGGCGATCTGTTGTGTTATATTATCATAATCACACTCCTCAAGAAAGAAGAAAGGAAAAGGAAGTGTGTGGTGAAGTTGAGCTCACAGTTCATCATCTCCAGCAGAGAAACGGAAGAATCAGCACCTCACACACAGTCACACATACACACCCTCCCAGACCAATCCACTCTCATGCCCTGCAGAGTCCCGCCCTCTCCCAGATGGGCCTCGGGCAGCGGTGTATAAATGCACCTATCACTGCTTTAGCCTGACACTACTTTACACCGGCCCACAGCTCTCTGGACTATGATGCTGACAGCGTCTGCTCTGCTGCTGCTGCTGCTGCTGCTTGGACCTGGCATCGCTGCAGTGCCCAACAGACTCTGGGAACACCAGGGATCCTCTCGCTGTGTGCCCATCCCAAGCAACATGGCCCTGTGCCAGGGTCTGGGCTACGACAGCATGCGAATGCCCAACTTGCTGGGACACGAATCTCCAGCTGAAGCGGTGCAGCAGAGCACCAGCTGGCTGCCGCTCCTCGCCCGAGAGTGCCACCCGCACGCCCGCATCTTCCTGTGCTCGCTCTTCGCTCCCGTGTGCCTCGAGAGGTAAGACTTCTTTGTGATAGACCGACTCTCGGTGATCGGTTGTGGCTTGTGTTTAGCATTACACAAAATTTAAATGATCCCATTATCATGCAAATGTGTGCTAATTTGTGTGATAACTGGAAGTGAAAATTATCTGCAATGAAAAGACAAAATAGCAAGACTATATCTTTACTTTTTAAATGGCGAATGCTCTGGTTGTATTTTTAAATGTGTTTTCTTGTTGGTGGTTAATTTTATTGTATTGAACTAAACCTTACTGATCTGGCTCACGCATGGTATAACAACTTCAAAACATAGATAAATAAATATCCAATAAAATAATCATTTAGAACTGCAATCAAATAGAATACGTTTAATGACCTGCAATTAGTCTGTATCAAATCCTTACAGTAAGATAACTGTAACGTGTCTCTCATGGCTTCTCTCTGGCCCTTCAGGATCATTTCTCCATGCAGGAGTCTGTGTGTTTCGGTACGGGACAGCTGCGCCCCAATCATGAACTGCTACGGCTACCCCTGGCCTAGAATACTACAATGCGACCAGTTTCCCAAAGATCACCTAATGTGCATTTCCTCAGTGGCGCACATGCAAAACGGCACCAACAGCGACGGCCGAGGTAAAAGAAATCTTTCTATTTTTTTAACATACACATTTCTTCCCAGTAATCCAGACCGAAACCATCCTGGGTTTTCTTAGTCAAACTGATTTCTGTGGTGGGTTTCAGTGGCGCCGCGAGCGAGCTGCACAGACTGTGAGCTGGAGAAGGCCACGTCATCCAAAGACCTGCTCGACCTCTACTGCAAAAGTGACTTTGGTAAGAAACTTCATCTCATCATGTCTGTGGTGTCTGATAAAGCAGAGCTCCGTGCTGCTTTGTGTACAGCGTTACCAGGGAAACCAGGGATATTTTTACTGCTCCAAAAGTGACCCCTGGTGGTGAAGAATGAATTTGCCTTTTCATTCAGACTAACTCGAAAAGACCAACAACGGCGGGCAATATGCTACCGTTTCCTTTTGAGATCAACATGAATTCAGAGTCGACTGAACTCTGAACAGAGTTCTTTTGAGAGACAATAACTTTATACACGGTGCACTTTCAGATTTCAAACTTTGCAGGATGTTTTCATTCACTTAGAGCTGTGGTGTTACACATTGCAGGAAAGCTCACTTTCAAAAATCCATTATAGAGGCACTTTGGTGCTGAAACTCCCTGCTCGGGTGTCTCTTTCTCTCTCTCTGCTAGTGGTGAAAGTGCGTCTATCCAAGCTGAACTCCAGTAGTTCTGTCCTGATGATGTTCTCCCTGGGCTCTCGGCTGGAGGTCCTGAAGCACGGCCCGCTGCTGGGAGGGGAAATGAGGAGTCGTCTGACACTGTGGCTGGAGCGGGACGCCACCTGTGTGGGTAACCTGACCCGCAACCACCCCGACGGGGGGACCTTCCTGCTGACGGGTACTGTGACGGGCAAGAGGCTGCTGGTCACCAAAGCGTTCAGCTGGGGAAAACGCCAGCGGCACCTCAACCAAGCATCACGCAAGTGGAAAAGCCATCGGTGTAGAGGGTAGAGTTTGAGAAAACGTACCTCAGAGTGTTCATAATGTTGTAAATAATAGAAGAGCTTTACACTATATTTTTTAATCTTAAGATATTAAACTTTTTTCCGAAATGAGAGTCTATGTGTCCATTTCTGTCATAAATTTCAGGGTCACTATTACATCCATAATTAATGATAAGAATGTATATAAAAATGGATCTCTAGAGCTGAAACGGGCACTTACCAAACAGCAGTGGCTTCAAGCTGAGGGTGCGCATGTTATGGGTCCGGTCAGGAACCAGAGAAACCCTTTGCACATGTCCGACCTGAGCAGAAAATATAACATATATTATAATATGACATCCTCTGCATTACTCCATGATTTAATATTCCCTTTTTTTAACACAATTCTTTACATTTTAGATAGTATGATTGCCTTTTTTATTTAGATGTGTTGTAATCATTGACTAAAATACAACTTTAACTCTTAAAATGTTTTGATTCATTTAAATAAATCTGAAATAAGGTCAAATGTAAATATTAAAATCATTAATTGCTCTCTCTCTCTTTTGGACTACTCCCTTTCTTGTTAGGAGTTCCATTAAAAAACATTTATTTATTTTATTTTTATTTTACTTTTATTTTTCAATAATAAGTTTTATTGTTGCAGTTCTAAAATTTACCACAAAAATTTTTTTTTTTTAAATGAAATCAAAGCCACATTGATATAGCTTCAGAGTTTTAGCAAAACAGACTGTAAGCCTGATAGTTTTACCATAATTTTTTTTATTAAATAAAATATTAATATATTATATTAAAATCTATAAAATTATCACAGAAGTTAGAACTGTCCAAAAACAAACTAGGATGAAAACTGAAAAATAAATGAATAAATAGTATGATTTATTTATTTAAAAAAAAGAATGTATGATTGCACACAAACACACACACATATACATATATATACATACATATATATATATATATATATATATATATAATTTAGTTATGCATTTATTATTTTTTCCCTTCCCGCCTTATTTTTATTTATTATTTTTAAAATCTTTTTCTACATTTTAAATGAGATGAAGGTGGAGGTGGTGATGGCGGATACACTATTATTATTATTTTAAGCATGCACAAAATTTAAAATCACTGTGTTTTCTATTAGTATTACAATTATTAGTGTGGTAGGTTGCAAGAACAGCACTCTTATTTAGTACTTGATAATAATTTACACAGTTGATGTTAAAAAATGTAAGATAAACAATATGAAGCAAAAATAAATAAAATATTAAATAATTATATAGATAGATAAATTAAGGGGGAAAACACCTTGCTTTCTCATATATTTTGAAATAAGAAAATCAGAATAAGACATAACGTTATATGATATCAGATAACAGTGAATAATGCACGTACCCGGATGCCCTCCAGGCGCGGCAGATGGAAGGAGAGCTCAGGGCTCAGGTTTGCTGAGGATGGGGTCTGGTGCTCAGCAGGCATGGGTCGAGGGGCACTAGCACTCTTCTCCAGGGGTACATCCTGCTCCGCAGACCCCGTGTTATAGTGCACATAAAGCAGCAAAGCTATAATGTTTATTATATAGAGGTGGAAAAAGGCCATGACCACCACGAAGTACGCCCTGGAGCAGACGCTGCTCTTCTGGATGTGGATTCGCTCGCGGCCGCCTGGGTGTCTTGGCGGAGGGGGGAAAAGATGGGACTCCCCCTCGAGCCCATGTAGAAGGTCTTCATACTCATCCATCTTCTAAATCACTGCTCCGCCAAGCATTGCCCTGATCTAACCGCTCTCCAGAGCAGATCAGCCCGGGGTTTATAGCCAGCGGAGGTTACCTGATTTGACAGTTGCTCACAGACATCGCAGCGATTCAGTGTGTGACGATAAGGATCTGTGCAGGAATGTCTTCAGATTTAGGACGATGTCAGCGGCTTCACAGCGCTCGTATAATCCAGCGGGGATCAAATCTGACCAGTCATGCACTTAATAGATGAATTATACCGATAAAAGCGGAGAAACGAAGAAAGAAAATAAGAACAGCGATTATATTCGTCGCGAAGCAACCGACGCTAAGCAGCTACAAATGCCTAGTTAAAGAGTCATTTCAAAATAAAAGCTGGGCGGTTTGTGTTCATTTATTTATTTTTATTAATAACTTTAGGTTCATTTTGCGACATTTTTATTATATACATATACAGTGTATGTGTATATAAAATCGCATTAAAAATGTGTGTATTTATATATACATAATAAATATATTGATCGTTTGACAATACTAAATATATACATATATAAACACTGTATTTTTCTTCATTATTGGAGAACGTTTTCAATAAAATACTATTGTAAACCATACTTTTCATTTCTTTGTAAATATGTGTGAAACGTTTTAGGTATTTCTAAGTGAGATTGATTTTAAAGTAAATCCAACACATTTTTTTTTTGTTCAATAAACAAGTGCATAAATAGATACATAATACGTAATACCAATTTATTTATAAATTAACAAATCTTAGGCCGAAGAAAGCAAGCTAAACCTCAACGGAATCATCAACATCACAAATAAATAGAATGTAATATTTTTTTTGCTTTAAGAATTCTTCACATTTTTTATTTGAGAAAAATAGTCTAATAAAAAAATGAGAGTGGGAAGTGTGCCCAAAAACCTTTGTGTGTGGATAAAAATGTATCAAATTAAAAAAAACAAGCGTGAGGATTTTGCACCAAGGGTTCAAACGGAAGCTCTACAAAAGTCCGGCGACTGGAGGGGCGTGGTTTGAGGCTCCGCCCATCGAACTCTAGTCACACCAGAACAGAGTCAAACCCCGGGAGAACATACCAGAAACCCCGATCAGACCCACAGAGAGCCGCCAAAACCATGTAAGTCTGCGCTTTCTGTGAGAAATATCTGTTCTGATGTTTTCGAAATACCGCTCGTCGCTGAACAGTAACGTTACTTAATAACTGTGTGTACTGTGAAGCTTATCGCTAGCATTAGCTACTTCTGCACGACTCATTCACAGTCATCCATAGTCGCCGAACTATCTAGTAGCGTACATAAAACATCGGCAGATTTATCAAACACTAGTTCTAAGAGCGTTAGGTTCAGAAATCTGTAACTTTCTAGGTATTTGTTGAAATGTGTGTAAAGTAAAAGTAAGTTAGCTCGTTATGGTTAGCCTGTTTCAGCTCACACCGGTGAATGTTAGCACGTTAACTTCCCTCGTTTGCCAGTCAGGTCTGTTCACAAACGCACAAATATTTGTAAAATTGTGTTTTTCAGTATCGACAAACTCGCTCAAATCGTCGTTAATGTGACGGAGTTTGTCGGTTTCTTTTATGGTTGAATTTACGTTAGCGCGAGAAGGAGCGCGCCTCCTGCACGTGCTTCAGGGCCAGACTGAATGAATGAATGAATAAGTTACAACACACATCCCTTTATTATTAAGAAGACAGAGATTCTGTCTAAACCTCTCATCAAAAGAAAGAGGTTTTAAATAAAGGTGCTATTATTATCTCAATAACAGACATTCCTAGGACTCAGATTGGCATTATCAAGAAGTCACGTGATCATTTTACCTTGATTAAAAAAAGAAAGTTGGGCCCGATGGTATTTCACATAAGTTAATTAATTTGGTCCTGTGGGCATGGACAGTGTAAGGATTGAATTTATTTTGAAGATGAAGTATAATAAATGTATTGATGAAATACATCCTTCTGTTGTTAAGTGTTTACTGGTTTCAGAGGGAAACTTGATACATCATCTTTTAGTAAAGGAGCAGGAACAGAGGCAGCGGGTTGAAGTGGTGTGTCAAAGATGTCCATGCCACCTGCTATTTGCACACTTTCTTATTTGAGCGAATTGAGTTTTCATTGCCTCACCTCACTTAGTAGTGTTTGATGCTTCAATTAGCTTAAAAGGATTTTATTGATGGTAACCATGTGGAACAGATTAATTGAAAGATTAAGCTTATTAATAAAATATTTGCAATCTATAATTTTTAAAGAAGTCTCTTATGCTCAATAAAAGCAGTTAATTAGACGTTAAATTGAAAATACAATTAAAATACCGTTTTGCAAGACAGCAAGAGAAAATGTCTAACAGATTTTTTTCTAATAACTTCATAGAAAGAAATATTTATACAAAAATGTCAGTGCCGTTCAAATTTTGCAAGGCAGTAAGTTAATCACCAAGGATGCATCTATTTGATGAAATATTATAATTTAACTGGTTTGTGTATGCTAAAATGTCATTTTTGTTGCTGTGATGCAAAGCTGATTTTGTTCAGCACGATTACTCCAGACTTCAGTTTCAATCCTGAATGTTTCTGGAGGAAATAATTGGTGATTTACTGATCAAGAAACAATTACCAGTCACAAAAACAGTTGTGCTGTTGATAGACAACAGATAAACCATGATAGATTTTAGACTTTAGGATTATTTTAATGAATAGTAAGTTCAAAAAAATAAAAAGTTGAATTTAATGTGTTATTGCTGAATAAAATTCATTTCTATTAAAAAGTTTGTTAACCAAATGATTGCCTACATTATGTTTAGATTGCAAATAAGCGATATAATAATTTTCATGTTTAGCTCAAAGGATCAAATTTTTAGGTGAACTGTTTCTTTAAATCATCAAATGTCAGCTAAATGGTCAGTATAAATCGATCAACAAATCAGTTTTTTTTTTTTAAATGATCCTATATTTAAATCTAAAATTGTTATCTGTGAATTATCCTATCCTATTAGCTTTACTTAAAATACAATTTTCTGGTTCCAGGCATCCAGCAACTGCTAAGTGGTACGACAGACGGGACTTTGTCTTCATTGAGTTTTTGGTGGAGGACAGCAAGGATGTGAATGTAAATTTTGACAAGTCCAAATTTGGTTTCAGGTATGTTACTGTAAGTTCAGTCATCTATGTAAAACCAAAGGCTTTTTTGTTGTCATTTCCTTGGATTCTATCGATGCTCTCTTTCAGCTGTCTCAGTGGGGCGGATAACCTGAAGTACTCAAATGCAATTGACCTCTTTGGATCCATCGATCAAGATGTGAGTTTAGCACACAGTCGAGAGATGCCGTTTCAGATGACTCCCGGTGGGATGAGCGCATTTTGTGTAATGTTTTGCTTTCTGTTCTCAGGGGTCCAAACACAGGCGTACAGACCGGTCGATCTTGTGCTGTTTACGGAAAATGGAGCCAGGGAAATCCTGGCCCAGGTTAACAAAAGACAAAGCAAAGGCAAGTTTTGTTCCATATTTACTTGATTAAGGACTATCTTAGATATCTTGACCATTAGAGCTTAAGCTGTATTAAACGTGTTGGTTTTATCAATTATCTTAATGTCGGTTCTTCACCCCCAAAACTGAAAATATGCCCCTAGATAAGCATATTACCCAAATGCTTCAAGTGCAAAATGTGTTAGGAATGAAATTCAGGCCACAAGGGGCGCTATAATTGTGTCTTCCAGGGCCAGCTTTCTGAAGAGAATCTTGTTGAGCAAGTCTAATAGTTTTTCTGGGTTTTAAAATCAAATTGTAAACCTAGCAGTAGTTTGTGACATCGTAAGTTGCATCTGGATATCTGTTATGTAGGGATCCATGTAACATTTGTTGCATACATAATTCAGATCAGCAGCTCATCGTACATCCGTACCGGCATCTATGACTGATCAAACTTGATATACGTGTATTTAGTTTGTCTCACTTGAATTTTGTCTACAGCTGAACTGGCTTAGTGTTGACTTCAATAACTGGAAAGACTGGGAGGATGATTCAGATGAAGATTTGTCCAACTACGATCGCTTTTCAGAGGTTAGTACTTTGCCGTGTATAAATAGCTATAATTCACCCTCCCGGTTGTATCGCCTATTATTATGGGAATTTTGGGACCAATATGTCTGCAATTAATGTGGTGTACTGACTTGCTTTGTTGGTTTTAGATGATGGGCAACATGGGAGGAGAAGATGATTTACCTGACCTAGATGGAGCAGATGATGTAAGATTTAATGGTTTCTCCATATGTATAATAAAGTTTAGTTCAATGGGACACTTCATCCAAATCAGCCTCATGCTATTCCAAACCAACATGTTTTTTTGATCCAACAATTAAAGTTAAGGTGCTCTAGTGTTTTTGTTTTGACTTTTATATTATGTTATTTTGTCAAATTAATTTGTCCATACTATGCAAGTCAAGTCAGTGTGGTTAAAATGTTTTTTCTGTTCCGCCGAGGGGGGAATAAAATCTAGAAATGGGGTTTTCTTTCAGTTTCAGCTAAAACTAATGACATGTAAAACCACTTATTGTTAATGAACTAGTTGGGTCTGAATGATTAGTCATCACTTTGCAGCTGTAAATTGATTCTCTTCAAAGCATAGTAAATATTAAAACTAAAGGTATCTAGATCACCTTATTTACTGTAGTGATGTCATTGTCCTGCGTATTTAATGGCTCACTGTGTTTCTTTCCAGGAATCAGCTGATAGTGACGATGAAAGTAAGTTTTCTGGTTTGTACGTTACTGGTTCAACCCAAAATGTCTTTACATCCTTTACTTACTTGTAATATGCTTTTTAGTCAAAGGATTAATCCACAATAAAAGTGTTATGTGTGTGTACTGTGCACATTTATGTATGTAAAAATGCCCATTTCAGAAGAATAATATATTGCATGTAAATATTTTCAAAATATATACTGCGTGTGTATATAATAGTAAATATAACTATAACTTATAGTTATAATTTTTTGACAGGACTGATTTTCGTTTCATTTTTGTCGATCCATTGATATAATTTAATCAGTTGTCTATGAAAAAAGTACTTGCAGACGATAAGCAATCCATATATATCAAGGCATTTGCAGTTTATATGATTAATATATTTAATTTATTTACTTACAAACACTGATCAAAACACATGCAAAAAGAAAAACGCACGATTGAAAGCGTAAACTCCGGTCCTCATTCATTGTAAATGCTAGAAAAGCAACCAGTGCATTTTCCATTCCATGTTTTACTCAAGAAATATATACAAGCTGGAGCAACAAAAGAGTAAAATGGACACGTTGTTGATATTTTTCCAGAAATGCCAGATCTTGAGTAAGCAACTGACTCATTGAGGACAGACAGTGGAGGAGAGGAGGTTGACGTAATGAAAAGAGGAAGCTGTCACCTAAAAGCGACTTGATCTGAAAGAGGGCAAAGCTGGATTCAGTGAGACCGTTGAGTTCATAAGCATCACCTCTGTCTCAGTGGCTGCACTCCAGAAGATCGTCATTAAATCTCTGTTGGGAGTTATATGCATATTGTTGTACAGAGCTTCGTCGTCCCTCTCCTTATGACCAGTCCTGGCTTTTTGTTTTTGTTTGTTTGTTTTCTTTTAATCTGTACTAAAATCATGTATACTTAAACTGTTTGGACAAACTGCACTGTATTCGTATTTTTCAACCGGAAAAGCAATAGATGTGATGGAAAGTTTCTTTTTTTTTTTTTTATTGTAAGCCATTGAAATTAAAACGAAATGTGAAACTTTGCAGAGGTGGAGAGAGTTTGTGTCTTGCAAATCTTGTGATCAAAGCATAAGGAAGTGTAAGCTGTTCCAGTTATTGGACATAAGGGTCACTGCTCTTATATACAGTACTACTTTCGTTTCTTTAGATGGTACCACGTTTGTTGGATGTTGAAATTTTCTGCCTCTCTCCAAAGTTCTCAATTTCCCCAAGTCTGTTTTAGCGCTGTATTTGGTATTGGACCATTAATGTCTTTCATATTGTGACTGCAGTATGATATTTGATGTCTTCAAGTGTAAAAGATGAGAACAAGAAGGTATTGTATGTTTCCAATTAAATTAAATCAAGAGACCAAATAAGTTTGCACTAATCAAAATTGGGTGCTAGACAGGGCTATGTTTGTGCATATTGCTGGTTGACTCCTATCAATGTTTTCAAAAGAAAAAAAAAGCTTTCAATTTTGTCTACATATTTCTAATAAACTACTCAATGCTTACCTTTTCATTTTCTCTGCTGAACCAGAAAAGGACCACCCATTCACTACAGAGGATCCATTTACAAGCAAGTGATGAACGGCTACATTTCTCCATATCTGTTCACATGGACAAACAATCTCATCAGCATCTTTAGATAGCCTGAGAGTGAGATTATTAATTTTTTTTAGCAAATTGACATATTTGAGATGAAATATTGCTTTAACAGATGCAGCTATTATTATATATTAAACTAAGATGACTTATTCTTCATGTTAACCAATGAAACCTTATTGTAAAGACTCCTCCCTCAGACAACCTGGCTTCGGTAACTTGTTCAAGGGCATAAGGGATACCTGCCAGTTCCGTATTTATAGAGAGGCGTACTTAATAAGCATCCACAACTACATCATTTCGCCTCGAGGTCAAGAAGGAGGTGCTATAACGATGACGCCATGCGGACACCTCTCGCTTCACACAAACCCTTAGCGTCGTGTAGCCATGCCAATTACGCATAAACGCGGTCGCTTATTTAAAAAGGGGATCTTACGGATAAATGCAGTCGTTTACATATTATGTTGCACCTATTATTGGATGAATGCATGACCATCACTTCCTACAGCCGCATTGTGGCTGCGCATCCCTTCCTCTCCAGTGACTTCAGACCGCGCGCGCTGGGCCCTAAAGCCTGAGTGCTTTCTGTTCCGCTCCATACACGCATGACGTCTTCCCCTCAGCACCAACAATCTGGCTGTTGAAAAAGGAAAAAAATAATAACTATTTGTTCAAAATTTTAAATTACTGAAGGAGTTTGTCAGTTTCAACCCCTTCATTTTCATACACCAGGACCACAAAACCAGTCATAAGGGTCATTTTTTGTCGTTTTTGTTCTGAATACGCTTTCTATAGAAATATGTTTTGTTAGGATAGGACAGTATTTGAATTTTTGGAATCCTGCCAAAAAATGAAAATCTAAATAGTGAGAAAATTGACTTTGCAATACATATTAATAATAAAATATCAATTTTATTCTGAAAAATGAACTTTTAATACAATTAAATTGATTTTTGACACATACAATGTGTTTTGTTGGCTATTGCTGCAAATGTACCCATGCTTCTTGTGGTCAGGGGTCACATATAACATGATGGAGCAAATAGCTGCAGACAAATGTAGTTCCTTCTTAAGTTTTTTTGATAGCCCTAGGACATGTGAGCAGTAGAAATGACTCCATGTCCCAAATCAAATATTACATGGGACACCTATATTATTGATATTGAGACAGGGCCAGAATTTGACTGGGCCCCTGTGTATCAGAGGCAGTATTATTATAGAAATTTACTAGCACCTTCATAGTTTCATTACTCATTAATCTTCAGTGTCACACGATCCTTCAGGAATCTTTCTAATATGCTAATTTACTGGGCAAGAAACGTTTCTTACCATTGTCTATGTCGAAGAGAAAGTTGTGCTGCTCTATATTTTTGTGGAAACCCCAGTTTTTCTTTTTTTTCAAGTTTTTTATTAATAGAAATAAACTGAATTTATTTGGGGAAAAAAAGGTTTTAAACCATTATGAATATTTTAATGTATTTCATTTTATTTGCCAATTTATTGCATCCTTGCTGAATAAAACAGCAATGGAAGGCCGATACAGGCCAGTAGGGCTTGGGAAAGTATTCATCAAATACAGGTATCTGTTCAGAAGCTGCTTTGCATGATTAAAACAAAATAGTTATTTTTATGGAAAATGATACTTATAAAGAATGTGCAAACTGAATGTTGTCTTGTAACGGCATGAAATGCATGATAGTTTACATTTATATTGCATGCAATTAATTGAACGTAAGAGTGTTTTTGACCCATCTTTACAATTGTAATACATCTTTATGATTTCATAATTAAATTCAAGTACATCTTTGTAATTTGATTTCTTTTATTGTTTGTGGAAATATGACTGAATGTACAGACAAGCATTTGCAATAAAATATACTTTAATGTAATTTCTATTCATGTAGGCCTGTTTTAAACATATTTATACTTACATATATGTAGCTGAAGAGTCAATTAAAACATCCATCCATTCTCCAAACTGTTTACCCTCTAAAAGGTTGCTGGTCTTTTAAAACACATTTACATTAAATTTAAGGTAGACTAACACAGTTAAAATCATAATCAAATAATCTACTTCTCTGAAGTATGATTATCTAAAACTATGATCAAAATGTAAAGCTTTCATTCTGATATTATTGCAGGTGACACTTTTTAAAAGTGTAAGAAATAATCATGACAATGAACTCTCTTTATGTAAACTTAAGTGGCCTTCAAGTAATATGTGACCCTGGACCATAGCACAGGTATATTTGTAGGAAAATCCCAAAATACATTGCATGGGTCAAAATACCACCAAAAATCATTAAGGTATTAAGTACAGATTAACTTTCCATTGCTAATGGACAGTTTCCCGAACAGGGTTTAAGACTAGTCCTAGATTAAAATAAATGTTCAGAGCTGTCTAAACTGGAAAAAGCTTGCACCATGATGCATTTTTGTAACACATGTTTCTGAAAATTCTTAAATGTCCTAAACTAGCAAAAACAAGTCTAGTCCTGGCTTAATCTAATTCCTATCCGGGAAACCGGCCCATAAAGTTTAATTTAGACAACATTTAAAGGCGATTTTTTTGCACCCTCAGACTCTAAATTTTCACATAGTTGTATACTGGCCAAATGTTGTCCTATCTTAACAAACCAAACACAGCACTGACAATATGAGTTATTTAGCTTTCGGGTGCTCAATGAAGGGTTTTGTGGTCCAGGGTCATATTTGGCCTCCAGTAATATTGCATTATCTGATAGAAGCACACCACAAGTGCACATTAAAGACAGTCTTGTTCACATGGGTATTGTGGTGCACGCACCGCTGTGTTGTGTGAGAGACCACCGGCTCGTGTCAGAGGGCACCGGTCTCCTCGTCTCTGCCGCGTCTGCGGCGCATCCAGCCGGCGTTAAGACCCAGAGGCGCGGGCTCCTCCAGCCGTCATTCACTTCCTCTTTCGGCTCGCTCTCTTTCTCTCCTCTGTGATCATGGCTGCGCTCAAACATTACCAGCCATGTTTGCAAATCTGAAACCCAAAGGTTAGCGATTTACCCGTTTATTATTTACATCGCTTACACCTCTTCATCCACATCGGTCCTCTGCCGGGGGGCACACTCTCTGTCTCCTGTGCGATCGGCAGATATCAAGGTTAGGCAGTTTTATTATCATTATACGGGGAAACTTTTGAGAGTGTGTTGTGTGGGTGATGATGCTGCTTCATTTTCTCTTAGCGTATATCTGGAAAATAACCCGAATTAATCAACGAAACATGACCTTCCGAGTCGAGACGATAAACGTCTGTTTTTAACATCGCATGTGTAGAGGAGATCTTTAAAACACAATAAGCTATCCCCAGTGTCTTACAGCCCACAAACCCTCGAGTATTTATATAATCAGCCCGTTTTATCTGTACGTTTAGCGTCTTTAATTATTTAAATAACGCACAAACCCCGTGGTTATGTAAATAAGACCTGCTGTTTTCGTTTACGCCACTTTCGTCGACGATTAAACGCTGTTAAATTGTTTTCGAGTCCAATTTCATTCTCCAAAATATTAAATGAACATTAATGCTAATCTGCGAATATTGTCTGATAAACGGTCGCGATGGAAACACAGGCCTCATTTTGTCACGGCATCGCCGCTGATATAAACCAATCACTTTAATTAAACTTCGTATCAAAATATCATTTTAGAAGTGTCTGTAACGTTGTATCCATATGTTTTCATTGTGTACATCACTAAAACATCTTCCCGTTTTCTATTCGTGGTCGTGTGTGTTAATACAAAATTAGTCTTTTATCTTAAAGCGGTGTCTTATTGTTTTTGTGTTGGTTGTGTTTTGTGTTCTTCGTTTTATGGGTTAATTTTAAAGCGAACGAAGAAGCCGAGTTACAACAGATATGAGCCGGTTTAACCTGAGTTGTTACTGTTTGGAGAAGTTTTATCAGATGTGGATATATATTTATATTTGTATGTGTGTGTGTATGTGTGTGTGTGAGAGAGATCCAGAACCAGCGCATGGTCATGTGCAGCGGCTAGCTTCCATGCTAACCGATTCTCACATCTCTCTCTGCTCTTTATTCACAATTCCCGTATAGTGTGTAATTAAACATCACTCTTTCCTTGTGTGTGTTGTCTTATAGAGGCGTTGTGTCGGTCACACGGCCTGTCTGAACGAAATCGTACAGTTTCGAGTTTGATGTTTACTGTTAGCCGTGTGGCTAATGATGGACACGCATAAAATAATTAGCGCCGCCGCATTTGATCTGAATGCATAAAAAAGTCGTTTTAATGAGATTTGATAAAAACGTCCAGAACTGACTTGTTGTTATGTTACAGGTGTAATTGTTGAGTTAGAGAGTGGCGTTCAGCCTGAGATCTGAGTGTGAGATGTGTGTTATTTAACGCATCTCATCGGCTTTATCTGCGACATTTTATGTTGAGATGTGAAGAGCAATATTTGTGATGTCCGCCACAGCAGTGTTGGCTGGCTGCGTCTCAAACTCTCACTCCGGCTACCTGCACGGCGTTCCACAAAGATGCAGTAAACCCAATTAGAACGTTATAAACGCGCCAACAATGCTGCTAAATGTTCGATTTTGAGCCGCAGACGCTGTCTTGAGCTCCGTGGTTCATAAACGCTGTGCGCTCTCAGGATTTGCCTATTGTTTAATATTGAAGTTGTGGTATTCGTAAAGAGTTTAGATGTGACTCGGGTCATTTGGAATGATTTATACACTTAAATATTAACACCACAGAAATGGTTTGTCCACTGATCCACCTTGTCAACTTTTTTTGACAACACCAGGATAAACAAAATACAACCTATTGAGTTCAAACTGTAAGCGACATCGAGGTTATAGGTTCGATTCCCATTGAATAACTGATGCGAGGCAAGTTGTTTTGTATAAAACTGTATGTGAGTGTGTAATATACATTAATATAATATAACGTGCTTGTGTGTATGTGTATATATATGTATATTAGTCAGTCAGTAAGATATTTAACGGTTTTTAAAGATGTTTCTTCTACTCATCACGGCTAAATTTATTCGATTAAAAAATCCAGAAAAAAACTGTAATATTGTGAAATATGATTTCAATTTAAATAACAGTTTTCTGTGTGAATATATGTTAAAATGTAATTAATTTCTGTGATACAAAGCATCATTACTCCAGTCTTCAGTGTCATATGATCCTTTCAGAAATATATTTTTTGGAACCTGTGATTTCTCTTTTTTTCCCCTCAGGATTCTTTGATGAATAACATTTTTTTTTTTATCAAATATAAATCTATGCTGTGACTAGGAATAGATCCTTGGTTAATAAAAGTATTCATTTCTTTCAAAGAAGAAAGAATAAAAATGCCCTGATCCCAATCTTTTGAACAGTAGTGTAACAGTACATTATTACATTGTAACATCGGAACATTATTACCCATTTTAAATAAATGCTTCTTTTTTTAATATTTTAATGATCAAAGAATCCTAAAAAATAACTATGAAGCAGCTCAACTGTTTGCAACACTGATAATAAAACATCAGCATATTATTATAATTTCTGTAAGGTCTGAAAGTGACACTGAAGACTGGAGAAATGATGCTTTGTTTCACAGGAATAAATTATATTTTAAAATATATTCACACAAAAAACTGTTATTTTAAATTGAAATAATATTTCACAATATTTTTTTTTTTCTGGATTTTTAATCTAATAAATGCAGCCTTGATGAGCAGAAGAAACATCTTTATAAACCATTAAATATCTTACTGACCCCAAATTTGAGAACGGCGTTGTATATACGTGTGTGTGTCTGTGTCAAAATTACACATACGGTTTATTGTGACTAATGTTTAGAGAGACATTAGAAATTTAAAGTAGGTTACTTGAATATATCCCACAACCTGTCTGTCATCGGTGGAATAAATTAAAAGTCCTGCCCTGAACTTACTTTAATAGTTGAGCCAGTATTACTGCATCAGATTTTTATTTGTTACATGTTTGTTTATTTATTTATATAAATTGCACAAATTACATAAGTAGGCACAACAGTTGTTGATGAACAAACTTTGCAACTGAGGAAAAAAAAAATCATAAGTGTGCTAAAATGTGCACCTGTTGTCACCTAGTATTCTAGATCGCAGATAATACAATAGCTTTTATTAAAATAAAAGACCTTTTTTATTTTTGTACTTAAAGAGAGTTCACTTTCATGACTGAAGTTTTACATTTTAAATTCAAATGGTTTAATACAATTTTGTCGTTTGTAGTATACTTATTTTGATGTGTTGACTAACATACTTAAGTACCTGCTGCTGTATGTAAAGTGATTGATTGCAATGCTGACTTTAGATGCAGGGAGAGTGTTAACACTTTTCAGGGCAAGTTTTATGCATGAGAATGTGGCATAAGTGAAAGTATCTTAATACTAAAAATAAACTATTTTCAAATGTATTTATCTATTTATTTATTTTCCTTTCGCCAGATGGAAGCAAATAACCATTTCAACTACGGGCCTCACTCTTCTGTGTCAGCTAACTCAGGACTGAAGCATTCCTCAGGGGATTCTCTCTATACTAACGGGTCCTCCATGAGCTTCCCCCAGCAAGGGAAAAGTGAGTCTTGTATTTGTAATCTATAAATCCATAAACATGGTGGATTTTAAGCCCTTTCTGGGTCTTGAACGTGTACGGATCCTTGCTGTCGAAAGCTCCCAGAACTCTGTGTTCTGAAGATGAATGAAGGTCTAACATGTTTGGGGTGACTTATTAATGACAGAAAGTTTTCATTCATGGGTGAACAATCCCTTCAATGCCGTTTTTAATTGGCGCTGTTTGTCACACAGATCTGAATGGCGAAATGAATGTGAATGGCATCACTACTGCAGGTGGGAGCAGCCAGCCAGGCGCCCACCCTCCCTCTTCCTCTTATCCTCAAATGAGCAACCATCACCTCCCAGGCAGCATGGGCTTTGAGTATCTGTGGGGCCAGTCTCAGTACAACCCGGCGATGGGACCCACCCCGCCTCATGGGTTGCAACAGAAACCGGGCTCCCAGGGTGGGATAGAGCCACAGCAGCCTCAGCACCACTTCCAGGGTCATGGACCGTACCAAGTCAATGGCAGTATGGGGCCATCCCGGCAACCTCCAGGCGCTGGGCCGCAGTTTTGGGGCAGGGGAAATCCTGGGCAGCAGCAGGGGGGATCTTCAATGCCCATGGGATATAACTCTCACGGCATGTTTGGGACGTACCCCAGCCAGGGGATCCCAGCATCCCAGCATCACCAGCAGCCTCCAGCCTTGCAGCACCAGTCTGCAACGGTGCATCATCTCCAACACCATTCACACCACCACCCTCCTCAACACCAGCAGCAGCAGCAGCAGCATTACGGTGTGATGCCTAATGGAATGCCGTATTATCAGCATTCATCACACCAGTCCCAACCACAGGCCTCGACTCAGACTCAAGCGCAGGCTCAGATGATACCACCGGCTGCGCAGAGCTTTACGCCTCCACGAGGAAGCCCTCAGCACCATCACGTGGCCAGTGGAGGAGGCAGAAGCAGTCCCCATCACGTTCCGGTCCCAATGAGGTCCCCTTCTAGCGTGCCTGATAGCGGTTCGCCTAAGAGCAGGGAGATGCAAGGTGAACTACTGCCGCAAACAGGCCTCAAGAGTGTTTAAATCATTTTAATCTCCTCCAAAATAAAAGTTTTTGTATATGTGTGTGTACACTGTTTATGTATTTATAAATGCGCACGCATTAAGTATTTCTTTAGAAAATACTTACATGTATATATTTATATTCTATATAAATATTTAATATATAAACTTAATATTTTTCTTAAATATATTCATTCATGTGTTTGTATTTATATTTACTTAATAAGTACACTCACTTTATTTGAACAAACAGTTTTGGATGTGATTGAATTGTTTTTAATTAATTAATTTTTAATTAATTAATCTTTTTTTGGGTCACCATTGACTTCCATAGTATTTTTTTAAATTAAGCCATAGCAAAGATCTGTGCATTACTGTACTAATGCATTATTTTGAATTTATAAACCATTTTGGTATGTTGCACATATGACCAGCTGCGTAGTGAGTTTATTTTTCTGTAGCATCAAAATAGTTTCACTTATTTGCAGATAGCTTTGTGAAAACAATATGTAATCTTTGGCATTCATACTGTTAGTAATAGATTACAAGAATGGCAGCGTGTTTTATCATGCACGTTCTGATTTCCTGTACTTAGGTGGTGCCATGCACTTCCTGAATGGCTTTTAATATCACTAACTCTAGTATTCTGTCCTCTGACGAAAGTAATTTCGGGCCAGTCAGACATGTTTTCACCAATGCTAGTGGACTTTTTGGATTAGGAAGTGATTAAAACTAAAAATGAATTCGTAAACAAGCTATATCTTGCCCTCAGTTCTCTTTTTCCACCTACATTCTCCCTCATTCATCTTAAACTGCTCACAACCTCGATGCAATAAAACAATCAACAATACTGTGCTTTTCATCACAGCTCGAAATGCACAGTCTTGCGTGTCTTTCTAACAGCTGTTTGTTTGTTTTTTGGTCTGTAGTTCCTATGAATGAGTCGGATAAAGGCTTCAACGGAGTGGAGAGAAGCTCGGCACCCCAACGTTTGCCCAAAACGGAGGGTTTTCCTGTGAAGCCTTCTGGCCCCGTTTCCTCCACCGATTATAACCAGGGTGCGCAGCATCCCGTCGTGGACCTGGAGAAACCTGTAAAACAGTGTCAGGAGATGGGAGCTGATACAAAACAGCTTAGTTCTTCCCCCGTCTCTGGACCTCCTCCACCACTAGCCAGTCCGCCTCGGAAAACGCTCTCTGGGCAGGATTCACATTCTCCTTCATCTTCAGCATTTGCTTTATCTACAGCTTCGGGCGTCGGCGCAAATGCATCCATGTCTCCACCCTCTCCTCTCACGCCACCGCTTCAGACGGTCCAAGCCCAAAGACCTGGATTCTCTGGACCTCCAACCGGTGAAGGAACACTCGGTACACCACCTTCAATGTCTTCTCCTAGGAGCTCCAGAGCT
Source organism: Enteromius treurensis (assembly GCA_032275025.1). Taxonomy (NCBI): domain Eukaryota; kingdom Metazoa; phylum Chordata; class Actinopteri; order Cypriniformes; family Cyprinidae; genus Enteromius; species Enteromius treurensis. The sequence continues at coordinate 3,500,653 of JAUCMU010000048.1, read as the reverse complement.
CCACCTGTTGTTTCCCACAACCAGCCCGTGGTGTTTTCTTCAAAGACCTTGATGCATCCTCCGACAGTGCCTGCTGCGCAGCCTCTGGCGGATACCCAGGGCTCAAAAAGTCCACAGGTCTCTCCAACACCTCTATCTTTAGCTGCCTCTCCATCTGTTGTCTCCGCTCCTCCTGCGTTGGCACCACTTAAAGGACCCCAAGAGGCATCACCTCTAACAGGCCAGAGTCCTAAGCATCCTGCTGCTTCTTCGACTCCGACATCTGTTGCCGATAACGTCTCTCTCCCTGCAGTCTCTGCACTTCTGTCTGTGGTGGCCGGTTCTCCTCAAGTTGCCGCTTTGGCTTCATCTGCACCACCTCCTGTGGTTAGCTATTCTTCTCAGGCGCCTTCAGCAAGTCAAAATGTTTCTGCTGCTCCAAATCTGTCTCGTTCCCTCGTCGGTACTGCAGCACAGCATTCAGATAGGATGGCAAATGTAGATGTTTCTTCTCACGGTCCAGGGCAGATGAGTTCTCACGGTGTATCACGGCACAACTTCGGGGAATCGCACTCCAGTCTGATTCATGCTAAACACGAGGCCTGTGGTTCCCAGACTAAAGTTGGAGCCTCCAGCAATGAGGCTCAAGCCGAGATGCATAAGGTGCAAGTTCATGGTCGAAACCTTGAACCGGCTTTCATTGTTCCAAAGGAACCTGAGAGAGACACTATTGGCGCTGGCAGAAAGGACTCTAATAGTATCAAGGATCAGGCTGCCCCGAGGAAAGGAGAAAGCGAGACTTTAAATGATTCTTTTAGCACTGACACCTCACTGGACTATCCGTCCTTGGCTGAGTCAACCTACCTTGAAAGCTCAAGAGCTGAAGATGGGAGTTCAGTGATGGACACTTTTGATAATTCTTATAGTCTTTCCCAGACCGGAGACCAATCAAAGTTTACAGAAGGATCCATGATTGATGACTCCAGGGACTTTCAGGACACTTCTTGTGGAGAAAACTTGAACAGCTCCATGACCTCTACCGGTTCCACCGAGGCGGCGTCCCTCAAGGATAGCACGTCTCTACTGGAGGACTCCTCTTTAAACGACACCTCACAAAACGGCTCCTCCCTGCTTTCTGCATCGATGAATGCCTCTACGCACTCTTTTAAAGGTGAGATTTCCATAGCACTAGTAATGGATTAGTTAACAAACGAGACTGCATCAGTTTTAACCTTTCAAGCCCCATCGTTTTTGGGTCACTCTTGGTACCTCACTGGTCTAAAGTGACCAAGTTCATTTTTGATAACAGTAATTGTAATGGGCATGTCCAATATCGGCCGAAAATCATCAATATCCGCCTGATGACAAACACGTGGTCCCAAAGTGTTATAAATACCTGTGTTTGTCTAGGAATGTAAATATAGCAGTTATTATACAGGTGTCTTTGAACACTGAAGGTTCAGATGGTGAGCTGGATGCTTGGGAGATGTATTGTTGATGATGTCTTTTTGGTTAAAGCAAACACATTTTATTCCCCCCAGGTGATCATATTCTTGGCAAAGAGAATGGAGCTGATACTTCAGGAGGTGACAGAAGATCTGCGCTCTCTGTAATGACAGTTAAAGCGCTGCAAGCGGTCGTAAGCGGTTCTGTTGAAGGGACGACCACACATATGCCTGAAACCTTTATCGCCATGCCAACAAAGAAGCCACGGAAGCCTAAAACCCCAAAGACTGAAAGTAATTGCATTGCTCAGTTGTACTATCGCGCTTGCATAGCTAATTGTTTACAGATTTTTTTTTTCTTTTAAAGATAGCCATTGTCTTTAATGTATTAGATTAGATAGAAATTAAGTTAATTCTATCTCAATTTACTTAATTGTTTCCAGCTGGCTCTCCTGATTCCAAGATCAAGAAACAAAAGGTAACACCTGACGGCCCAAAACCAGAAAAGGTTAGAAGAAGAAGAAAGAAAACCGACGATAATTCACAGACCGCAGCAAAGAAGAGAAAAACCTCTAAAGAGGCAAAAGAACAGGAGGGCGTCCCAACTGATACCTCAGCTCCTTCGGATGCTCCGCCTCACCTTTTAGTTGATCCATTGACCTTCGTCCATGACATAAGCTTGACCAATAGCGAGAGCCCCATGGCCCGGCCCAAGAAGATCTGGAAGCGCAAGATGAAAGGAGGAGTGGATGAGGCAAAGCTTCCTAAACCAGCCAAAGAGTTCTCCGAAGGAAAAGCCGAAGAAGATGACGATGATAACAGCTCTGCAGCAGGTACCTGCATGTTTGAAATGCGCTCTTTGTTCTTAAGAGTCTCTTTTAATATGCGTACTTCTGGCAAGGTAGATTAAACTGTTGTTTGTGTGTCTCAGGCGATACCCCAAAGCGTCGGATCGCAACTGAAGAGCAAGTCCAATTTCCTTTGCAGCATGGGTGAGCAGTCCTTTATCTAAAGCATGGGTAGCCAGGTCTTGATGCTTCGCCAGTCCCAAGCAGACCACGTGCTCCTAATTTGGGGGGAAAAAAAGTTTTTTGTTTTTTTAAATGGGTCAAATAAATAAAAGTTCGTACTATTCTACATAAAAATAGAATATCTTATATAGTTGAATAAGAAAAAAAAAGTACACTTTTCTGCAGCAAACTGTATTTGTGAAATAGTTTACACTTTAAACATTAAATGAAATGGCAGATATTATCTGTGTAACCATAAAAGCAATAATATCCAGGAAACAAAATTGTTGGAATGTTGCATAATGCTGGGCTTTTAATTATACACCAGGACTCTTATTTAGAAATGTATTTAATGCTTCCGGCTGCGTATTCAAGCAGATGAGGGAAATGAAATATGCACTCCCATATAATCTAAAAACAAAGTGTCTGTAGAATGTGCAAGAGCAGCACATTTGTACTCTGAAACATGCAGGGCTTGCATATAATGAAATATTTTTTATGACCTTAAATTTGGGTAAAAAACAACAACAACAAAAAAAACCCTAAATCGCACTGATTTACTTCTCAACACATTACAGTTTCCCTAGCCCTCATAAAAGAATATTATTCTTTATTTAGTTACTGGTAACAAAAACCAAACATATATGGTAGCTATATGGTATTTTCTTAAAATAATAATTAAAAGGCTTTACACTTTTATCGATTCACCATTATCTAAAGGTGATGTAAATGCCCTGGTGTGGCAGTCCTGTCTCACGTGCTGTGTTTCACATGGTGTAGCTGGAGGCGAGAGATTCGAGTCCGGAGGCTGGAGGACCGCCTGAAAGGAGAGACGTGGTACTACAGCCCTTGCGGCCGGAGGATGAAGCAGTTCCCTGAAGTCATCAAGGTGAGATCTCTGCGACCCTGCACACCAGCGCTTACCCACGATACAACTGTAACCTTATCTGCACGGGCGATTCAAAAAGGCTCATCTTAATCCATTTACGTTTGCCTTCCCTTCGTTCTCTAGTATCTGAAGAGGCACCAGGATGCTCTCCAGGGCGTTTCGAGAGAGCACTTCAGCTTTAGTCCACGAATGCCAGTGGGTGACTTCTATGAGGAGAGGGAAACCCCTGAGGTGTGTGTCTGTGAAGACGTCTGCTAGGCAAACTTGGGGATTCAGGACGGTTACACTGTTGAAAGGCATCTCATTGCTTTTCGGTTTGTTACAGGGTATGAATTGGTTCCTCCTCGCCAACGAGGAAGTGCCCTCCATGATCATGGCTATAACTGGCAGACGTGGTCGTCCACCAAATCCAGACAAAGAGCCTGGCGCTCGAGGCCGCCGAGCCAGAGGAGCTCAAGGCAGACGGCCAGGCCGACCTCCCAAGCCCAAGATGGAGGATCTGCTCAGCAAAGTGGACGCCAGGCTGCTGAAGAGGCTGGAGGCGAAGGGTGAGGGTTTATTAAAAATGTGCTTGTTGCAGAAGCACTGCTTTTTGTAGATCTGGCTTCATGTGAGATTCAATGATCATCTTAGCTCAGTTCATGTTTATCGTCTTACAGAGGATCTCACAGAAGAAGACAAAGAGAAGCTGATTAAGATCAAGAAGAAAATGAAGAGGAAGGTGAGTTGACTTGATGTGTCGTACAAAAGGTGCGTTTTGGGACCAGCTGATCCTCTGATTTTTGTCACGCAGGCGAGAATGAAAAGAAAGGAGGACGCCAAGATTAAAAAGATCCGGCAGGAGAAACGGAAAGCCAAAGTAAGACACTGCATTTCTTTGGTTGTGTTTAGAACTTAATAACAGGGTTCATGATCATGACAAATCAGAAAGATTATGCCTTTTAAAAAAGTTCTGTCAAACGATTAATTGTGATAAATTGATATATTTTGTGATCAAAAACTCTTTATTTTAGATGCAGTGTATACTGTGTATTTAGATAATGTATTTTATATAGAAATATAAACCGTAAACCCATATGTTATGTAAACAAACTGTTATTTTGGATGGGATTAATCACAATTTATCATATGACAGCACCAATTTAAATACAATCTCAAATTTGTTGAATAAAAAAAAAGCTGTCAAGAAAAAAAAATAAATAAAAAAAATAAAATATATATATATTTTTTTTTTTACATGAAAAACAATGTTAAAAAAATCAAGATGCAAGCTACAATTATCTTATTTTAATTTGTTATTTTAACAACCTCAGTTCTAATGCTTGATAATGATTTGAATGATGACATTTCATTCTAATTCTTATTATTTTATGTTGTTATTTTTAATATATTGGGTAAGAGGGAAGTTGGAGCTGTAATTTTAGTTTAATAGTGGTGAAACCAATTGTTCTGAGCTCTGCCTTTGTTTTCTGATGTGTCCGTGCAGCTGGAGAAAGCCAAAGAGCAGGAACAGGGTGTTGAAGACCTGTCTCAGATTCAGAGCCAGGCTTCTGAAAGCCCTCTCTCAGCTGCAGAGGGACCCAAGAAGCCCGGCCGCAGGAAGAAGGTCCCAGCACCACCCGCAGCAGAGACGCTGGACCTGGAGAAGGCCAGTCCCATCAAGAAAGTGGCCCGAGCCCGCAGCAAAGCCAAGGCTCTGGCCAAAGCACAGGCTCAAGCGGAGGCCGAAGCGCAGGCTGCTCTGGCAGCAAAGAGGCAGGCGGAGCGGAGGGCGCAGGCTCAGAGACGAATGGAGGAGAGGAAGAGGCAGCAGATGATCTTAGAAGAGATGAAGAAGCCTGCAGAGGACATGTGTCTCCCCGACCACACGGTGAGCCGGACTCACACAAACTACACAAGCAGGGCTGTCACAAATCATCAAACAAAGAAATAGCATTTTGCCCATGTTAACTGGCAAAATACCAGAAGCGCGTTTCTGCAAATTGTTGTGAGTTAGGGTTTATTGTAAGGTTACATACTTGCTACTGTTTTTCTTTAAATGTGTGACACTGAATGTTGGGTAATGAAAGTGTGCTGTCGTATTAGGGATGGTTTTTATTTATATTCTCACTGAGCTGTCTCTCCGTCTCTAGCCCCTCCCACAATTGACACGGATACCAGGGCTGGTGCTTTCGGGTTTGGCCTTCTCCAATTGTTTAAGGGTGGTTGAGTTCCTGCATGGCTACGGGAAGATTCTGGGGCTCCAGGTGCCCAAGGATATTCCCAGCCTGAGCACCCTGCAGGAAGGGCTCCTCGGCATGGAGAAGAGCCAAGGCGAGCTCCTGGACCTGCTCATTAAACTGGTGGAGGCCGCTCTGCACGATCCTGGACTGCCGTCATATTACCAGGTTTGTGTTTTGAGTGATATCAGTCGAAGCTGGCACAATAAATCAGATGTGATGCATTCAGGAAATCTCAGAATCGATGCAGAATTGTTTCTTGATTCGTGATGCATCCATCCATTTTTTATTTTTTTTTTGTGCCAGGCCTAATATCAGTTTTCTATTTATAACAGTGCCAAAAAAGTCTAAATCCCATCTGTTCCCTAAAACACATTGGAACATGGATAAAATGACTCGGGACTGAAATAACTAAACGTTAATGAAAAACGGCTTTAAAAACCAACAAGAAACCACATCCACAGCACGTTAAACCAAAGCATTCTGAAGTCTTGAAGGGTCAAACCCAACCTACGTAATTATAAGGCATGTGATTGGTCTATGAGTTAAGGAAGGTTGGTTTGGTTCTCTTTCCTGACTCAGTCTGTGAAGATCCTGGGGGAGAAGCTGGTGGATCTGGAGCTGAGCTACAGCACTGTATCTGAGGTGCTGCGCATCTTTCTGGAAGCCCATGGCTTTGACTTGGAGGTGTGTAACAGTCTCCGTACAAAGAGCTTCCAGACCCTCAAACCCGACGTCAAAGCCTCCATACTGGCCTTCCTGGTGGAGGAGCTCAACGCCAGCAACATAATCACCAGGTCAGCAGGAGTTCAAATCATATCATCCACGTGTTTTAAAAGAGCTTGGCAGCTCCGCATTTGTAAACACAATTCTGTTTCCGCAGGGAGATTGATAACACGCTAGAGAATATGGCAACCTACAGGAAGAACAAGTGGATTATTGAAGGCAAACTACGCAAGTAAGACCCCTGTTTCTATCCTTAGAGCTTCAATGGGGAACAAGAGACTGATATGAAAACACTTTAGGTACTAGTTCTCACTATGCACAAGTTGTTTATTAGTACTTATAAAGCATATATTAATGCTGGTCATCTTTTATTCACATAAAGACAAGGTAACATTTCATTGATTGCACATAGTGAATACATCCTTGGCAAAGTCGGCTGTGAGATTCTCTCAAGTGTGTGGCTGTAGACATTAGATACTGTCCAACGCAGACAAAAATGGACTGATTCTTATTATAAGCCCACCATCAGCATGAGTCTAGTTACTCACGTCGATGACATAAGCGTACTGTGGTTCAGGCACTAAAATAACCCTGCATGTGGGAGGAGGGTGCATTTGAAATCTGGTGTGAAGCAACTCTTCTGTGCTCGGCTTGGTCATTCTCGTGACTGTGTGTGTATATCTGAGCAGACTGAAGGCTGCGCTGATGCGTAAGACGGGCCGTCCGGAGGAGGAGCTGTGCTTCGAGGAGCGCCGGCGCAGTGCTCGTGTGGGAGTGGCTGAGGAGGAGAGCATCGAGGAGAGCTGTGTGCTGGAGCGAGGGAGCCGACGCAAAGCCAAAGAGGAACCCAAACACACTGAGGTACAGGACCCCTGGCAAACCAAAGCAGTATTTTATCATTAATTGTCCGTGGTGTGCAGTGCGTGCAAGGTCCGAACGGTTTGTTCAACGACATATTTTCCCATAGCCCTTCTTTGTGTGATCTTAATTTTCTGATAAAGCAGCGTTTATGAGCTTAATGCTGCTTTGTTTAAACCAGGTAAAGTTATTAACTGCTCCAAAATCGTCATTACTGCGTCACTGAACTTACGACACGAGACACAACAGAGCCGCTAGATTTAAATCAGCACAGCCAGCGAAGGATCGGACGCAACCGTTTAGTTTGAAGAAACGCACTTTTTTGTATCAACCAAAAATGGCTGTTTCGTGGTCTATTGAGGAAGTACAGACGTTCCTCTCGATGATAGCCGTGGAGCGGATACGGCGAGAGCTTGATGGGACGACGCGGAATGAAAATTGCTCCATTGTTGTGTGTTTGTTTGTGGCGCGTTTACGATGATGTCACGGTAGTAAAGGCGGCGCAACTATAACGACACGTGAATAATCCCGCCCACTCTAAAGCGGTACTAAATTGCATTGGAAACGCAAACCGAGCCGAACTGAGCCGTGCCGTGCCGTAACGAGGCCATTAGTCTTTCTCTCTGTCTTGTTTTCCATCAGCTGGCATCTGTGTGCCAGGTAGGAATCTTTGTTCATTTCAGCTATTGATGTCATCCACGTTGCACCACAAGCTCACCATTTTTCATGTTATGTTCTACCTTAAAATATCAAAAATATGACTGCACAAGAATCATAGGCTTACCTATGGGTTTAACCATTTTTGTGGCCAACAGGCTTAAGGTATAATACATTTTGGGATGTATTTTAAAATATTAGTACACATATTTACAATTGTATTAGTTTTAAAAGTATACCTGACATAGACATTGAAAACTGCAGAAATCATTATTAAAGTTAAACATCATAATAAATGGCCAAATGTATTATTATTTTTATTTTGTGTGTTTTTCTATTTATTTTTGGTTATGTATATTACTTAAATATTGGTCAAAATTTGTGGAAACCCTCTTTGTATATATTATGTGTCTATATTTTAATACTGTTATAAATAGTTACATACACATAAAATCGGTAAAATACCAGTCTTCTGTAAACATTTTAGGTAAAACAAAAATATATATCAAAAAGGAAATATGAATATACTATGGATATTGGATATGCATCGTCCATCCCTGCATAGTTGAATGTCTTCTCTGAGATAAAGATCTTGTAGCCATTTGCACCTTTTTATAATGAATACCAGCCACTCAAGGACAAGCCAACCTGTTTCACATGAGCACCTAACGATATTATCCCTGATAAAAATACCCTGTAATCTGATAATGCCCCCGCTTGTGTTGACATCTGTGTGTCTTTTACAGTGGCATCTTCACATTTTCTCCTCCAGATCTCTATTCTTCCCTTGCGTATTGACCTTTAACAGATTTCAGGCATCAGCGCGGCTCAGATCGTGATGCTCAGCCTTTCGCTCGGGGCTGATACGACTTCCCTTGAACAGTGTGTTGTTGTTGTTTTGTCATCAGGGTATTTTTTGGAGTTGCAGGCAGAGTATTTTTGAGGAGATGCAGAAGAGGTTCTCACAGGTAGCTGTACTTGTGTTGCATGTGCGTGTGTGTTTATAACATGGTGATTCAATTGACACTAACGCTCAAATGAAGACGTCAGGAAAAAATCAGCTGGTTTGAGGAGAAGCTGAGGCCTTGACACTATTATAGTCTTTATATCGAATTTGAGGATGTAGTGTAAAAATAATGGGAAATAAAATCTAATAAAAATAAAATATTTAAATAAATAAAAAATATTTGTTAGATGTTATTGTCTTCTTATCGCAAATATAATATTTAAAATATATAAAATATTTGTGTTTATTTATTTTTGAGCTTAATGAGTTTAAAGTCAACATGAATCAACATTTCTATTTTACTTTTTTAGTAATGCACAATATTCTTGAATAAAAAAATTAGGAATAGACTTAATTTTATCCACTGAAAATAATTGTCAGTTAGACTGTACACTTCATGCAACATCAATGAAGTCACAAATGTCCAAGCAATAAAAGACGATGCAATTTTAAAAACCAATAAGTAAAAGCACCCTAAGTACAGTCTATTCAAGTGATTCATGTTTTTCCCATCAGAAATATACTTAGAAATGTTTTGCTTGCATCATGGTGTTTTCTTGGTATTTCAGTCAGCACTTTTGGTAACATGATCAGTTCTTTAGCAGACACTCAGACAGCATATGAAAAGACCATGGCTTTGCTTTGTAAACAACACCTGCAATTAACCAACCACCATAAGTCATGGAGTCCACACAGCCTTGACCACATACAGTGAACACTGAAGCCATAACTTCACTTTTCTGAGCTAGATTTGCAGTTGCATTTAACTTAGTGTCGCTATGTTTAATAATCTGAATGTTTACAGTTTTATTGATGAATTAGTCTGGTTTGCTCGAGGCACAGTTATGCTTTTGGTCTTGTTTAACCTTGATTTGTTCATTGTGGATGGCAGAAATCTAACTTAAGTAGCTTTGTATCATTTGAGTTCGGTTTTGAAGTATCTACGTACTTCCTAGCTTACCATGTCTTGAAGGATGTTAAAAATTGATTCGACGGTTCTTTTAAAGTATTGCATGGCACAAGAAGACTGTTGCACTGGGCTTGTTCATTGCTTTTTTACTGTTGTGTCTGATGGAAGTGACTGGAGCTCCACTTAAACTGATGCGTGTGCTTGGTTAAAGTAAACTCAGTGTATGTGTTTGCGCATTTACAGATTGAAAGTGCAGCGGAGGAGCCGAGAGTGCTGTGTATAGTGCAGGACACCACCAATGCCAAGACCGTCAATGAGAAGCTGACGCTCAACCTGCCCGCCTCCACCACAGTCAACAAATTCTATGAGGATGTGGCTCTCAAGGCTGGATATGTGAACGGCACTTTCTGCCTGGCCTGGGCCAACCCTGGCAACATGGTGAGGGTCCTTCCATAAAACACACAAAGACTCTAATTTGATTATTCAAAGGCATATTTCACCACAAAATTAAAAGGTTTTTTTTTTTTTATTACTGTGCATAGAGAAAATGTATTGTAATGTATTCTCATAATTAATAGAGCCAAAATTTTAGGGTCGAAGGAAGTCTTTAATGCTCAATATACAACAGTATTATTGTGAAATATTATTCATATGTAAATGTGCCTTCTAGTTTACAATAAATTGAACAGTATTTATTTATGTCTTATTTAGGTAAATGTCTCTTTAACAGGGCTTAAAAACAGAAAAAAAATCCATTCGGTTCACTTCGAGCTGAATTGATATTTTAACGTTTCTGTTTTTGCGTTCTGCATTAAACAATGCGTTCCAAAAAAGGGTTTTCTAGAAAAAAATACAGTTTTCCCTAAAAACATGTGTATATGTGCGTGTGTTTGTCTTTTAATAACATGCTTGACATTATATTTCCAAATGATTAAACCAATTTGCATGTTTGTGTTATTTGTTCATCATGTGTCTTAAAACCAAAAGTAAACCAGTTAGAGTAAAGTTCGTAAAAAATGCGCTAATAAAATGTTTTCTTGTTTAATGAGGTAAACAGTCGTGTAAGCGGAATAATGTACAATGTTGTCTTCGGCTTTTTCACTACGACCGTATCCAGAGTCGTTTGTCCATCTGCTGTAGATGCTGATCTTTTATGGCTCGTCGGATTAACATATTGGATGTTATGATTATGATTAAGATTACCGGCCATTTTGCCCCGCATCCTTCAGTTTTACAGCGATTTATCAGACGATTTGTCGAAGAAATATTGACGAAATAAAACCATGCTATATTCACTTTCACTAGATAAACAATAGCAATTCATTTGTTCAATTAAAGAATTTCGTTTTAAAGTAATAATTGAAAGATATATATACATTTATCATATCTGTGAGTCAGTTCTGTGAGTTTCGGTTTATGAAGGATCCTCTTCTAGACAGAGACAGCAGAAACCGTATCCTCTGTTCCTTATTTTATTTAAAACACGACGTTTTGTTGATATTGTAAATGTACAGAAATAAAGGTAGATCCTTTACCGTTCCGAATTATGTATAACTTTCACCTTTATGAGCAAAAATTACAGCGTATTTAAGTTTCTACTGACAAAATATGCAAGTGATCACAATGGTGCCTCCTTTAGGCGTCTAACAGCGCACATCTTATTAGGTTAAACATTTAAACTAACATGTAATGTGCTTGCCTTGAACTGTTTTATATCTATAGATTTTTAGCAAGTTGTGATGATTTGAGAAGGCTAAATTATTTAA
>JAUCMU010000048.1:3456555-3471665 GCA_032275025.1 Enteromius treurensis | reverse complement strand
CTGCCTGTACGACCACTCTTTTGTTATAATAAACACGGTGTGCAAATGGATCTACAGCCTACTGAGTCTCCATTACAATAATAGTCCATGATGAATGCCACGAGTCCATATTTTTAATGTTTAGACCATAGTTGTATATATAGATACAGCTCTGGAAAATAAGAGACTGCAATTTACTCCTAAATCAGTATCTCTCTGAGTATGACAAGCATTTCATGCCAGTCTTTTTTAAATGTCTACACAAACATACTGCATTCTGTTTATTGAGGTACTTATTTGGTGAGCACCTGAATCCACAGATGTGTTGTTGTTTGTTTTTTAGTGTTCAGACACCTGCAGCATCTCCTCAAACTGAGCATCTTCACACCGATGACCTCTAGGAGCGCTTATGTTTGCCTACACTGATATTCTCTAGTAAAAAAAGCTTTTATTTTTCTTGAAAATAAGCAGCAAACACTTAAATATCAGGTATTATGAAGAGGTTTCACTTGTTGAACATAATCTGTTTTCAGACTCTAAGTCTGTTCAAATCTCTGTAGTGTGCTCAATAATGTGTATTTGACCTTCATTATGTATATTTTAATTATACTGTGTTGTGAATAAAATACAATTAATTTTAAAAAACTATTTTTTTCTGTTTTTTCTCTCAGTCACATACTGTCATGATCAGCTGGAGTTGCCAGCTCAGGCCACTGGAGGGCACTCCAGCGCCCAGCTAACTCTGCGTGTTTACCTCTGTTTTCATGTCTGGACTTGTCCTCACTACTCATGTCTCGACCTACTCGTTGTTTGTCCTGGTGTTTGATCTTTTTACTCCACCCACTGATCTAGATTCATGTGTATAAAACCCGGAAGTGTCTGTTTGTTTGTCACGGTTCGTTGTTTGTTTGTTATTGTTGCATTCATTCATGTTTCTGGTTCATTGTGATTCTGTTGGATTATTCTGTTGACGATTTCTGCCTGGACCTGGACCGGACCTTCCCTCTGCATCTTCCCAAGGACTCTGTTTAACGTTATTTGGACCCATTGCTTTGTTTATGACCCTGCCTTTGCTAGTGCCTCCCCTATTGTATCTGCCGGCGATCACCACTGTATCCTGACCCTGAGCCTTTAATAAATAAAGTATTTTGCATATGAACTCGTACGCCTCACGCTCCCGTCTTTGCAACACCTAGGATGCCTTGAGGATCAGTAAAACATGGGCCAATTTAACTTTTGGGTGAACTAACCCTTTATCGTTTTGTTCAGTCTGTTATACAAAAAAAAAAGGAAAACACTTGTGTCTGAATAATTTTTGGTCCTAATTTTTTATCAAATTTACTGGAAGTCCACTGTGCAAATAATTTTTGGGCATGTAACAGTTTATTTTGCTATCCTCACCTGCATAAATGAACTATAGTGTCCTGCATCCACTATTAAAACATATAATAAAAAATTAGGCTACTTTTTGATTTGACTGTATTCAGATATGGTAACCTCATTATCATATCAGCATGCGCCACTCATGAGAAAGACTTTTTTTTTTTTTTTGAGAAAGTATTTTCTCTCACCGGACTGTTGTCCTGCCAGGCGGTTCATCAGGTAAGACTTCCCCGTACGATAGAGACCCACCACAGACACCACCACCACCGGCTCATTGATCCCATCCAGAATGTCTTTGGCCTCTTTATTCACAAGCAGTTGCCCATTTTCATCGTTTTCAATCAGACACAAAGGAGCAGACATGAGCTTACTACACGCCATGACTCTGCAAAAGAAAACAAGAAGGCCAAAAAAGTCAATAATTTCACAATTACAAACAGAAACAACAACAACAAACAAACAACATATTTACAATAAAGATTACACAAAAACTAAAAACATAACTGTTATAGCCAAACGTTACCTTTGGCAAAGTGGTGTGTTTCAACAGCAGAAAAAGCACCGTTCTTAAATCTAGATCCGCACGAATCCGATCTTCCGGGGCTCCTTACCTTGTAAATGTGTGTATTTGTTCATTAGACGTTGGCCAGACACGCTCTCACGAAGGCTGTCGGGACTGAAAGTGAAAGTATGCTGGTTATTCTCTGAGACAACGGGTGCAGCCAGCGGCTTCCCACAAATCACCCGTTTAACATCAACAGCTAAACATAAACTCTGGGTTAAGATGACCAGGCGTCTCCATTTTCCGGGAATTGTCCCAGTTTCTTTGGTGCGCTGTCTCCGATTAAGAGCACGTTAAAACACGCAAATAAAAGTCAAAGCCCGAGCAGCAAGCTGGCAATAGTATGCTGATACTGATTATTTTTAACCAGAAGAGGGCGCTGCGAACTATTCAGTCTTCGAACTTGATAAACCTACGATTTTGTCATACTGTTTAAATATAGCCTTATCAGCAGTGAGCTGAAGTCGATGTTCCTGTTCTAAAATCTGATTCACATGACAGTTTTTTGTGTATGTGGCTAAATTTCAAGCGGAACATTTTCTAAAACTTCATTTAGGCTTACTTCAGAGTTCACCTGTGGTTTATTAAAGACAACTGTTCACGAGCTCTTTGCATTCTTCCATGGTATCCTAGGGCTGGTGGAGATAATACGTCAGGAAAGACAGCGAAGAAAGGAAATCATGCACAAATAAGCACCGCTTTTTTGCGTGTCTGTCTGGGAGGAAGCCACGCCCTGTTTTGGAGCTCCCATAAACATTTGGATATGTCTGCAGTTATAGCTACTCTTCTCCAATTAATGGACGTTTTGACGTTTTTGCATGACATGCTAAATAATAAAGGCTCGCTAATGAGAAAAAAAAACGTCTCTATCTTTCATCAAACTGCCACAGATGATAAACTCCATCCAAAGTCAAATCGAAACCGAAACTGAGTGGAGCTCACTATCACACACACACACACACACACGCGCACAAGTTCGTTTTTGTAAAAAGTGGGGACTCTCCATAGGCGTAATGGTTTTTATACTGTAAAAACTTTATGTGCTATCGCCCTACACCGACCCTACACATAAACCTACCTCTTTACAGGAAACTTTAGTATAGGCATTTTTAGATTAAAAACAATTCTGTGTGATTTATAAGCGTTTTTAATAGTGGGGACTAATGTCCTGAAAAGTCACCTTCTTCTCTCATACAGTACCTATGTCATAATACACACTGATGTCCTCATTTATCATAAAAACGCGCGCACATAAGCACAAACAAACAAACGAAACATAATATGGAGGCTAAATATTTTAACAAACGTTAAATGTAGTATAATTCATAAACTACCCCATTTGTTAATACAAAATACATAATTAAATTCAAATAACGAATGAGGACGACTAGACCTCCTATCTTTATTCTGCAATAGTTCAACTTAATACACACAGAAACAACAAAACGTATTTGCTACAAAGTTCAGACTTAAATTTGAAGAACTGAAAGGCATATAGAGCTGTAGCGTTACGAATTCCCGGAAATCCCCTGATTATACGGATTTTTTGGGTGGGCGCTTTTGTATGGCGCGGACCACCTCTTCACGAGCTTCAGTCAGAGACACACACGACAGAGGGCAAGCAGAGGTAAGATCTCTTTCCCTCTTCTCTGTTAATAAAATCTGCAGACATTAGAAGTGAAATCTCTTACAACACATAATCATAGGCATGTAGGGTAGTAATTCAAATATTTATGGTCGTCTTTCATATTTCAAGATTGCTTTTCATGTTCAAGCGAACTCTGTGAAATCTACTAAATATCATCATACATGAAAAATAGCAATAGTCTTTTTTATTTATTTGTTTGGATCTTGTTTGTTATTTCGTCCTTTGATATTTTACTGTCCTTTTTGGAATATTTGGTATATTCAGACCAAATTCTAATGAACGGTATTTGTAATACCATAATAAAAAGAGATGTAAATTATAGTTTACTGTAGCCAGGGGGCAGCACAGCACTGTTTAAAAAAGCTACTCCACATTCTCCAGTTATTCCACTGCAGAGGAATAAACACTAATTTATAAAGGCTACAGTTAAAACTGAAATGCAAAGTTATGGCTAAAAATAAAATAAATACAAGTTATTACTGTGGAATGAAACTGTCTAAATAAATAAATAATCATGCACATGTTATTCTAGAGCCCATGGGCAGGGTTTTTTTAGATAACAGACAGAGCTGTTGTTTATCAGTATGAACTGAATCTGAAAACACTTTCACTTTTGATTCCTCCATCACAGATAGGCCAGTGACAGTGCATTTTTCCAATCAATATCATGCGTAGAGCCAAGGATAAGAAACTTTGGCTGAAGATGTTAAAACGTTTCTCTTTAAATGAATGTAGGCCTACTGTAGATGCAGTGGTTTTCACAGCCCTAAAGATTTGCAATATTTTTTCAATTACAGCAGAAAATTTAGAGAAATTCTACACATTTCACCCGCCTCTAAATAAGGTAATCAATCATAAAAAACAAAAATACATGACCAAGAGCTGTACTATACCATGATGCAGCCCGGCCTAGCTGCAGTTGATCACATCTATGTTAAAAAACCTGTTTGTGTGTGTGGTTTTTACTCAGGAAGATCATGTCTTGTAGTAAGTGCTTGTCAGCTCCAGTGTGTCTAATTGAAAATGATGAAAATGGGCATCTGCATGTGAGAAAAGAGGCCAAAGACATTCTGGATGGGATCAGTGAGCCGGTGGTGGTGGTATCTGTGGTGGGACTCTATCGTACGGGGAAGTCTTACCTTATGAACCGCCTGGCAGGACAACAGTCTGGTGAGAGAAATGTTGAAAGTCGTTTTCAAGTGCAGTATATTTTAAAATGATAATGAAAACAGCAGTGACTACATAATAATGTGATCGTCTCAGGTTTTGCTCTCGGCAGCACTATTGAATCGAAGACTAAAGGCATCTGGATGTGGTGTGTCCCTCACCCTAATAAAAAAGGACACACTCTTGTGCTTCTGGACACAGAAGGACTTGGGGACGTGGCAAAGGTGAGCACAGTCACTAACTATTGCTAATAATTTCCCAGTCTCGGTGGGCTATTAGTACCTCAGAAGCTGCTTTGATCTGAAGACTCTGTGTGTTTCAGGGAGACTCTCAGAATGACGGCTGGATCTTCTGTCTGGCTGTTCTGCTCAGCAGCACTCTGGTGTACAACAGCCGGGGCACGATCGATAACACTGCAGTGGAAAAACTGCAGTATCCTTTGATCACAAAACCCACTTCCTCTCACATACATAAACATACAGTTTACAAAACGTTGTTATTTCTTAATGTGCTGCAGCTACGTTGCTGAGCTCACTGAGCAGATCAAGATCAGGTCAGCAGAAGCAGCAGATGAGGAGGAAGAAGATGATTCTGAGTTTGTGAGGTTTTTCCCATCATTCATCTGGGTCGTGAGAGATTTCACCTTGGAATTGGAAATTGATGGGCAGAACGTGACAGATGACGAATACCTTGAATTTGCCCTAAATCTGAAGAAAGGTATTTAAGACAGAATTACATTTACACATTTGGCAGAAGCGAATTTTTTAAAGCAGCTATGCATACGTTTTATTCATTCTTGATTACCATAGGAATTTAGACTGCATATTAAACTGATATGATTGCTATTTCATTACTGGACCAAATTTTTCTGCACTAAAAGCCTATTTGAATATGCCTGAAAAATTGAAATGATGTACTGTATGTTGACTGGCTCAGTGCCACTAATTTGGTGAATATTTATTTCTCTTTTTAGGTGTGAATAGAAAAATTAAAGAGTACAATCTGCCTCGTGAATGTATCAAGCATTATTTCCCTAGCCGGAAGTGTTTTGTGTTCCCATTTCCTGTCACCTCCCACAACGACATGACACGCCTGGAGATCTTACAAGACCAGGACCTTGCACAACCATTTCTGGAGGTCACAGAACAATTCTGTGACTACATGTTTGTCAACAGCAATGTGAAAAGACTGAAAGGAGGACACATGGTTACTGGCCGATGTGAGTGTTTTACCAAATGAAGTTTCATTCATTTAAGTCTTTAAACATATTTTATATACAGAATAAGTTTTGCAATTTAAACAAACATATAAAAAATTAAACATTTATTCAGTAAAACTCTTCATCTGTGGTTTGAAGATACTGCAGAGCACTTACTCTACTCTTAACTGTTTGTGTGTTGTCAGTGCTCGGACGTCTGGCTAAGATATATGTAGACACAATCAGCAGTGGTGATGTGCCCTGTCTGGACAATGCAGTGTTTGTTCTGGCAAATCTAGAAAACCAGGCAGCTGTCCAAGAAGCTCTGGAAGTATATAAGGCAGGGATGGAAGAGGTGAGGCACATTTTTTTTTTTTTATGTTTCCAAATTCGATCCTCCTGTACATCTCAATGTGTATATACAAACTAGTAATTAATCCCAGTAATAATCTTTTCCGAAGTCATAGCACCAAACTGTGTGTAAATCTGCGTTTTGAATATGTCTTCAAATTCAAAACCACCAATGTTGACTTGAACATCTTCAGTCAAGTAAAAAAGACCATTTAAGTTACAGTTTTTCTCAGTCGCTTTGGTGCATTTCTCACAACAGTATTGAAATTTGTACAAAAGTTAATGCATTTCTCAAAACTATTAGTGCAAACTGCAAAACCTAGTTGATAACCTGCAAAAGCGTGTCACTTGCTCAAAATGGATAGTTCATTGCTCAAAAGCAAGTATTCATGTCAATGAAAGTGTCAGTGTTGTCAAAATTAAAAGTCTTGACACCAATTGTTTATGAACAAGATAGTCAAACGGCTTTGTTTTGTTTTTATTGTACAGTTTACTCTGTAAATTTTTTTACAATGCAAAAAAGTCAGATTTTGGTGACACTTCCTGAAAATGCTCAAGACAGCATTATATACTATTTGCACAGCCATTTGAAAACTACAGTAAAGTTAGACATTACTGTATGTAGTGAGGGTCATGGATCAACATTACATTACTTTATGCAAGGATGTTGATCCAAGAACATCTAGTACTTGGTGAAATCACGCTCACCGTGTGTAGTGAGGTATCTGAGTACAAGACACTGAATATGTATGGTCCACATTTTTACTGCATATGCTCTTTGCAGTTTTAATTTACTGGATTCAAAGCATTATGCAAACGAATAAATACACCCTTATTTACAACATGCTTGTGAAGTGGGGGTTTATGGGATTCAGTTCTGAGTAATTGTAGAGAAGTGGTTTATCGTTGGTTGCTAATTTCATTTTTTTAACCAATGTCTTTGTTGCTGATCTTTAATGCTCCAGTTCCACCACACTTACAAGCAAACATGGCTTCAAAAACTTACTACTGTGCTTTTTTTTAAGAGTATTGAACTTTCTTCTCCTGTATTCTACTTTACAGATGTGAATGTTCTTTTGTGATCTCCTTCTCTATTGATCTCCTTCATCAATTTTTTTTTGCAGAACAGTGGTCATGTCTTGACTTTGCAGTTTCTGTATTGCATTAATTTTGAGTGTTTCTCATGGGGATTTAATTATACATGTATGTGAGCCTGGAGCGCGAAACCTGGGGTACATTTCTAGTAAAAGCCAACAATACATTGGTCAGGTCAAAGTTATAGATTTTTTTTATTTTTTTTTTACCGCAAATAATTAAGTAAGGATCATGCTCTATGAAGATATTTGGTCAATATCATACTGTAATATATGAAAACTTTAGTAATAGTAATATGATTAGTAATATGCATTGCTAATAACTTCATAGGCCAATTTCTCAATATTGTTTTGGACCCTCAGATCCCCTCAGGTTTTCAAATAGCTCTAGCTACGCCAAATATTGTTCTGTCATAACAAACCATACAACTATGGAAAGCTTATGTATTCACCTATCAGACGGTCCGTGTTGTCACTTTAAGTCTAAGTTAAAGAAAATATGCCTTTTAATTCGGCACACCTAAATATAAGGATTTTTTGACCATATATATATATCATTTAAAAATGATTTACTATTAAATGAAAAGTTAAGAATTATTTATAGTTATTAGGATTTAATTGTGGTTTGCAAATGGTAAAAGGTGTTTGGAAATAAATATGATCAGAATATCAGTGTGCCTAATAATTAAGCATGCACTGTAAATTAACAATAAAGCACATTTGTGTGAAGCTCTATGAGCCTCATCTCATTGAATTGAACTAAAGGCCCCTCTCTGTCTAAAGGCCAACAAAAGGTCCTGATTGCATATTTAGCTCATCTGAAACAGGCCACTTTAAAGAGCCGTCTAGCATCATAATAGGTGTCATGGCAACTGAATCAGGCTGTCGCCATGGCGATGATCACGGTACTTCACAAGCCGGATGATTAAAGGAGAGAAGGATAATATATGTGTGCACTTTGCATCGGTTTATAATTGAAGGATGTTGGCATTGAAACCCAGCCGTGGCAGACAATGATAAACTTATCAGCCTGCTCTCTATCAAGCAGTGAGAGACCTATTGCATCTAGCGACTGCTGCCAAGGGTGCTTGTTGTTATAGTGAATTAAAGCTTCATGTGTCCTTCATGATGTTCACCATCATGCTGTGGTGAGGTTTGCGAGCGTGCAGCGGGACGGAGGGAGGCGGAGGGCCTCCTGTAGTGTCCTCCGCTGGAATTAATTAGGCTCTTTCTGACAGAAGACGCCCTTCAGTCCAGCCCATGTCCTCAAACACACACAACATCCGCACAGACACACGGACTATAAAACATCACACCTGGAATGGCCATAAAGGAGGTAAGGACAAATATCAGAGTGTTCGATTGGCAAGGTTTTAGTAGAGACTTAAGACGACGTGAATCCAAGTTTTTTTTTTATAAATTGAATAAATGGATTTTATGATGATGTTACGTCTGCATATCTAAAGGTATTTATTTATGTTTATTTTTAATGTTGTTATATGCAACGAGACGATAAAAAAAATTCAGTTTACAACATATTATAAATATTTACATCATGCAATTTTAATGTTTTTCATTTTAATGTTTTGTTTTTTAACGGAAAGTTATTATCATTTTAAATGACAAACAGTTAAACTCTCTCTCATATATATTTACAATGGTTATATTCATTTATCCTAAACAGTTAATAATAATATATCATTTTCGGTGAAGCTGATTTAAAACAATGTGTATTGTGAAAAGTTAATGGACCTTTTTTTTGTGTGAATGTGGCTTATTTTATTTATTTAATTCGTTAGTGTCTGCATACGCTGTTTAGCTACTTTAATGTAGTAAACGTGTTGTAACAGTCTGTCTCTGTTAACCTCTACAGATTTGGAAGTTGTCTGCATCGAGATATTGTTATTGTGTCTTATATTGCCTTTAATTTTTATTTTTAAAAGTTTTCGTTTTGTTCTGTGGATATACACTCGCCTTAGGTAACATTTTTCAAAAATATTTGATCACGCGATTAATGTTTTCTTAAGGTTACATAAATATGATGTCGATTCAAATGAATAAACAAGGGAATTATTCATCTAAATGGGTTTTGTTTTTATTGATAGTAAAGCAGTGTATTAATCACAGGTTTAATGTCAGTTATTTCTCTGATCTCAGGAGCTGAGGAGCCGTCAGTTCTGGCAGGGTATTCTGGCAGAGGCTCTGGGTTCCCTGGTCTTTGTATCTGCTGTGCTGGGCTCTTTAGTGCCAGGGCCGGACGGGGCCTCCCCAGGGCCCATTTACCCAGCACTGGCAGCTGGAATGGCGACTGTGGTTCTGGGATATTGCTTTGGTGAAATCAGTGGGGCTCAGGTAAAGAAATGTGATTAGTTGAATGCGTTTCTTGTAAGCGTGGACAATCAAGGTCATGGGTTCGTTTCCCAAGAAATGCAAAGCTGTATCATAACAACCATGAGTGCACTGTATGTTGCTTTGGATAAAAGAATCAGCAAAAATAATAAAGACAAATGTTGTTTAGAATTAATTAAAGAATTAATGAAAGTGCAAAGGATTAAATACGTTGGAAAGTTAGTGTTAACAGAAGGTTAAATATGCAACAATAGCACTTAAAAATAAAGTGTTGGAGTTAACCGTGTGTTCCTGCTGTCAGGTGAATCCTGCGGTGACTGTGGCTCTCCTGGCTACTCGTAAGGTGGATGTGTTGAGGGCCGTGGTGTATCTGCTCGCTCAGTGTTTGGGTGGGATCCTCGCGACTGGACTCATGTACATCTCACTGCCCCTGAAGTCCACGGCGCAGAACTACATCAACAAGGTTCAGAGGTTTTCATCACACAGACACAATGATCTGATTAACATGGTCCTGGAACCACATTCATATGCATCTGTCAGATTGTAAAGTCAGGCATTTTTATTGAGGCTGGTTAACCTTATCATATTTCATACACACATTTCCAAGGCCTCTAAATTATAAATGTGATCAAAACCTGTTCAACTGCAACCTTTCCCTTAACTTATATGAGTATATGTGAGTATATGATACTGTATTGCATTGCATGAAACGTTTTGCCCCCACAATAAAACTACAGAGCTTTGATCATAAAACTAGACATTTAAATAACATATCAATAAGACATGTTATCATCAGATAAAGCATGACAATTGATAGGATTATACTGTTGCAAATATCTCACTGCTTTACAGTGCAAGCGATCGGAATTATATCATACTTTTTGGTCATATAAATATCAGCATCTGCACCAAATGGCATAAATGTATTCATTTTGGACCTCTGAATAAAATATAGATGTTTTTTTTCCTTCAAAAGTAGGAGCTTGATATTCTCACCATATGAGCCATAAAAGCCTGATCAAACACGCACACACATATTAGTGCTGTCAAATGATTAATCGCAATTGATTGCATCCAAAATAGCAGTTATTGTTTATATTATATGTGTGTGTATTGTGTATATTTATTATGCATTTATAAATCATACACACAAATACAGTACAACCCATAATAATGTTTTTTTTTTAAATCTAAAACACTTTAAAATGACATGAGCCAATATTTTATTCAGAATAAATCATAGATAACATAAATTCTTAAATAGAGAAATTGCACAGTTTTATTTGCAAAATATACTCATTTCAAAGTTGGAACGAGGGCAACATAAAAAGTGTGCATGCTAATTATTATTATAACTATCAGGGTAATCTACAGGAAGTGCAAAAAAGACAATAAAGTGTGAGTTTATCAGTGCGTCATGTATTCACTCAGATAAAAGACTGTAATTTACTTCTTAAGAAAAATGTTAAGATGTTCTTAAAAATATATGATTATATTTAACTTATTAAGAATATTTCAAGAATTTAACTTAAAAACATTCTTACAAACTTTGTGGAATTTATCTTAAGACATTACTTTAACTTATTTAATAAATCCGGCCCCTGGACTGTAATATGATTAGCTATAAAAGGGAAATGTAAGGGACAAGGCCGCAGACCTTTGTTAGATGCCCGTGGTCTTCAGCCCTCAGACGACACTGTATCACTCATCACATGATTCTGTCATTGACATTACTAAATGGGCCCAGGAATACTTCCAGAAACCACTGTCGGTAAACACAATCCTCTGTGCCATCTGTAGATACCAATATGTGAACCTGGACCCGAAGTGGCATCATGTCCTGTGGGCCAAGGTCAATTTAAAATGTCAGGCGAGATTGTTGTTAGAAAACATTGATGTTGTGTGCTTTTTATTATTATAATTTAAAAAACAGTCCAACTTTTCCACAATTCAGGTTGTAGAACAAGTATGTTGTATCAGGTTTGTGTTGCGAATTATGTTCTTAGAGCTCTTTTAACTTATGGTTACATTTTAATTCGATAGTCCACTTTAGACAATCTACTAACAGTAACTAACTTTGCTACTGCATGTCAACTAGCAGTCATTAGAGTATTAGTAGACTGTCTGCTTAATATCTTCTAACACTCTACATACTGTCTATCAGAAACTTTACAAGTATATGTCAACTTATTCTACTAACCCTAAACCTACCCTAACAGTTACTCTGAGAGTTAGTAGACATGTAGTTGTGAATTAGTTGACATGTAGTTGACATGTATTTACAAAGTAACTTAAAGTTAGTAGAATGTCTACAGTGGGCTGTCGAAACAAAGTGTAACCTAACTTATTTTCCAGTCCCTAGAGATACAGAGATACACTCAATGTTAATAATCAATCAATCAATCAATCAATCAATAAATCAAACAAACAAGTAATTACAAATGAAATTTACTTCTCTGAAGGTCCCAGTGGAAATGAACGCAGGTCAAGCTCTTGGGATGGAAATGCTTGCCACGTTTCTCCTCGGTTTCACTGTATTTTCTGTGGAAGATCAACGCAGGAGAGAAATAAATGAACCAGGAAATTTGGCCATCGGGTTTGCTGTGACCACTGCCATCTTTATCGCTGTAAGTGTCTGCAAGATGTGTGTGTGCTCGGGATGTGTGTCAGTATGACCTGGAATGGGAATGTAATCCTGTTCTGATTTGTCCATGTCTGGTGTATGCCGCTATATTGTCATTCAACTATTAGTGCTATTTCTGCATAATATTCCTCCTCACAGTTACATCAGCCCAAATGCAAAAAATACCTAAAGTTTATTTTCATGCAGAAATTAATACATTTATTCAGCAAGGATACATTAAATGAATTCTATTCATTAGAATTTCTATTTCAAATAAATTAGCTATTGAACTTTAGATTCATTAAAGAATCCCAAATAAAACTAAATGCATCAAGGTTTACACAAAAATATGAAGCAGCACAACTGTTATCATTGCTAATAATAATTAGAAATGTTTCTTGAGCATTAGATAATCATATAATGATTTCTGAGAAATCATGTGACACTCAAGACTGGAGTAATGATGCTGAAAATTCAGCTTTGATCAAAGCAATAAATACAATTTTAACATTCAAATACACTCAAAACATTAAAAAACATTCCTTTGTTCTGTCCTCCCTCTGCGTATTTTATTGTAAATACACATACATATGTTTATCTATTTATTTAAATGTATATATATACATATATATATATATGTGTGTGTGTGTGTGTGGATTTAGGGGAGGTTTTCTGGTGCAAGCCTGAACCCAGCTCGCTCTCTTGGTCCCGCTATAATACTTGGATATTGGGAACATCACTGGGTAAGCAAAGCAAAACTATTTTAAGCAGGTCTGTTGACTTATCAAATCTATAATACAAAACAAACAAAAAACACAATAACTTTAGCTGCTGGAGCAAATGGCAGAACTATAAATTTCTATAGGAATTTACCCTGCTGTAGTTTACTACTGCAATCAAAGGCCTAGAAATCTCAGAAGAGTAAATTGCATTGCTTGAATACAAATATTGAGATAAACATGCACAGGGTTATTTTATATTTCTTCAAGTGCTTTGTATGTATGCTTTCTGTTGTTTTCAGGTCTACTGGATCGGTCCGATCTTAGGTGCAGTGCTGGCTGGAGTGTCTCATGAGTTCATTTTTGCCCCCAGCGCGTCCAGACAGAAGCTGGTGGCCTGTTTGACCTGTAAGGACATTGAGATTGTGGAGACGGCCAGCGTCTCTCGCTCGTCCCTGTCCACTGTCACACAGAGCGCCATGCGAAACAAACAAAGCAACAAACTGGAGCACAGCTAAGCTCATGCTCACTTCTTTCAGAATGCAGGTTTTTACATTTAGTCACATACAACCAATCAATGGCTCATGGACCTTGTTCAGGAGCAGAACAGATCTTGTGTAGCTTCTTCATAACCATGCTAACATAAATTGAGAGATGCAAAAAGTGATTTATGAATTATTATTATTATTAATTTTGAAGGTGAACAGATTTTTGAGAACAAAAGTCAAAAAGCCTGTGTACATCAAGTTTTTCAGTATGGTTTTGAACATTTGGATATAAAATATGATACATTAGGCTGTCAGTTGAATAGGACATTAAGATCTAATATTCCAAAAAACTAGAATGAAATAGTTTTCATACTAGAATGTTCTATTGTGGATCAGAAGCAATACTATCTTGTTTAAGATGTCTATGTAATAAACACCCTCAGCTTGCACATGCATAGATATTAAAGTGCCAAACATATGCCTATGTGGCTTGAGCTTGCTATTATGGTTCAATAGTATTACATTGTTTCCCCCTAAATCCACTGTTAACCAAATAGCTGCAGGATTTCAGCTAAAATTTCATTTTTATAGCTATAGTTGAAAGTGTTTAACAACATTTAATGTGTTTATGTCAGTGTGTTTGTTGATAGTGTCATTATATCTTTTGTTGATTTATATTCTTTCTTTTTAGCAGATGTCCAAGATTTACTTTACTTCATGACTTTTATTTCATCTTAATCATATCACAGACATACGTATACCTGCTTTTCATTTCCTTGCATAACTTGAAAATGTTTTATTCATGTGTAGAATTGCTATGCTACAAATTCCTCTGATCCACAGTTCACGTTGTAATTTTAGCAGAATTTAATAAACTTTAATATTCAGTAGTTTTGTTTGTGTTCTTACAGAAAGCATGTTGAGCATGCTAAAACACAATGTTTAGTGTCAGTATTCCCATATCAGCCCTTTTATGCATATATATTTGCAAACACTACAATGCTGTGTTACACTTTCATGCTGGAATATGCATGCATAAATCATACTTAGCGGCTATTAATAACACACACACATGCACTTAAACAATAAAGAACATCCACACAGTGCCAGCAAGCATTTTGTTTTGTTCAGCATGCATGTGTATGAGCGTGAGTGTGTGTGTAAGTGAGGGAGTAAAACAGATGAGGTCAGCGATCCTAATTCACCATCAGCTCTAACAGAGGGATTTTCCAGGCTTTATCTGGCTATGAGGCCTCCCGCCCCTCCACAACCGACCTACTACGCACACAATACAAACCTCTGCATAATCACTTCTGTCCTGAACAAACCAGAACCACCAGCACTCAATCATATATCCAACAAACACACTGCACTCATTCTTTCAAGAAAACAAATTAATAAATTAATAAAAATTGGTTTATCAACATCATCATGTTTACATGATAGATAAATAGACAGACAGACAGACAGACAGACAGAAAGATAGATAGATAGATAGATAGATAGATAGATAGATAGATAGATAGATAGATAGATAGATAGATAGATA
>JAUCMU010000048.1:3441353-3455662 GCA_032275025.1 Enteromius treurensis | reverse complement strand
GATAGATAGATAGATAGATAGATAGATAGATAGATAGATAGATAGATAGATAGATAGATAGATAGATAGATGGAAGGTTTTTAGTCTTGACAGACGAGTTTGATCCAGACCTGAGAGACTGCTAGAGGATGTTTTCTCGTGTTAGCTTCATGCTCTGAGGAACAATAGCTTTCCTGTGCTCAGGGATTTGTCTGCATGTTTCTGAGCACTGCTGGATCATATCTGCCAGCTCAGGGCCTCTCTTGAGCCGGCGGATCCGACACACATTGTGTGTGTGTGCAGATGCGTGCCATTATTCCGAGGATGTGCGATGTGTGTGTGCGTTAACTCATATCTAAATCCACATGAAGTTCTGATAGAAATCCACAAATTTGCAGATTTTTATAAGCTTTCAAAAGCACATTTTAATGAGACAATTCATGACCTCACCGACACCTAATTGGTGGATTCGTTTTGTACTTCAGGCCACCGCAGGCCCCATCACTTTGAGTCCTGGTGTCCCTGTCTTAATATCACTCTCTATGAGTTTAGTGCAGAGAGAAGTGAGTGGCGTGTGCCTGATATGGGATGCCCCCTTTAGCTTCTGCCTCTCAGGGGGGGATTATGTCGTCACGCTGGGCCCCGAGGCCATTATAAATGCCCCCTATGGCCCCTTTGTGGTCCGTCAGACCAGCTCTACTAGGTGTGGGCAGGATATGCTTACCTCTTCTGTGTCGCTCATCCAGAATTAGCCCTGAGATTTAGCCTTTAGCATCGATGTTCAGGTCTCTCTGACAAAACCCTCCAAATCTTCTACGCGTGCACACAAACGCACAGACAGCTCATGTCTCTTTAGCAGTCCGGGTGTAGAGAAACGATCTGTGTGCGGCTACACGTGTGAACGTTTACTCACAGCTTCCCACATGGCCTTGGCTAACTGCTAGTTTTATTAGGTGGACTTTGGTCACTCTTTTCGCCCCTTGATTGTTTTTTTTTTGTTTTGTTTTGTTGTTTTTGGCTGCAGCTTCATCTTAACTAGTTGAGGAATTTAATTTTTTGAGCGCTTGCTAAAAAGGACACTTTCACCCCCCCACCCTCAAAGACACTTCTTTTAGCCAACGCTAAATAAGCTTCAGTGTTTTTTTATTTGGCTTGGATCTCATAAATCATGATGTGGGAGTTTCGCTCTATGATGTTCTGGCGGGCGGTGTTCGCAGAATTCTTCGGCACCATGTTCTTCGTCTTCTTCGGGATGGGTGCAGCGCTACGCTGGACCTCAGGGCCGTACCACGTCTTTCACACCGCCCTCTGCTTCGGTTTCGCCGCTGCCACGCTAATCCAATCCATCGGCCACATCAGCGGGGGACACATCAATCCGGCCGTCACCTTCGCTTACTTAGTCGGCTCTCAGATGTCCTTTTTCCGAGCTTTCTTCTACATCTGCGCTCAGTGCATGGGGGCCATGGCAGGAGCTGCGGCCCTGTATGGAGTTACACCCAACAACATGAGAGGCACACTGGCACTTAACACGGTAAGATTGGCGCAAAATAAGAATTGTATTTTATTTTCAAAAATAAATAAAAATGTATATTTTTTTTTATTTTATAAATCTTAATTTTTATTTCATAATTTTTTTATTTAATTACATTTTGAGCATAAAAATGTGTTTAAATGGAAAATCTATTTATCGAATTTTATCTCAATTTATCGTATTCCCTTACCGAACTGTATATCGACGTTTCAGACTTTTTTTTGTACTTTATGTCTGCAGCTGCAGCCAGGCATGAGTCTCGGCATGGCGACTACAGTGGAGGTGTTTCTTACCATGCAGTTGGTGGTTTGCGTTTTCGCCGTCACAGACGAGAGACGCAACGGCCGTATCGGTTCTGCCGCTCTGTCTATTGGTTTCTCTATCACCATGGCCCACCTGATGGGGGTGCGAACCGATATTTGAGTATTATATTAAACATTTGTGAGTATTTTAAGCATGCAGTAAACTGAAAATGCACCGTGTTTTGTCTTTGATTCAGATGTACTACACTGGAGCTGGCATGAACCCAGCGAGATCTTTCGCTCCTGCTGTTATCATGAGGAATTTCATCAACCACTGGGTAAGAAATGCAAAGCACTGTAACTGTCCCGTACTACAGGAATCAAGTATTTAGTGACTCTCTTTTTTTCTGTCAGGTGTACTGGGTGGGGCCTATGATTGGTGGCGCTATGGGTGCCATCCTGTACGATTTCATACTGTTTCCCCGTATGCGGGGCTTCTCCGAGAGGCTAGCCACTCTCAAGGGCAGCCGACCCCCAGAGACCGAGAACCAGCAGGAGACCCGCGGGGAGCCCATCGAGCTGAAGACTCAAACCCTATAAACCTGCTAAGAACCTGTGGACCGAAATCTGGCTCTACCTCACTGGACCATCTCGCCGCCTCGAGCAACAGTCAATACGCCCCAGTCGATAAAACTTCACGCTGGGGGTCGCATAATCCATGCTAAAATCATGAAGGGAGATGAATTGAGTACACTACTTTGTTTAGCGTTCTAGGTTTGTTGCTGATAGCGATGCAGTGTGTGGGCGGGGTTTATGGTGTGGGAGGGTCTAGAGCTGTTTACTTAGGCATGCTTTTCACTTTTCATCTGACTTCACTTTCACAATTCATTTTCAATTTCGTTTTCTACAACACCAAGATGTGGATGTATGCAACTTAACCAGGGTTTTATTGTTACTTTTTATTTTTGTGAGAGTTCACGTGGGCCTGCAAGTGAGTGCAAATGTGTGGGTCATTTTGTGTGTGTGTGTGTGTGTGTGTGTGAGGGAGAACGTGCCCAGGTATGTACGTGTGTTTAGCTTGTGCATGATGATCAAGTGTACTTGTGAGTGTGTCTGTCAACTGAGCAATTATTTTGGGTTCTTATCATTACAGCTCGCTCGTGTTTGTACCATGCTTATGTTTTTTTTCTTTCTTCTTTTTACGGAACTCGAAAACACCCCAAATTGTATTGTTTGCAATGATATTCCATTCACTTTGACGTTCACACAAACCACCCGTGGACTGAGCTGTTTTAACCACAGCCGGTCTTTGCAATTACTTCTCAAGTTTACAGTGTCTGTGTTGCCTTTCATTAAATCTTGTTTGAGGATAACATCCATAACTGGGCAAAAAAAGCAATATGAATCATATTTGAATGCAAATAAATACGTGAAAAAGAAAGAGTGTTTGTGTATATCACATGTGCACGTACTAATACTAACACTAGATGGCGCTGTACAACAGTTTTATTAGAGATGAAGGGATTTAGGAATAGAAACTAGGAACAGGAAAATTAGCCAGTACCTGTTTACAGTAAAACAGAATTAAATGCAGTGGTGACGTTATTACTAAAGGGGGGGAAACAGCACAAACTCAATTCAGTGAAGTCAAATTTACCTTAAGTGATATCTAGGCATGCAGAGGCGGATCTTACACTCATACAAGCCATACCCATTCAGAAACAACACTATTTCTTTGTATGGCAATCAGATAAAAACATGTTTGGGATGGAAGTTCTCTCCTGAACTGCACCTTCACTTCCTTTTCCTTTTTCAGTGTCTTTATTTTACCCTGAAATCTCTCATAATAGTATGCAAGTATATCGTTGCCTGTCGAAATGAGCAACTTAATCATTAATCATTGTTTTCTTTACATTTTAAATTAGTCGTATTATAAATTCAATGGTTAAACTAATGTACCAAAGCTAATATGATTACCATAGGTTTACTAGCATTAATCTAGCATTGCCAATATGTCAGTCACGATCATCGATATGATTTATTAGGGTTATCGTTTGACGAATTCGGAAATTCGACAGTAGTAATATTCACGAAAACGGATTTATAATTTCTTGTCCAATAAAATATAGACTAAATGTCCATCCTTCAGGGGAAAGGAATCACCACATTCCCTGTTTGTTTTATATTATAAAGTATTACATCAGTATTTTAATGTGGTTTGCGTGTACCGGACTTTCACGACACCGCCGCCATCTTGAAACGATCAACAAAGACCGCGAAAAAATGTAAGTCCATTTATGTGCACAAGTATGCTAAATGTAAAAGTCTGAACATATAACAATTAGTCTTCAAGGTGTTTTCATGGTTATTTTGTAGAGAATTTAAAGTTGTAAGTCATTGTTTATGCGGCTAGCCTACCTGTTCATTAGGCCACCTAAATTTCAAGAAGCCTATTCCTGCTGGAAAAAAACCTGCATATGCTGGTTAGTGGTTAGGTATGTTTTGATAATGGTTTAAGCTGGTCCTTTTTGCAACCAGCAAAAAGACCAACATCAAAACATACCTAATCAGCAGCTTTTTTTCTACAGGGATACCTAAGCCTTTTCAAAACCGATTAACTTTACAACCAGTAAAGTAAAAAATACAGTAAATATGAATAATAATACAATAAATCAGGCTTACAGCATTTTGTAGCTAAATTTGGTAACTAAAAATTAAAACTGTATGATTTGATAGCACCTTTATAGTTTAAATAATGTTATGTTTATTATTTATTTAAATGTAGAAATAAAGCATACTGTTGAATGACCATCAGTGGAGAAAGATGCCCTTTGTCCACAGCATCGGGGAGCAGGGACATACAGCTGGAGCCAACAAGCAGAATTTTACAGTGACTGAAGTGAATAACAGAAATAGAATATAATGTATATTTCTAACTGCAACTTCTAACTGATTTCCCTAAGTATGGTTCGTAAATGTCAAATCAACTCGTATTAGTTAGGCTTATTCCAAACGGGCATGCAGGTGGTGCACAAGAAAAACTCTGCAAAAAGAGAAAAAAATACACCTGCGTCATATAATAGGAACACCACCCACAATGCAATCGTTTCATCGGGTTGGAGGAGGACCGTCTGTTTGTGAAGTTGTTCACAGGTGCTCATTTGGATTGAGGTCTGAGGCCTCATGCATACAACTTCCAGTAGTTTCCATAGCGATAGTTTGCCTACTCACAAAAATATATAAAGCCTTAATGCCCTTCATTTGCATAGGTTTGTATGCTCGTCCATGAAGCCTTGGATTCATTCCAGCACTTCCATTGAAGCAACCATAAATGGTTGTTAAACTGCCTTCGGTTATTCATTGTAAGCACATGTATACTTCCGTGTTTCTGCTCGGCAGAAACAAAACAAGTTCCAAAGAAGAAAAACAAAGTCAACTGACAAGTACAAAAACACTCAAACTGACAGTGTAATGATATACCACATAATAATGCATTGTGAATTGAGTAAAATATACACATTAGTTTTTGCAAATTGACTTTATTACTTGTTTTGCATCTTCTGGTCTTATGGCTTTCACTGTAAGGTATTTTCATGTTTCGACTTGAGTGTCTCAGGGCAGATTAATGGCAACACCGATTGTCCTGGCAATATGTCCTCTTGTGCTGTCCAAACGTTTCATCGATCCAGACTTCTCTTAAGATCTTCTGCATGTTCCTGTTGGCATTTTGTCCTGTAGTGTCATTCGTGGAGCGATACCAAAAGCAACCACGGACGTTTGTCACAATACTCTTAAATTTGTCCTTTTAACAGACCAAATGGAGTTTAAAACGCATCACGGAAGAAACAGAATTAGAATATGATTAATACTCAGTGTTTCAGTGTCTATTTCCTCTTGATTATTCACAGGTGAGCTACAGCGCGTCCACGTGTTACTGAACGCTGGATTAATGTCGTTACAATCTATGCGGAGCTACTTAAGATTGCGAGGAATCTCGAGGAAAGGAACTACAGGGATGGAAGAGATATTTGACAGAGGTGATAAGCAGAATTACAAATCCGTTGCAATGCTACGTTTCTAGAAAAGTTATCTATTCTGGGAAAAAGTCTGGTTAAAATATTCACATATTTTCGCTCAGAGGGAAGCACATTTGTGTCGTGAGAACAGCTATAGAAAATAATAATAAAAAAAAACTGGAGGTGTCTCTAAGGCTTTGTGCTTATTCCTGCAGAGATGCGCACCATCCACGTCATTCTTAGGGGCATATATATATATACACACACTACCGTTCATACGTTTGGGGTCACAAACTTTTTGTTGTTGTTGACAGAAATGAATACTTTTATTCAGCAGAGACGCATTCAATTGATAGAAAGTGGAAGCAAAGACACTTCTATATTTTTATAAAACACTTCTATTTGAACTAACATGCTGTTCTTTAGAAATTTCTCTTCTTTAAAGAATCTGTGAGAAAGAGTTTCCACACAAATATGAAGCAGCGCAACTGTTCCCAGTGATGTTCAGAAATGTTGCTTGAGCAGCGAATCGGCAAGAATCATGTAAAACGAAAGAGTAATGATGCTGGACATTCATCCCAGGAATGAATTGCATTTGAATACATATTACATAACAAAGCAGTTACGCTGAACGGTAATAATATGATTTTGTTTTCTGTGAGCATACGAGTGATGTCTTTCAAAAACATCCAAAAATGTTAATGACCCCAAATGTTTGAACGGTTGTGTGTGTAGAACCTCTCGTCTGCATTACAACCCCGCCGTTTATTCATCTAATCTTGGTTATTCAACAATCCTCTACCAATAATATAGAATTATTAATCATAAAGAGTAACCAGTCAGAGTAAAAGTCCATAAACCTGTTGCTTATGAAAAGCAGAATAGCCCTTTTGTCGTCGACCCCAGTCTCGGGCTGATGATGTCACAGCTGCCTGTCCCAAAATGATGATGTTCTAGTGCAATATCAGCATGCTTCCTGCGGCCTGATCTACAGGTGGTCGGCGTGGAGCTGATGAGGAGGGATCTGGATGAAGGCGGTGCTGGGGGCGCTTCCGATGGAGGGCAGGGCTGTGGGGACGGGGGTGTTTGTGGCCGAGGAGGGCCCGGGGGTGCCTGGAGCGTACATGTAGCTCAGGAAGCCTGGCGACTGGGCGTAGGGATACTGCTCGAAGGCCGAGGAGGCGTACTGAGCGTAGGCAGTGCTGAAGTCTAGGTACGGGCTTGTGGCGCTGGAGGTGACCTGTGCAGGCAGAACCAGATTGGGCTGCAGGAAGGCCTGAGGGTAAACATACGGCTGGCTGAGTCTGCCAAGACAAACGCACACACACACACACAGAGAGAGAGAGAGAGAGAGAGTTAACTATTAACCAGGGCTGTGTTAATTCTAAAATCCAAACTAAAATTGTGATATGGCTTAGTGCAATTATCAGATCGCAAAGGGTGCCGTTTGGTTAATTAAATACATGCGCTGTGTGTTTCAGAGTGAAGCGCACATGTATTTGGTAATGTGATACATCATAATAATGAATAGGCACTATATAATGTTATTGAGGGCACCTTAAATCACATTCAAATGCAATCGTTACCATGAAAAACCCAGTAAACAAAGCAGCTGTGTAGACTTCCTGAAACATATTTAAATGATTTTAACATCCATTTTTTGTATGGGGTCTTTCTCCATGTTTCCCCATCCGAAAAAATAAAAGTGTCATGGTTTAAGACATATTTGAAATGTAAGTTGTAATGTAAAACCACATTTTAATTTTTACAACAGTAAATTTCTGTTTGTTTTTATTTAGTAATTTTTATATTTCTATTTAATAATATTAATCACAGCATTTGTTTGGTAAGGTTCATTAGTTACGATGAACTAAGAATTAACAACACTTCTACAGCATTCATTAATCTTAGTTAATGCTAATTTCAGCATTTACTAATACATTATAAACAAATCGAAAGTAGTGTTTGTTAACATTAGTTATTGCACTGAGATCTAACGTGAATAAACAATTAGTTCGCATTAGTTAGCATTTCTATTAACTAATATTAACAGATATGAATAAATACTGTAATAGATGGATTGCTAATTGTTTGGTAATGTTAGTTAATACATTAACTCATGTTAACAAGTGACACCCTATTGTAAAGTGTTACCGATTAAACTTTTTTATTTAACACTAATATATTTCATATTTTTATATTTATAATGTTTATTTTTTTTTCTATTATTTTTATCGTTTTTAATATAAAACCAAATCAATATTTCATACAATCAGGCATGAATAATTCTTTATTGTAATTTATCATTATTAATAATAAAATAATTTAGAATTACATTACCAGTTAAATGGATGGAAACCGCTTTTGTTTTTTTTACAGTGTAGTATAGCAGCTACGTCTCACTGACCTGCTCACTGACCTCATTAATATTTCTGGTGAGTTTCTGCCTGATGATATCATAGCCAAACATCACAGTGAACTGAAGCACTACTGAGACAGAAAGAGAGACCGGAGGCTGCTAGACCCACCGCTTAGACCCGTGAGCCTCCCTCAGAAACAAAGAGGAACCCAGAGGGTCCGCCGACACTGAGCTCAAAATATAGAAAACACCAAGCCAGCAACATCCTCATACACAGCCCCACACGCACTCACACATCTGCAGCAGCATACACTTCCCCTCACACACAGCTGCAGTGTCACTCGTCTTGCCAGTCCCTCGTCCTGGGCTGAAGGATGATTTATAGGCTTTGACAGAGGCTTTGTGCAGTAGGCAAATCAACTGAGTCTGCCGTCCTTACTGACCCTATTCATCCTAGCAAACGCTAATGCAGACAGGAAAACGGAGGGATTGAGAGAGACAAGGAGGAGGAGGAGAGAAAGAAACAGAGTCAAGGCAAAATAAAAAAGACTAAAGCTGACAAGGGTGTGAGGACTGACAAAATAGGACCAACTGATCGCTACAACTGAGTGTGTCTTTATGCTGTGAAGTCTTCTACTCCTTAAATAAACTTTGGGTTGACTTGATGTAAAAAATAAGGGTTAGATGAAATTCCCCCTGTCTTTCTTGACCTCACATTCAGGTCTGCTTTCATCCAATCATTGGATGGATAAACAAAGTCCCTGTTTTTATTTGTATGTTTTTGCTGATCTGTTTCACTCAGATGTTCATCAGTACACAGGAAAAGATCTTCTCGTATACCTTGCAACTGTTACATAAAGAAGAAATGAAAAATGTAGAGTGCTGGCATTAGTGACCGAGGCTAAAAAAAAAGTTTCTTATTTTAGTGTGGGCTGTGAAAACAGGTGTTTGAAAACGATGATGCACTAAACGTGACCCGTGAAGTAGCACGGGGGTATATATATATATAAAAAAATCTCAATGTAAAATAATGTACACTTATGACTGGTTTTGTGTTCCAAGGTCACATTTAGTGCATTCTGAATTACGGATGTTTATATCAGTATTATGTCAGTTGTTCTATTCACTAAAGTGAATGTAGCGTTACCTGATGTTTCACTGTAACTTCTGTAAAAATGCTAGTGGAGCATGTTAATGGATTCATGTAAATGTAGGCTGATTAGAAGCACTGCATGCACCATAAAAAGTGCACGGGTCTTTTGGTTCGCCACACAAGCATCAAACAAAAGCAGTACATCTGGCTGTGTGTAACTTTTAAAAATGTGTCTGAAAACTAATGGAGGACACAAAGTGAGTTGCTGAGCCAGGATGACTCAAACATGAGATGTGCTTAATTTTAGTTTAGTTTAAAGTGGCTTGTCTTCTGGTTCTCTGACTCTTGAATTAAGATATTTTGGATGAAATCCACAAGCTTTCTGACCCTCCATAGACAACAAGGTGAACCACTGATGTCACATGGACTATTTTAAGTATGTCCTGGGCCTTGGACGTGTCCGTTGCTTGGCTGTCTATGGGAGGGTCAGAAAGCTCAAAAATAGCTTAATTTGTGTTTCTGAAGATAAATGAAGGTCTTATGGGACAGAATTTACATTTTTAAAATTTTTACTATCACTTGTAAGTCAAGTGAGTGAGTCAATTTTGGAAAACGTCTCTTCTTGACATTAACAGACTAAAATATATTTCTTGCATTCAAAAGTGGAAGCATCGTTAACTATAATATTCAATTTTAAGAATTTTAATTTCATAGTGACTTTAAACGCTGCACCGCAATAAAAGCTTTTCAAGCATCTTTATTTAAAGGTCCCCTGAAGTGCCTTGAAACGCGCAGCGTTATTTCTATGTGGTGACAAAATTTCAGCTGAAACAGGAAGACAAGCAGCCCTGCCGCTTTTTTTTTTAAATAGCCAATTGCGTTTATATCTGCTCAGGCCAAACCGAAGGCGCTTTCGACAGCCACACTCTGATAGATAACCTCCTAGATTCAATATGAAACTTATACTTAAACAAAATAGTGTTCGTAATCATGCTGAGGCCGTGTAGCGTTAAAAAAGTGTTTAATGTACGCCGACTCGGGCATATGATTCGCTCTGTGTGCTCTCGTCTCTGGCAGGAGACAAAGTGTCACTATTTTGAAGCACACTTGCTTATAGATAACATTAAGACTAACACCCAAAAAACTGTCATTTTGATTTCAGGGGGATATTTTTAAGACTTTGAAAGCATTTTTTTCGTGTGTGTTTGCAGACAGCTCACTAGGTTTTGCAGCGTACGTGTTGTTATCAGTGTTAAAAACACTATCTGTGATATTTGAGTATATTTTGTCTGTAATGCATTTAGGTGGTTCCGTTGATGAGGGGATGCAGGAAGCCTTTTTATGAGAGTGACAAAAGAGCAGAAGCACAAAGCGAAATGAAGAGATGCGGAAGGGATAGCAAATTATGACGACAAAGAGGAAGGACGAATGGTCTTAGGTCGTGCCGTCATGCCTAGAGCAGAATATCACTTTTAGCAGCCCCAGCTGTTGGGTGTGGGGCAGGGACAGGAAGAGACGGAGGGGTTTTTAAAGGTCATATCTTACCAGGCAAACACAGAAACAAACAGCGCAATCACTAAATTACTGATGAATTTGGGAGAGGGCCATCCTTGTCATGTCACTCTAACTAAATGCAGAGCTTGTGTGACAATGTAGGGCACAGAGATATGAACACAGCTGTATGAAATGAATATGCATAACCCCTAAACACATAACAAATGTGGGGAAAAAGAGTTGTTTTCTAAACAGAATATAGAATAGGAAATAAATTACTTTTATTGAGCAATAAGTGCCTGTTTCTGCCGCTCAATAAAAAAGGTAATTGGGACTTTTTATCTTACAGTTCTTTCGATTTGGTTAGAAAAAGGTTTCCATTTCTATTTTTTATTTGAAACTTTGTATTCATCAGAAAATCCAAATTCATCAAAGATTTCCACAAATATATGGAAAAGCACAACTGTTCAACGGTTTTCATGTGCAGTAAATCATCATATTAGAATGATTTCTGAAGGGTCATGTGACACTGAAGACTAGTAATGATGCTGAAAATTCAGCTTTGATCACAGGAATTAATTACATTTTACTATATATTCTAATAGAAAATAGGTTTTTGATCAAATAAATGGAAAATGATTTATTATTAAAGTGTCCCCAGTATGGGTAATGAAAGGTTCATATTTTAGTTTCAGGAGTCTCCAACAATAGGTTGGTCACACTTTCATTGTCTTATAATATGCATTTATTTTTACCTTATTTTGTCAGATACTCCAAAATTATTCATTTAAGGATGAACTTTTCCAAACCTCTTCGTGATTGCTCCATTTAGTTTAAAGCAAGGTTTGTGACTTTTATCGCTCCAAAAGCAGCACCTAGTGGCGAACATTGAACTTTCATTCCGGCCATCGAGAAAAGACCAACAAGTGGGCGGCAATATGCTCATGTTTTATGGTGGCGTTAACATCAAACTTTGAGATTCGTTAAAAAAAAAAAAAAATGTTATGCACTTTCAGATTTAACACTTTGCAGGATGTTTTCATTTCATGCAGGAAAGAGCATTTTTCAAAATCCATAATAGAGGCACTTTAACACTAAATTCTCAGCAATGTCACATGGCGCTCGAGTGGTGTGAATGCTGCCACCAAGTGATAAAGGTCAGATGTCAGTGAACCTATATTCGGCGTAGATGTAGATGTAGGACAGACATGAGTGTGTATGTTTGATCCTCATTGTGCTGGTTCAGCACAGCTCCCTAAACCTGGCCAACACCCATCCCCCAGCCACAGGGGGTTTGTTAGAGGCACCCTCCGCTCTCGTAATCCCCATCTCCAGCACCCTGATAAAGCCTCCCACCTCAGAGAGCCCCGACACCAACACGACTCCACAGACGGGAGAAATCCCTCTAATGCCAGCCAATAGATGGTGAGAGTGCCAACCCACAACGACAGCAGGAGCCTCTTCCTCTTGTCACTGACTGAGATGAGCTTCATGACACCTCATATAAAGAAAAACTATCAATGGATGCTTTGTTTGGAGTCAATACTGATCCTGATCCGAACAGGCAATCTCTTAAATTACCTTGAAGATGAAAAATGAAAACCCGTAATTTCTTTTGTCGTTCCAAACCTGTATGGGTTGCACTTTATTTCACAGTATGTGAACGGACATGTACTTATAGACAGTATCGGTAATAGGGTTATTGATAGTTATTAATTGTAAGTACACAGTATGTACTTGAGTAACAGGACAATGAAATCTAATGGAGTCTGTTTTTTTGTATCTGCACAATATAAAAATGGGGCATTTTGAAATGACATGAGGGTGATTAAATAATGACAGAACTGACATTTTTGGCTGTAGTATCTCTCTAATCAGGCCTTATGCTAACTGTTAGCATGTTAGCGTGTTTGAATAGCCTTTATAACACACTGTTGTGTGTTTGTTTGTAGTCTGTTGGTCATTACTGTAGTGGTGTTAAGTTCACCTCTAATGCGTTTCTCATTATTATTATTGGCCGTCTCCAAGAGGAAGTTCATGATTAGGGTTAATGATCGGTAGCACTGTTAACTGAGAACGCATACAGACCCACAATGGGTACAGGACACCTGTTCAAACATAAGCTAGTGAGTGTAAATAGAGACCCCCACAGATATGGACAAGACCCTTTCACATACAGGCTATGTTCAGCGCTCGCTCTTATTCTAAACACCAAATCTCACTCTGTACACAGAGGTAGGTTTTTTACAAGAGTTACAGCCTCATTATTCAACCAGATTCACATCTGTACAAATCAGCTAGTGAATGAACTCTATTTGTATTTCATTTTATGATCAATACATTAAGGTTTCATGTCCACACTGCAAAACTTAGGCTGCAGATAAAAAACTGTTTTTTTTTGTTTTGTTTTTTAACACAAAGACCAAATAGTTATTAGACTAATCATAAGAAACCAAATATCCATTTGGGGTTGGTAAGAGTTTTTGATGCTTTTAGAAGGCTGCTATCGTCTGCTCATCAAGGCAGAATTGATTTGATTACAAAATGATAGTGATATTGTGAAATATTATTACAGTTTAATATATCCATTTACTACAGAACATTGCATTTATTGCTGTGATCAAAGTTTAACTTTCAGCACCATCACTCCAGTCCTCAGAGTCACATGATCCTTCAGAAATCTTTTTAATATTCAGATTTTTTCTCAAGAGAATTTTTTTTTAATTATGGTCAATCATGGTAAAAAATTGTCTATAGTGTAAAAAAAAAAAAAAAAAAAAAAAAAAAAAAAAATAAAAATAAATAAATAAATATATATATATATATACATTTTATGTTTATTAAATATAAATATATTATAACATTTTTTACCTCTTTTTATCCATTGACAGCTGTCAAGCGCAAAAAAGCACCAAAAAAGTACCATAAACGTCGTAACAATGATAAATGTAGCCCAAACTTCTACTAATATTTCATATTATACAAATTTTTCTGTATTGTAAATAATTTACGTTGTTGAGCACAAGTCACTACTTTATGCTCTCCAAAAGCATTAAAAAAATCAACCAAGACCAAAAAGTGATGTATATTATCTGACAATTAACATATCTGCAGGGAATGATGCATCTTAGTCAAAAAAACTAAAACAAAAAACGATTATATATATATAAAAAAAACCTTTTTAGGAATCTTTAATCATAACAACCATAAATGTCACACTTATGACTTCTTTATGATCTACCTTGGTGTAAAAATAAACAATGGGTTAGGCATGAGGCCAAGTTAACAATGAGAATGAACTATTTCTTTGAAATATACAGTAGGTACGGAAAATATTCAGACCCCCTTAAATTTTTCACTCTTTGTTATATTGCAGTCATTTGCTAAAATCACTTAAGTTAATTTTTTCATCATTAATGTACACACAGCACCCCATATTGACAGAAAAACACAGAATTGTTGACATTTTTTCAGATTTATTAAAAGAGAAAAACTGAAATATCACATGGTCGTAAGTATTCAGACCCTTTGCTGTGATACTCATATATTTAACTCAGGTGCTGTCCATTTCTTCTGATCATCCTTGAGATGGTTC
>JAUCMU010000048.1:3423417-3441253 GCA_032275025.1 Enteromius treurensis | reverse complement strand
GACGACCAGAACCCTTCCTAGAGCTGGCCGTCCGGCCAAACTGAGCTATCGGGGAGAAGAGCCTTGGTGAGAGAGGTTCTTGAACGGCCCAGCCAGAGCCCTGACTTAAACCCAGTTGAGCATCTCTGGAGACAATTCTGTGTTTTTCTGTCAATATGGGGTGCTGTGTGTACATTAATGATGTCACTTAAATGATTTTAGCAAATGGCTGCAATATAACAAAGAGTGAAACATTTAAGGGGGTCTG
Organism: Enteromius treurensis; assembly: GCA_032275025.1. Taxonomy (NCBI): domain Eukaryota; kingdom Metazoa; phylum Chordata; class Actinopteri; order Cypriniformes; family Cyprinidae; genus Enteromius; species Enteromius treurensis. The sequence goes on along the minus strand of JAUCMU010000048.1, from coordinate 3,441,006 downwards.
AATATTTTCCTTAACGACCGTATGTAAAATATAATTCATATGTTGGCAAGTATGTGTGGGTGGGATGGGGAACAGAAAGATGTTTGTGTAGAGAGAAAAAGAGACAAAGAAAGAGAGAGATGAAGGTTTGCATAACACCTGGCTGGTTAGCAGACTTGAGGCAGGTGGTGACCTAACTGACAGACAAACAGGTCAAACAGGATAGGGAAGAGAGACAGAGAGTCGAGAAAGTAAAAGAAAGAGAAACGCTGTCAGAAAGACACAAAGAGGGAAATACAGAAAGAGGAAGAGAGTAGAAAGAGAGAAACCGAGAGCAAGTGACAGTACGAGAGAGAATTTGGGAAGGAGGCAGAGAGGAGAAAATAAACCGCAGACGCTACTGTAAACACATGACAGCAAATACTGAGCAAGAGCTGCGCTGATGTTCACGCTTGGTCCTCAGATCTGAGACGGGATGTGTGAAAGGAAGGAGCCTGCCATTGTTAAGAGTAACTGACAGTTCTGGGCTAAACGAAACGGAAGGGTCGTGCTAAGATTTCGTGTCATTCCCTCACCCCTGACATTAGCAGAATGAGAAGAGACGCTTACCCATACTGCCTCTGGATCAGGGCTGGGTGAACCTGCTGTACTCCAGTCGAGTATCCTGTGACAACAAAAGCAAAGCAAGAGATTGAAATCTGCTTCGGAGAGGTAAAGGGACAGTTCGCTTAGAAATGAGGGCGAGAAAATGATGAGTTTCATTTCCTCCCAAACCTGACTGACTTTATTTTGTGGAGCCAAAAAGAGAAAATGTGTTGCTAAAAGTCTTGTTTTGGATACCATCTGCTTTTTAACACAACTACAATTTATGTCAAAGCTGTGGCTACAATACAAATAGCCACACACACATCTATAGATATATACAGTACTGTGCAAAAGTCTCAGGCCACTAGTATTTTCAGCAACAAACACTGGTTTAAGTGGGTTATTTCTATCTTTTCCGGTAGCGTCTCAGCTGGAAATATCAGTTTACATTTCATTTTGTCATTAATTGTAATAATGCAGTGAGATTATTGTCTGACAACAGCCAGTGCTCCACACAGAGATCTGGGCTGCGTTCTCCGTGTCAAGCGGTTCGCCAGCTGATGTTCTTTAGGATGGTCATTGAAAAAGCTAATAACCATTAGTTTATGGAAACTTTATTAATGAAAACACTTCCATTCACTGGGTGTAGGCTATAACAGCTTAAGTGTTTTATGTGTAAAAATCCAAAGTAAAGTAAAAATGTAAATTGAATACTAAATCAGATTTTATTAAGTGTTCAATTAAACTGTTAGGTTAAACTGTGATGTAAAAAAGCTGTTTGAGTATTAGTGGTCACGTCAGGAGCGATAAGGTATAGCTAAGAGCGCTCCAGAGCAACCTTTCATGTCTCATGAAACTGTTGTATAATCCCTTATTAATGTAGTCCGGTCAAAATGTGACCACATAAAACACAAATGAATACAAACAGCATTATCAGAACAGTTTCACAACCAACGGATGATTTATGGTGAAAATATCTAAGTTTGCATATAAAGATGTCATATAATTACAATATTAATATGAATAAACCGAAAGGAAAAGTATCATTAGTAATTAATGTGGCGTTAATTACTGACATTGGACAATGTGGTCAAATGTCAGAAACATTACTTTTATTTTGAAGTCCATAAGAACGTCTATTACAAATATATTTTACGTCTATTAAATATGTTTATTAAAAGAAAGAAATGATTACAGAAATGTACAATAAATTGAGTATGAAAAATGATTGCAATTTTACAATACATTTCAGCCAAAATAAAATAAAATATATAAATATTCAAAAGACAGACACATACAGTATATAACTAGAAAATATTGTATGTATGTATATTCATAATTTATATGTAAATGTATTTAAACATATAAAAATGTACATAAACAATATTTTCCTAACATATTTTCCTAAATATATACATACATGAGTGTGCATATATATATATATATATATATAATAAATGTATTATGTATACAATTTTTCTTTATTTTGGATGCGATTAATAGTTTGACTATAAAATATAAATTGTGTTCTAAAATCTTTTTAAAAAGACATTTTCTGATTAATGATATGTTTATTTAACTTCATTTGAAAAAGAATCCTATTTTAAGTCCAGTACTGTACATGTGCTTTTTGTTTGTTACAATGCTGTCGACACAGCTTCGTTTAACATTTTGAACATCCAGAATACCCCTTTCAGTCATCTTTGCAATAAACAAAGCTTGATGGTTGTTAAGCAGCAGAAACGGAGTGGAACAGATGATCTTAGATCATCAGCTCTCTAACTGAGTCCTTCACTCTCCAGTTTTCTGCCTGCCCTGTGTCTGACATTCACGATGGACATTAGTAATCCTGTGTCCTCCACAACCGCACACTCTTTAGGCTTTAATTGGCACTCATTCTCTCCTTTTACCCGATGTGCACTTTTGTTTTTTCTCTTTCCTCTTGTCCTGCCTGTGCGCTCTCATGAAGTCACTCATGTGAAAAACTCCAGGCCGTCTGTTCTGCAGCGTAACAGTGTATCTGCCCGGACACAGATCAGAAACATCTCTCGCCTGGATGCCCGTTCGACACACACACACACACACACACACACACACACGCTTAACGGCGTCCTCTTCACCACGGCAGTATTTGCATAAACACACTTTACACAAACCTTATGGTGAACATAATTCAATTCAGTCTCTTTTTAGGTCTGTCAAAAAAATAACTTGCCATTGTATTTTAAATAGTTTAAACAAAACGTCTCTTAATGATCTTTATTTGTTATTCGCTCTTGAACTGAAATGTGTTTGAACAATACGTTTCCCAGAGTAACATGTAAGCCTGAAAAAAAAGAGAAAAGCTGTGAATGGAGGCGTGAGTCATGTGACGATGGCTATAACGGCAGAGGAGAGAGAAGAGTGATATCAGCAGGACTGCCGTTTCAAACATGTTCGGACGAGAACAAGAGCAGGGGCCAAACTGTCCTCTTTTCCTGAGTGAATACAGTGTGTTAGGACAGGTGTACATGCTTTAGGTTCCCTCCACCCTTCCTCTTTCTGACATATCAGCCACAGAACACACAGAAATGCAAAGTTGGAGGTGGAACAGACACAAAGACGTGCAGACTGAACATATATCCCTTTCTGCCAGTGCATTCACACACATGCACAGATGCAAATGTAGGAGGGCAGTCATTTCTGGACAGGCTTAACCCCTCCCAGAGAGAGTTGTGTGTGAGAGTACAAAAAAATGTTATGATACGATGAAAACATACACGGGATGAATCATCCACATGCACTGAAAGTGTCAATAAGAGAAAAAGCTGCAACAACAGCTCTACCACATAAGGGCAAAAAAAAAAGAGGAAGTGTATCATTTATTAACTGTACAAACAGAATCAATTACATTAGTTTGAACATCCTCCTCCTAGCCAGTCTCTCTGTATTTATTCGTGGCAGGGACACGACTATTCAGTTTTTTAAACTAAGATGCATCCAATTAAATACGTGCCGGACTTACGGGAACGACGAAATAAACGTGTCCCTGCCACGAATTAATAGATTAAATTAAATGACGTGACTACATCTGGGACTGGGTTGCCCCATAAGTTGCCCCGACGCAGCAATATTATCTGAGTTTGGGACAGACTTATTTGTTTGCCAGGCCAACGGCTGATGGGGGAACGGTGAGAAAACCTGTTTGAAAACAGCCTGCATTTCTGTGGTGCTTGAATTACACACTCGGCCTTTGAAAGTGACACAACAATAGATAACTGTAGGATGTAAGAGATAAGCACCCTATTTGGAGCATGTTTAAAGCGATTTACCTGTCAGTGGGCTGCGTGGTTTGGCCCCGAGGTACGCCAGGTTGACATTAGCTTTGCGTCCATCAATGATAGGGTTGGGATCCTTACAAGCTCTCTCAGCTGCACTTTTGTCTATCATGGTGACCTGAAGAAAAGAGGGAGATACAGACACATTATCAATGAGCTATTTGTTACATACATTTTTTGTCATACTGTTTGCATTATATTTTATAATTCTTTATGGGAGCCTGAAAATGCCAACTTTTAAAAACGGTTTCAAAGTGCTTGTTTTTGAAAGCACTACCATTATCCTCTCAGTGCACAGACATATAGTATTTCTTTGTGTGTCGCCACCTACTGGCCTGGCGTGAAAATACACCATTTTTTTGGTCATTTTTGTGCAAACGGGATGATTTTGACAACACTGCCGTTTGCGTGCATAACTTTTTAAAAAGAAGGAAAAACTTGCTGTCTTGGGAATGTACACTTCACTGGGCCTTAAAGAAACACCTCCTTAACACACAAGCAACAATGCTTTTTAGTTAATGTGCTGTAAAAGAAAACGAAATGCTGGTGACGGTGCTGTTTCACGTTTATTCATAGCTTTTAAAGATGTCTCTTTTAGCACTAATAATTTGTAAATTAAGGTTTATCTTCCTGCAGTTCAGTTTTGTTGTGGGTTTAATTTTATAGTCTGTTTTAAAAACATTTCAAATGAGGAGGAGGAGGAGCCTCATTTGCGTGTCACTGAGTGAGATAGCGGGGCAATTCGATAACGGTGGCCCGCTTAATAATAATAATATAATAATAGTACTATACATTAATAGGAGAATAAGCCCAATATCTGCTGTCGTCGATGAACAATACTATCATCTATTGGCACAACCCTAATGTGCAGTGGTGTTCTGACGTGAAAGGAGTTTTTTTTTATAAATTATAAATTCATTAAAACAAACATTAAATAAACACTACCTGACTAATAAAATTTATTCTATCAAAGCTTTGTAAATATTGGTTACAGACACTAAAAACTCTCATGTTAATGGAACCAAGTGGTTATATCTAAGTGTATGAGAATTTTGCATATATTTTTAAGCCAGTCATATCCATCATATCGTATTTTTAAATACACTATATAAATAAAAGATTGATTGATGCATTGCTTTCTCTCAAGTGACTTTCCCTCCTTCATTCTCAGTTACCCCACAAAAAACTCACTCCATGCTTTAGCGGGTCTGTTAAAACTTAATGGGCCCAGGGGAGGCGAGAGAGCATGACCCTCGCTGTAACGTTACCTGCTGGTGTCGCTCTTAAACAAGAGTGTTTCAGAAAAATGTGTCATTTACATACGTCATATTTAGGAATACTGGCATAGTTATCTACCTATCTATCTATCTATAGTTAAACTTGTTTAATAAAAATACATTTATTTCTTATTTTATTTATTTATTTATTTGCAATGGAAGAATGATACTAGTTTATTTTTCTTTCCATGTGTCACTTCTCCCCAAATGTAAAAACCCAATCACACTAAATATAAAAATATAATATGCACATCCCTATACGGATAAATATCATGTTATTATATTATATAAGTTGTAATAATAATGTATAACCTATTTGCAATGATTTGATAAAACGGTGTAATAATAAACCGAGACATGATTTACCAGTATTTTACACAATGGCGTTATCAGGTGATCGATTCAGACAGTTTATGTTGCCAGAAACGAGTCTTTTCAACCCATTTTAATTGGGTTACATCATAAAACTAATCTAACAAACACAGGCATGGCATCAATACCATGCCAGTTTGCTTAAGTAGTAGGGGTTCATGGTTATTTCTGTGAAGAGCTTAAGCAGCCTCAGCTGCAGACTTGTTTTCACAGCTCGGCTTTCTGTGACAAATGTTTTTGAAGTGCTCTGCAATATTAGGTTTGAGCTACACACACACACAGAAATGCCCCACCCTGTGGAGACCCAGTGGCAGCTGTGCTCCTCAGGGCTGGTGGAACGAGAAAGACAGCCAGAGCAGTAGCGGAGTGAGCGGTTAGGAGGAGAATTCACGGGGATCTGGTTTCTGTCAGGTAAACACCAGAGTGTACGCGTCGTTTCTGTAGTGCCCTTGTGTGGAGAGCGTCTCAGACTCATGAACAAGCACACTCACACATAGCTGCAACCATGTTATTATCTCAGTAGTCACAAAACCAGGCTAGTAAATGGCGACAAGCCTCAGTGAGCGTGTTGGGAAAACATTAGGGTTGTGTTGTAATCTTCTGGGAACTCTTCTGGTAACCCTCCCTCTCATTCTTATTCCAGAATTCAGCTAAGACAAGGCCTCCCACTCAGGGAGTGTATCAGCCAGGATATTAAAGACTATAATTTATGTTAAAAGCCAACTAAATTTGTCACTCTTGTATGGTGTATTTATTTCATTCTACCCCCCCCCCATGTTTACACCTTGGCATAAGACGTGCAAAAAAAAAAAAGCATGAAGTGAAACTGTGTGGTCTTATCTGTGCTTTCCAACTGCTTTTGAAGGCAAACCACATTACAGTTCTGTACCAGTGAGCACAGACGCGAGGCGAGAAAAGATATCGACACGAGTGAAACTCTAAAAACCTGTCAACACGTGCAGGTCATATTCATCCCAAAACCAAAAGAAAAAATGTCAAAATACATGTAACTTTTAGAAAAATCATTTTCGTTTAGAACCTTTAACATATTATGAAGCCTGTTTTCAGCACAGAATAAAAAAATAAAAAGGTATTTGCCATTTTTTATCCAAAAATATAGGCTTTTATTATTTTTTATTTTCTTGCAGTGACGTTATCTTACAATAATTTTTCCCCCACTATGGAATAAAAAATATAAAAAGTAATGCAACTGCTTATTAAACATTTCAGATTTCTCTTACAATAATTACACAAAAAAAAAAGAGTTCTGATATATATATATATACATATATAAAAAACTTTTATTTTTTATTCCTTAGTAGAAACATGTATGTATAATAATTATATATTGTAAATAAAATAAATTAAAAAAAAAACATCCCAGTAGACTTTAAAGCTGATTTCAATTAATACATTATTTTATTACAGCATTTATTCCGTAATATATTGTGTGATTTTATATGTACCATTGTGGTCTTTTAATGCTCATATATATAAAAGTACCATGTTTTGATAACATCACTTTACCATGTTGTCACACAATTCCTTGTATAGCCTATACAAAGAGGTCCAGAGAAAGCAAAATAATGAAAATACAGAGAAAGCCACTCATCTGATATTATAAACACAGTCAGATGTGTTCGGCTGAGCACTCATTAGGGCCGTTCCTCTGGGCCCCTCATAACCTCTTTATTAAGTGAGCAGAGGTAGGCCTTGCAGCATATCACAGCAGATAAACCCTTGGACTGGACCACGCTTTCCGCTTACAATGCTTGAAAGAAATAAGGGTCCACTTCGTAGAAATCTGAGACCCTGTTTTCAAACTTCATCCAAGAGGCTAAGAAGATAATTGATGACATGCTTTTTTAGAAATAATCCACTTATGGTCCCACATGTGACTCAACATCACACTCGCACACACACACACACACACACACACACACACACACTTGTGGAGCAAAGCGATGTATTGTGCTTCTGAAAAGCTCGCAATATCTCAGGATTACGTTTAAGATCCTTCAGCACTAAATCGGACTACGTTGAAAAACATTTAGGCCTATTAAAAAGGCTCATAGTAAGCATATACGGATCGTCATTTGTGACCGGCATATGCTTAAAGGCAAATTAAAGGAGTTTCTACTGTACATCTACTGTAACAAAGACATGCGCCAGCGGCACGCGATGATTGCATTGTCACCTGGAGACAGCACGCGCACGAGTGAAGTTCGATGCACTAACTGCGAATCGATTCCTTTGAACAGTTCGCTTCAAAGAAATACATTGGTCCTTTGTTATTATATTAAAACCAGCTCTGTTTTGTACGCGCGTTAATAAAATGCTATCGTACAAAATAACATATTTATTACATTTCTGCTGTTCAAGTAACTTTTCGTCACAAGTCGATAAAAGTATGAGCTCAGCTCGCTTACAAGCTCATTACGGGTCGGACGATTCTCGGTTCAGTGAGTCAGCTGACCGGAGAACAATTAGTTCACTACCGTTTTGTTAACCGGATCAAACCGATCGTTCAAACGATCCGACTTCCAAGAACGATTCATTAACGAATCGAACACCGGCGCTCATGTTCACAATAGCTATCGCGTTTGTTGTTTTTCTTCGTAAGATCATTTAGGTTTTCAAAACTTGTGTGATAATGACAAAGACGTCTACTTGGACATTACGCAAATAACTTAGCTAGAGTACATTTACGCCAACAAACACTAAGTAACGTTATTGTTCTTCACCATCATTTAAAAGCTCTTGAGATGCCCCTGAAAGCAGCAACTGATGCACGGTATTTGTTTACTCACAAAGCCGTATCCTCTGGATTTCCCCGTCTGCCGGTCCGTTATCACCACGGCTTCATCGATGTCGCCGAAAGTCTCGAAGTATTTTCGCAGCGACGCGTCCGTGGTGTGATACGGCAGACCGCCGACGAAGATCTTGGTGAAAGTCGTGTCTTTCTGAATACTGGGATACATCGTTTCCAACGTCCCATTCACTAACTTATGTAAAAGCATCGGGGCGCGATATTCAGTGCAATGTAGAAACGAAACGCGCGCGTGACAAATAAATATAAATACACATAAATATCGAGCTACTCTACAATGGATGGGAAGCGGCGAGGTAGATGGTCCTTTGGCTTGTGGTTCCCGTTGCTCTCCGTCATGTGCCAAACTACTCCACTAGTCCATGATCGGAGAAACACTGACGGCAGGTGAAGCTCTCTCAGCTACAGCAGCTCACACCTTCCTGCCTCCATCCAATGCGATGCTCGTCTGATACACCCCTCCTCTCTGTGACGCGCACAGACCCTTCCTCTGCCTCCTCACCTTGTTTCCAAACTGCACCTGTCTTTGTTCTGAGTCCTCCGTGTGCTTTTAATGGCAGACTACTGTATTCTCTTCGCTTGATGTCAATATTTTTATTTTTTTTTTACAATATGGAGCATTGGTACCAACAGATTAGTTTGTCCCATAGTCTTTATTAGCCACTCCCTTAGGAAAATGAAACATAATTTTATTATAGTAAAATTGCGGTGACTATACTGATTACCATTTGTATAACCACATTTTTACAAATGGTAATCAGTAACTATTTTATAACCAAATTATAACCAAAAAATTCTATAGAGAATTATAACCACATTTTTTTTTACTACAAATGCCATGATTTAACATGTTTAATTTGTGGTTAGCATGATTTAACTAGTAACCATGGTATATATAACCCTGGTTAATTTAAGTCACTGTATTGCACAGTGTACAGTTGTATTTTCACTCATATATTTAGCTGATTTGTACTTTTGCAGAAGCTGATTGTTTGTTTTGCGTGTAAAGGCTTGCCTATAAATTAGTGCTGTCAAGCCATGAATCGCATCCAAAGGTTTTGTTTGCGTAATGTGTTTAATGTGTGTTCTGTGTATATTTATTATGCCTATAAATACACAAACATGCAGTATGTATATTAAAAATATTAACATGCATTTAAAAAATATTTCACATTTTCTGAAAACGCATGCATGTGTGTTTTTATATATACATGACACATATATACACAGATGTATTATGCAAACAAAAACTTTTATCTTGGATGCTATTAATCATTTGACAGCACTGGTATAAATTAAATGCATATTAACATAACAACAAAAAACAACAACCAACCAACCAAAAAAAAAAAATCTAAAACAAATCATGTATCAGCAATACGCAATTATTCATGGAAAATCTTGTCATTTGAGTTGCATATAAAATTTCCATCCATTTAAAAAAATAAATGCATATATAAAATATGCATATTAGCAGACATAAATAAATGAAAATGTAAAATTTCTGCACTTTAAAAACATGGCAACTATTTGCATCTATTTGATTTTATTGAAATAATTATATATTTTAAAAATGCATTTTTTCAAAATGCTTGAACCAGTGTAAATCTGAAAATTATGAAAAAATGACATTTAAACTGGTGAAAAGTATGAACATGGATAAAATATGGCTATTTAATAAAAAAAAATTATAAGTTGTAAGGAAATGTCATATTGACTGATGATAAATATATATAAACCTGGTTGCTGCAATAATTTTATTGCATATTTAATATAAAATATAATACATATATCGCAAATGTGTATCCAAAACTTTCTGTTTATTGTTAATATTACAGAAATATTACTGCCACATTTATGTATGACTGAAAATATACATTACAATGTCAGTTAGTGTTAAAATTGTATAATGCAAATGGATGCAAATTTTAAATGCATTTAAAAAATTTTTTAGGCCTAATTATTTCTTAGAGCGTGTATATTTTGAAACTGTCACAAGGGGGAACTGCTGCCTAGGATAATCTGAATCCGCTTTATTGGGCTATGATAGGTGTGTACACTAATCTCAGTACTGTAGCAGTTCTGACCCGGTCTTGGCCCGGCTGGTGGCAGCAGCAGGGGTCCGTCCAGTAGTGACCTGCTGGGAGATGAAAACCTGCAACATCCACAGAGAAACAACACACAATCATTACAGTTGCATAACGAATGCAGATTTTGGAAGGTACATAAACGTGTATTTATATCTAGGCCCAGATTTTGTGAGCTTTTTTGTGCCTGGGACATTAGCATTGTTTCCTCATCTGCTGGGGCACAGTTTCATATGCTTGATCAAGGGTTCAGCATCAAAGAGCTCAACACCAGCCTGTCAGTCACTCACATACTGTCATTTAAATTTACAGTGCAGCCTCATGTGGGAACATTAACACCCCTGACACGCTGCTCACAGGAACTACAGCTCTGGTCTGAAGGCTAGTGAGGGAAACGTTTCTCACGCCTGCAGCCTGCAAGTCTGAAAGGGAGGGCGAACAAAAGTTTAAAGATGTTGTGGGAAGGAAGGAAATGAGAGGCCTGAAGCATCATTTTTCCGTTGTTCATTTTAGCCAGTTACATTGTTGCCTTCGGTATCTGTATATATATATATATGCAAATACTCTTGTGGAAGGAAGATGTTTTCTCAGATGGTGGGATGTGAGAGGGTTTCATGTCTGTTCTGACAGAAACAAAACAATGCTGAATACATATAATGAAATTATATATGCAATTCCTTTTTGGTATTATTTAGGCACTATTATGATACTTATTAATATACTGGATTATATTTTATGTTTGTATTTTAAGTGTCAGTTTTAGCAGTGCTTTTGACCATTTTATTTTTGCGAATATTTATTTAAGTCAATTTTTGTTCAATAATGTACTAACTAACTTAAGTTTAAGAACTTACATTTATTTTAATTCAACTATTTGGTCATATTTGTAATTTTTGTAAGTTCTTTTTTTATTTAACATTTATATTTTTTTATTGTACTTCTGCTTAAATATTTACATATATATTGTAATTCAGCTTTGTTTAATGTAAAACATTTTTAAAAATTGTTTTAATTTTAGTAACAATTGGAATTTTATAAAAGTAGAACTGTATAAGTGATGCTTTATAAACAAGAAAAAGTCACGAAAATTAATAGATTTTCTTTTCATTAATCCATCCATTGAAACATTCATTCATTTTAATTCATATTACACACACATATACATTCATACATACATATAAAATGAAATATGAGTTAAGTGAAATAAACATGTATAAAACTGGAAACTGCTACTTGTAAGTATTATTTTTATTATTTGTTTATTTATTTATTTTTTACAAATGGCTATGTGTAAATAAAAAAAAGTGAAAAACCATGTACATTCATTGGTTAAATTTTTTTTTTAAAAAATTAAAATAATAATTCAATTATTGGAATTTTGACATGTATTAAAAATGCAACCTCTGGATCTTGAATGAAAACCAGCTGAAATCCACTGATTTCATATAAACAATTTTTACTTTTAAATCTGAAAAGGATTGTTCACTTAAAAAAATTAAATATTTTTCATATTTTATTCACCTTCATGTCATCCCAAACCTGTACCTCCACCATACTGTGAAGAACAAAGGAGATAAAAAAAGAACAAATCCTACAGGTTTGCAGTGAGTAAAATTATGACAGAATTAACATTTTTGGGTTGACTATCTCTTGAACATAGCTTATGCTGTGCATTTCCATCTCTTCCTCTCAATACATCAGAATAAACTTCACCCACAATGGCAAATGCCCGTGTCTAACACATCTATCAGTCTAATACGCCACAGCAACAATGGTGCAAGTCACAGCGAGGCGCAGACAGGCTCCACATTCAGCTCCTCGCTTCTGCCTCAGCAATTGTGTCTTACAGTCGGGTTTGACCTCAGTGTTCTTATAGACGGACAGTACAAGAAGTCAAACTTCTTGAGCGGTTATATTTCCAGAGAGAGCAAATTTGCTGAGAATAACTGAGAAGAGCGAGACGCAGGGGTGACTATATTGGCACGTCTTTGAAAAGTATGAAGGCTTTGGTGTTGAGCAGTGATGGAGACCTCACACCCTCTCCAGCCTCAAAGACTGTGATCCTTTAGTTGTTCACACCTCTCAACCCTGAAAGGAACTAAAAGACCCTTTGTCTGCAGACAAATGTCTCTACCAATGGCGTTAACCCCCACTTCAGAAGATCTTCTCATTTTCTTTTTCCACTGGTTGTAGAGTACTGATGACTTGTTTAGTACTGGAAAAAAACATGTGAGGCCTGGCATGCAGATTAAAACCTGTAATTAGATTTACATAATACTTGCCAGACCATTTTAGCTGTTAAACAGCAGGGATGTTTTATCGAAGGAGATTTTGCATCAACCATGATAACATGTACAGCATTCATCAATCTCAGTCATTCCACCATGTTATCAAAATGATTGTGTTTATAGCTTTTTTTGTAGAAAATATATATTATTGAGCTTCATTCGGGTCAAATTTTCAACTCTGTCACCCTTTTTTTAATGATAATTGACTCACCCTCAGGCCATCCAAAACATAAGTTTGTTTCTTCATCAGATTTGGAGAAATGTAGCATTATATGAGTTGCTCACCAAAGGATCCTCTGCAGTGAATGGGTGCTGTCAGAACCAGAGTCCAAACATCTGATCCAAACGTTACAATAATCCACAAGTAATTCACACCACTCCAGTCCATCAGTTAACATCTTGTGAGATGAAAATCAATGAATCAAGACATATTTACCTGCAAAATGTTGCTTTCAGCTAAAAAACAAGTCTGCAATTCAAAATAATGCTTCCTCCAGGAAAAAGTCATCTCATCTGAACCAGGAGAGACATATACACAAGCATCGATTACAAATATGTCAGTGGATTTTGATTCGAGGTGAAGAGCAGGGGGTTTTCCACTTGCCGAAGTGTTATTTTATGGACTTATGTACTATTTAACTTGAATTGTTTTGGTGGACATTCATCTGACCGTTTGACCTGAAAAGGGAAAAAAGACTTTTGAAGACTTCCTTTAAGGGTTGCAGGCTTGATTTTGTAGCTTGTTTATGCAAAGTGTCGGTTTCTTTACTCATCAGGCCGTAGGCTCAGCAGGACCACAATGAGGAAGCTCCCAGGGACTGCAGTCGACGGAGGCCAGCCCTGGACATAGGCAAATGCTAAGGCGAGTGTTAAGTAATGCTAAATTGTGTGTTTTTTTGTCAACATTTTTTTCTTTTACTACAACAACTTCTTTATTTTATACTTTGTTACCTGGAAAGGCTTTGTTTTTATAAAAAAGGCAAATAAGTTTGTCTGTACTGCTCAGACAGCTTGCAAATATATCATGATATAATCGTGATATATATATATATATAAATCATTATATGATATTTTTTCCATATTGAACACCCCTATGTGCATCTACTTAAACCAGGTTCAAGTCAAATAGTTCAAAAATGGTTTCACACACACAAAAACTTATTTATTTTTCAGGGAGTTGGCAACCCTATTCTACACCCTTGTTAATCAGCAATCATTTCTCTCTGATTTTAGGCATATATTTTGGGTAGGGGCAGGGATTGGGATAAGACATCAGTAATGTTGATCCAGGATCATGTCTTGGCAGAATCACGGCGACCGTGTTAGAATATAAGACGGGATCATCCGGTCATGGGTTCGAACCCAGAGAACCCATGTGCTCATAAAACCCTGTGAGTCATGTTTTTACATATTTTTTGTAACGGGTAGGTTTAGGGGTGGGGCTGTGTGGTCGTACAAATTAATTGGCGTGTTTCCAATAAAGATATAAAAAAACAAGACAAAGCAATGCAGTGTCTGTGTGAATATTTGAACACAATGACTATTGGTGGCATGAATAGAAGAAAACTGAGTAAACACCGCCCCCTGGCGCTAAACAAGAGTCATTAGGCTACCCTCATGAGATTGTGATCCCCTGGGCCCAGTTTTTCAAACGTAATCCAGTGGGATTTTGGATCACGGATTGGATCAAATCTGGGAAATGGTTTGATTGGTATCTATTTGATAAAAAAAAAAAAAACGTCATATTTGAAGCCTATATGAAGCATGTCACATATAATGATATTGAGATATGGTAAACAACAACAACAAAATAATATCAAAGCTATCAGATGTCACTGTTGCTCATAGCTCTATAATTTCACAGTATATTAATGACAATGACCACAACAGATATACTCAATTAGTCATTTAATAGCAAGTCATTTCTCACAATTGCATGTCCAGTGTGTCTTTCATTATGTAAGAACATTGGTGACTGTCCTGTAAATGATTTTTGACAGTATTGTTCTTGTTTTGTTATTTAACATTAGAACAAACAAAAAAAAATAAAAAAAATAATATATATATATATATATTTTTTTTTTTTTTTTTGGGCAGTGTTTCTGTTTCTTACAATTAAAACAAAAACAATGGCTATTTGTGGCCACTGGTATTATGCCTACCTGTTGTTTTTTGCTACACTGTTAAACACTGGTAAACAGGATTTGGTAATCCTGAAATTTGATATTTGGATCACAGTGATCCAACCCAATGTTCCTTTAAATAGTAAGATAGATCAGTTAATCCTGGATAGCAAAACATGGGATTTCCAAATCCAGACCAATTTGACACAGATACATTTTTTGGTGTTTGACAGTCCTGGGCCCAGTTTAAAAAAAAAAATTCATCTGGATCACTGTGATCCAAATATCAAATTTCAGGATTACCAAATCCTGTTTACCATAGCCTTAGATGGAACCGACAGTGTAGCCTGCTGGCTGAGCAAAAACAACAGGTAGGCAAAATACCAGCGGCCACAAATAGCCATTGTTTGTTTTATAGAGCTATGAACAACAGTGATATTTATTTGACATCTGATAGCTTTGATGTTATTTTGTTGTTGTTGTTTACCATATCTCAATATCATCATATATGACATGCTTCATATAGGCTTCAAATAGAAGGAATTTATATATCATCAGTAACAATTAAGTGTGTGATCATTCACTTATATTGTATATTTAATTGGGTTTATTTGGGTCAAAAAATCACAACCGAATCCACTAATCCTTGCACTAATCTCTTACACCAGTTACTGCAAAATCTAATAATTTATTATTAAACAAATGAATTAGTCTGTTTCCTAAGGAAGTTAGTGAGCAAAGGGAAGAGTTTATTTATTTAGGTTATCATTCAATCAAAGCACATATGTGACTTTTCCAGAACACAACGGTTCAAATGATCTATAGTGATGATCTCAGTCTATAGTGACGGGTATCTAACATAACAGCCCATCTAACGTCAAGTAAAAACACACTGAAACATCTGCACAGTATTCAATCCAGAACACGCATGTCTAATCCAGCAGAGGGCGGCAGAAGCTCATATCCAGCCTCCATAGCGTAGTTTATTCGGCAGGTAGACCCGAGTGAGGAAATGTGGGGCGATAGCAGCCAGGCACTGTATCTCAGCTTTCTGCTTCAGTCTCTGCATTGTTTCTATCTGAGAAGACACACAGATCACCTCACACACTTTCCTGGGACCCGCCAACACACTACTGCCACATTCTCAGAGAAAACATCTTTAAGAATGACAAGCATGGCAACGAGGCACCTCTCTCTCCCAGGCAGGTTGGCAGGTGATGTACTCTCTGTTCCTCAAGCTGTTGATTTTGCTCTCATCTGCTTGAGAAAATGGTATAAGCGTTTCCTCTGGGACTCTGTACCTGTGACAGCCATATGCATAACCAGACACCATGAGAACTTGTGCACTCTTAATAATATACACCCCAACTACTCATATTATATAGTGCTAGAATTAATAAAGGTAGGCAGAGGCAAATAGAAAAGCATGCAACTGGAACTAATGCAGGGGTTAATTCTAGGTTTAATACATGGTAAGTGTTAAGTAAGCGGATACAATGAAAACACAACTGTTTCGAACAACCTGAGGGTATGTTATGATAGAATTCACATTTGGATGAACTATCCCTTTATATTGGAACTGAATGGAAGTTTTTAGACACGTGTCTGCAACTAAATACAAATGTATTATAGTTTAGATAGAAATTAAATGCAGTTTGCTGAACTTTAGAATGCTTTTGACTCACTTAAGTAGGACTCTCGCATCTTAATATGCAATTTTATAATTATTTCTACTGACTTTGAAATATAAGTGTACGGCTGAATGTACTTGCAAGCATTTATGGTAATGAAACTTTTAAGTATTTACATATAATTACACATCTGCATTATAATCAAGTGGAAACTTCAATCAAGTACTTCACCTGTGATGCAGTAACGCATCAAAACAGCACAACCAAATATCATTAAAACATAATTATTTACAATTTCTTTTGAAGTCAAACATTTAAGCGGACATTATTAACAACCTCAAACCAAGCCCGTTTTAATCGTATAATACGCGGTTTTATAAAATGATATGCTTCACTATTCTTCTTATAAAGAAGGAGACAAATCAAAATGTTTTTCAAAATTTAGACGCGATCCTAAAGTGTCGCAAACATCAAAATTGGGAAGGCGTGTGAACTCGGATACACCACGTGCTGGTTCCCACATCTGAGAAACTACTGACATTTTCACGTTTTAGAAAGCACAAATATTAAGACGTGCTCGCTTTACAATATTATTGTGCTAAGACCAGGCCAGAATCTGTATTGCGAACGTATGATGCACACAGCACGTGCAGGATCTCAGTCCAGTTGTGTTTCTGGGATGAGGTGGAGCAGGAAGCTGGCAGCATGAATGTGCTGATGCTGTCGGAATCGGAACGAAAATACCTGACGATGTGTCCAGTGCTTATTCCAATGCATGCTGAATTCACCAAACAGCTGTGCCACTTGTGCATTTGAGCACAAAAAAAAAAAGCAATTTACTGCATTTTCTAATACAAAATAATATTTATTACATAGATTCATCAAGTACTGTCTGGCCAAATGAATGCAGTGCTTGTGGAAAACAGATTTTTACTTGTAAATGTCATTTTTCTATGAATCCCAGCAGCGGCTTTGCATCAAATGATGAGCGTAAAATCATTAAAATAAGTGGTAATTGGGCTTACATTAAAGGTGCCATAGAATGCATTGAGAGAATATTTTAAATTGTTCTCTGATATGTACATAGAAGGTATGTAGCT
>JAUCMU010000048.1:3367875-3380244 GCA_032275025.1 Enteromius treurensis | reverse complement strand
AAGGGTGCTTCTACTAAATACTGAGCAAAGGGTCTGAATACTTAGGACCATGTGATATTTCACTTTTTCTTTTTTAACAAATCTGAAAAAATATCAACAATTCTGTGTTTTTCTGTCAATATGGGGTGCTGTGTGTACATTAATGACGGAAAAAATGAACCTAAATGATTTCAGCAAATGGCCACAATATAACAAAGAGTGACAAATTTAAGGGAGTCTGAATACTTTCCGTACCCACCGTACCTCTTTTAGCTTTAAAATCAGTTGGCAAAGTTTGTATCGTTGGTCAGCTGAAAGAATGTCAATCAGATTGATTATACTTGTGGTGTTCCCTGTCAGAAATAACCGATCTAGGCTTGTTGGAAATGCGTGCCCATTTCTGCAAAACTGAGAAAACATACCTATACACATGATCAGCTGCAGTTTCCAGTTAAAATGAGCGCTAAAGGCAGTAAAACTCCCACAAATTGTATTCCTTTTCACACAAAAGTATGATTTACAGGTACATTTTTGATTAATACAGGCTCATTTTCACACAGTTAGTTGCAGAATGTTATGTTATGACTTCAGAACATTTTTAACATCCTACACGATTTGAAAACGGACACTTTTGAACGTTGTCATCACACATACAGCTTCATATGTATGAGTTTTCTAGTTCAATAGGTGTATCCTGTGTAAAAC
Source organism: Enteromius treurensis (assembly GCA_032275025.1). Lineage (NCBI taxonomy): Eukaryota > Metazoa > Chordata > Actinopteri > Cypriniformes > Cyprinidae > Enteromius > Enteromius treurensis. The sequence continues at coordinate 3,379,560 of JAUCMU010000048.1, read as the reverse complement.
GATTCAACAAAACAAAATCAGCATAAGAAAGTTAAAATAGCATAGTTGCATCAGCCAGCATGTTTTTAAATTACTTTTGCATTTGTTAACACTATCGGTAGGCTTTGGTTTGGTGTAGGGATCTTTCCAGCATGATATAGCATTAACTTTAGCGACTCTCACTGGATTTGAATTCTGAATGGCCACAAAACATACCTCAAGAAACTTTGCAATTAGGGATGCTCATTTTAACCGTTAACTGACTAATATGAATTTTGACTGATTAATACAATCAGTTAAACGCTTTAAAAGGTCATTTTATTTATTTATTTATTTCAGTATTTTACCTACTCATCAGTCTATATAACATTGTGTTGACAAAAAGAAAATTGAATGAAATTCTAATTTAAAATAATGTTAACCGGTAATAATCGGTGAACGAGCGTCAGTTGTCGGTAACGTGAAGTAACCGAAATGAGCATCCCTAACTGTAATGCATACTTGTTCCAACGCAATACAAACGTGCCACGGTTACATATTAAACGTGTGTTTTAGCGCCACTCTCTGGACATTTCACTTTGAAACTGCGGCAAAACGTGCAGTAAGGTACATAATTATGGGGTTGCAGAAATGTATGTAGAGGCACGTATTTCCAATGAGCCTGGGTTGGAAATAACTGACTCACAAAAAACAGCTTAAAGATTGTCAGTGTTTTTGAAGGGGCCCTTATTGTGGGTAATAAAATGTTTATATTTTGCTTTTGGGAGTCCCCAACAACAGGTTGAAATGCATGCAAGGGCAAAAAACACTTTCATTGTACATTTACATTTATCAGACGTTTTTATCCAAAGCGACTTACAGGTGAGCAGCTGGGGGAATGGTGCCTTGCTCAAGGGTCTCACCTCAGTCATGGTATTGAAGGTGGAGAGAGCTGATTACTCACTAACCCCACCCACAATCCCTGCCGGACCTGGGACTCGAACCCACAACCTTTGGGTTACAAGTCCAACTCCCTATCCATTAGGCCATTACTTGCTCAACCTTGAGCCTTTTGTACCTTCTGTAATTGTGAACCGATGAACTATGGGAAATGTGTAAATCCAATTGCTTGGTATCCATTTCAGCATGTGTTGAATGATGCAGGTTAGTGCAGCTGTCAGATGCGCAATAACTCTTTACGCTGTTTATTTTCTTCTGGCTTTGAACCCGTAAAGTATTGAGCCATCATTGTTTTGGAGCTGCTGTAGAGGTCTCTGTGAGAGGCGTCGCTGTGTGCCAAGCGGGCACAGGTGGCCCTGGTGTAGCGTCTGCCCTGCGAGGGGGCACCCAGGGGGTTCAATGGAAGGGCAGCTCTGAATAAGAACGGTGTGTAAACAATTCCAGTCCTCTGAGAAGAGCAGGACAATAAGACACGGAATGCCCCTTACTAATCGTCACTGCTGGGTAACCGGATCCATGCGCGCTCTGCCTCGCTCTCGTTCACCTTAGTGCACAGTGGGGCCTTTGTGCTGTTTGCTCCGTTCTAAAGGTGCTATGAAAGGAGGATGAGGACAGGTAGTGGTGGAGGGAGAGGGCAAAGGATGGGTGGAAAAGATGTTGAAAGGATCTGGAGGAGGAGATGAGAGGAAGGGATGCAGGGGTTGAAACTCACTGAGAATAAATGAGCTGAGCGGGAAACTGGGAAATAGCAATCTGAAATGTTAATAAACTGCATAAATAGGATTACAAAACAAAACTTGTCGGCTGAAAAGGAGAGGAAAACATTTTTCGGGTTTTTTTTTTTTTTTTTTTAAATCAAAGGCTGTGTGTGCTACGATAACCCCTGTAGCTCACCTCAATTAGTTTTTCCTGTCATGTTTCATTCATTTGTATTATTAGAAAGTATATGTAAATAAATGTGAGTGTGTGATTTATTTTTACCTTTTAAATGTGTTTAGAATTGGTCAGTTTTATATATGTGTGTGTAAATAGTAAGGCTGATGATACACAGGGTGATTTTTTGAGTAATTGACACATTTCTATTTGAATACTTTAGATTGGTCTTGGGCTCTGTGTCTCACCAGGTTACTCACTGACAGCAACATTACCCAATGTTGCCCAGCAACATTGCTAATAAAGATGCCCTGTGTATCATCAACCTAATGTTGATTAAAAAAAAAAATATATATATATTAATCAACATTACTGTTTACACACACACACACACACACACACACTTTCAAATTCTAATTTAAACCATACTTAAATAATAAGAATTATATGTCATTATATGTCATTGACCCAACTCATTTTGATACTGTGATGGGCCACAGTCTTGATCCTGAACCAAAAGCCACCAGAATAGATCCCGCTCTGGAGCTGTCTAAAGAGAAACAAACAGCTTCATTTTCACACAGTGGAGTCTCTTCAGACTATGATTCACGGCTCTCAGTAGAGGTATGAGGATAACAGCTGCTCTCACTGGCTCTGATGCACTGACTGAAGAGTCAACAAGGCTGCTATTGTCTGTGTGTGTGTGTGTGTGTGTGTGTGTAGCACTCTCACACGGTGATAAAAGGCAGAACAAGAGCCAGAGAGACACAGATCTATCTTCAGTCACTGACAGAGCTTATCAATCACTGAAAAGTGAGAGTTCAACACATTGTATACATAGACATGTGCTTCATACATCATCTTATCATGTATCTGAAATATGTGCACATACACAGTAAATACATTGCACAACATCAATATCAAGCTGTAAAGTGCGATATGTGCAACCAGTAGAATAGTAATTGCAATAAAAAAATAACTTGACATTAACTAAAAGGCAAGTTCTTTGGCAAACCAAAAATGCTTCTTTTATGGCACACACTGCAAAACCTCCATTTTGGACTTTTATTTTGAAGTGAGCAGTGTCTGTTTTAATAGGAAAGGCAATCAAAGATAAAAAATTCTAAAAGTAATTATCATGGTGTTAAATAGCCATTAACTGAAAGTTGCAGGGTGAACATTCATCAAAATATCTTCTTTTGTCTTCACCAGAAAAGGGAAGATCATGCATGTTTATAAACACATACTGTAAGGTTGAGTGAATGATGATATTTGTAGGTTTTTTTGGTCATTTTTGGGTTAAATGATCCCTTTAATTCGAGTTGGCTACCAAAGACACTCCAGGCTCAATGTCAGAATCTGCCCTCTTTGCGAAAAACATTCAGACAGTTTTCAAGACAATAACATGTAAACACAATTTGGTCAGCCAGTTTGAATCAAGTCCCAAGCTCACAAAATGTGAGAGATGCCTTCTGCCTCACACAGTCCAGATGATGGAGGAAGTAGTGAAAAAGGGCTTGAGAATAAGAGACACATAAAGCTGTCTGCGGGACTGTGTCTCAATCAGTGGCTCTGGAGAGTTCAAACATCTGTCTAGAAATGTGCTCTGTGTTTATGCATGAAAAAAACAGAAAGGGGCAGTTTGACTTTCCTGCGGGCGGCAATGGTGTAAATGGCGGTGACATGTGATATAACGGTGTAAATGTCAAGCTAACCTTTCACTGAACATTTTGACACTGTTTTGGAGCGCTGATATAAAACGGACTCATCTCTTTCACTGTTTGTCTTATACAGTTGAACATGATAAGGAGTTTTTGCCTGTGAGGCGCCATCACAGAGAATTCCGATTTGACCTGTCCAAGATTCCGGAGGGTGAAGCGGTGACTGCTGCAGAGTTCCGCATCTACAAGGACTTTGTTCCAGAACGCTTTGACAATGAGACCTTCCGCATCAGTATCTACCAGGTGCTTGAAGAACATTCAGACAGGTACATCTACACAGTATACCATGGTTATAAAGTATCAGTGACAATTAAAGGCATAGTTCACCCAAAAATAAAATGATCCTGTCTTTTACTCACCTTAGGTGTATGTGACTTTCTTCTTTCAGACCAATCCAATCAGAGTTACGATCAAAATTGTCCGGACCCCTCCAAGCCTTTGAATGGGTTTAAAAGGGTGCTATAAATACAGTTTTTGTAAGACAAATATCCATATTTATCCATATCCATATTTAAAACTTACATTTTAAATTGAAAAAGCACTTTTCTCTCACGTCTGCTGTCTGTGGAAGCAAGCAGTCCCGGCGGATGTACAATGTAGCATGTACAATTAAAAACAAAATGGGTCCCATAATAAATCCTTGAGGGATCCCACATTTAAGAGAGGATATTAAAAACCTGTCCTACAGTAGGCCAATGGTCTGATTTGCTTAAAACTTTGTGTGTATCATTAAGACATGCTCCTGATAAAAATATATCAAACCAATTTGTATTCACTTAACGTTTAGCAGCTATAGACTGACATGTTTATACAGTAGGCGAGACTCATAATTAGCCTACAGTATATCTTGTGACTGTGAGGAAACATTCCTGTTTCCTAGTCTCTACTCTAAAAGACAAAATACCAAAAGTCTAAGCCAGTTTTTTTTGTTACCTTGTGTAGGTTTGTTCATATTTTATGAGGCCTGTCCACTTTTACCAAGTGACAGCGGAACTTGCGCTAGAAAAAGTGTTTGACGTCAAACAACAAAATTCTCCAGATTTTCCCCCAAATCAGCATCTGAAATACGGAAAGTTTTCATGTGGGCCTGGATATGCTTAACTATTTTTTTTATGGTGGGGGTTTCTTGCCTGTGAGTTTTTTCCAAGGAAAATCCTTTCCTCTTGAGGGCTGTAATACTCTCAACCCCTCTGGTCTGTAAACGCTGGACACTTTTGATTTGTGTTTCCTTTCCTTCTATTTCTTCTTGCCGCACACACAGTGCTCACTCTATCTAAGCATCCCAATGCAAACTTTACTGTTGCACCACACCATGTTTCCTATTCCGACTCGGCGGCTCTCCTCTCAAAGAATCAGTTGTGCTCCGCAGGGCTTCCCTTCACCGCACGTTCGGGACCTTCTAGAATATCGGCGTGACCCGCTCTGTGAATTGGGTTCAAGAACGTCTAGCTCCTCCTACGTGCTGCTCGACCCCTCCTGAAGGCCTCAGTTGCCTCGACAGGTCTGTGGGGAACAACACACCCCATTGTGCTCCCATCGGGGAGAGAAAAGAGACAAAAATAGAGGGATGAACGAGACTGGATTAGCCTGAGGTGGCAGATGTTTAGCAGAACAGGTGTTCGGATCACACACACTGAGCACCTGAACCGCTCTGATTCTTGAAGTGTGTTCATGTGGTTCCAGTCGCTCTGCTTTCTCTCCCTGCAGCGATTCCCTTGTCTTTTGTTATATACTGCCTTTCAGTCTTGTTCTTGCACTGTAGTCTTGTCTTGCTCTAAATTCCTCGGTTTGATTTAGTGCAGGGCAGCCACACTGTGAGATCAACAGCCGTTTATAAAGCCATTATTGTCAATTAGGGAAATGAAGTGCTCCCCGGGGTCTTTCCATCTGGAGCGAGGGCTCTGTTTCTCACTTTCCCATTTCTACACTTACTGTAATTCACTTTTTCTCCCGTTCAATTTATGTGCCACCTTCTCTGTCTTTCACTGTAAGGGTGATTCCAATCAGTGCCTTGAAAATAATAACATTTTCGATTATCAGTGGTTTAATGTACTGTACAACATCAAGAGTTAATTAAAATTGGGTAATGCAGGTGAAGCTTTTAATAAGCATTTAATACTTGCAGTTTATCAACACGTGTAATATGTTTTAGACCTGGATAAATTTGCATTGACATTTCATTATTTTCAGTTGTGGTTAGACCTTGTGTTGTTATGTATGGAAGTCACAGATGTCTTTCACAGCTATAATTTAATATAATATAATATAATAACAAATTATATAATGTGAATAAAATATTATGATATTATTGACCATTTATCCACTAAGCTAAGAATATATTCAGAAAAAAATAAATACTAAACATGTTTTTATTTACTTTTTTTTCTAATAACAATGTGAAAATTTGTTAATGCAGCAAGTTAAATTTTGCATAGTATATTAAGTCATAAAAAATGTTCAAATCCTGAAATAATTAAAATGAAGTTTTAGGTTTTTCATTTATGAAGCTGAAAATCATTTGATACAGAACCAGTGAATATTACTTTTAAATAAAATGTTATTTAAATTATGATATTATATTATACAACATAAAATCTATAATTAAATATTAGGCTAAAAAGATATTTAGTGAAAGAAAATAATAAAAGAAAAGAAAATACGTTTTTATTTGAATATAAATATTTTTTTCTTGGCCTAGTTAAAATATGAAAATGTAAGGTGAAGCTTAAAATATTGCATATTTTTTTGCAGTTCATCAACATGTATCATATGTTTTTAGACATGGATAAATTTGCTTTGACACTTCTGTTTGTGGTAAGACTTTGTGGTTTTGTTATTCACAGCTACTATAAGAGTTCAAAAGGATCCTGACTGTATTCTTTGAACACACAAACAGTATTCAAGCTGTTGTATGAACATGATAAATTCAACCGTCACACCTTTATATCATTCAAAGAACCAGGTTTCCACTGATTGTATTTTTCTTGTGGTTCAATAAATTAGCTCTCCATCTGGGGATCTCTTTTATTGAATAGAAATGTCATTCTAGGTATCTGTCACTGTAATTCAGGCATCTCAAACACATAGTGGAGCGCTTAGATCATCCCGGAGGCGTTTCGATAGCAAATACAAAGTTTGGGGGTCAAGTGCTTGGGGAAAGAGCTGGATACAGTTCAACTGACACAAGCAAGATAGCATCATCTGAATGCCTCTGATTTTTTACCTTTGTGACAATTTTCAAAGCTCCCCTTCCATATACACCAAGATATTTCTGCTGTAATTATGACAAAGCTTCTTGTTTTAAAGAGGTCGTATTAAGTTGCAAAAAATAACATTATTTGTGTAATGCAATGTGTTTATGTGGTTTAAGCTGCAAAAAACAAATTTTTAAAAAATTTCTAAAAAAGCGAGGTGTGCTCTGATTGCCCGGCTATCCAGTGCACTGTGATTGGCCGAATACTGCAAGTGTTTGACAGAAATGTTACGACCTTTACCATAATGTGATGCCACGTGCTATGACACCAAAACAATAAAACACATTACAAACGAGGCATTTTTTCTTGATCCATTTTTCTTGGGACATAATTACTGATTATTATGACTTATACTGTCTTTTTACGTGTCGCGTTGCGTCACGCCTCGTAAACATAAAACCATATCTGCATTCAGATTAACGACAAACAAACAGCACTCCCCGTCGCTGCTCAAAACTCACGTTTGAATAGTAAGTAGCAGGTTCTTTTAATAAGAAAACCTAACTTACTTAAAGGTTGTGAGTCAGAAGGAGGCCAACTGCTCCCCTTTATAGTCTCCGTGCACAGCCTGCATAGACTACTCTCTCTTAGGAGTTTGTTCTCTATAAATGTGCTGAACACACTTTAATATTTGTGATAAATATTCTGAAGCAGTGTTGTGAATACAAATTGACCACTGATGTCTAGTTGTGTCCTCTTTTGGAAGCACAAACAAAGTAGTTTCACTTTTCTCAACGAAACGCAGCGTCTCCAGAACATGGCGCCCGCAGCAACACTACAGCCAGAATAATAGCTCCGCCTTCTTTCTTTGTGGAAACTTTCGGATGGTGTTATAAAAATAAACCCACTCTGAGAAATAGAAAAATTGAAACGAGTCGTTTTAGGGGGGTTTGGATAAGACATAACCTTTAAAAAGAATATCTCTCTAGTTTTGAAACTTTAATCTTCTAAACTTCAGGGGTCTTATCTATGCATTAACAGCTTGTCACATTCCAAAGAGAAAGGAAAATGTAAAATCGCATCATATGACCCCTTTAAAGCCTTTAGATTTTTGCATTTTTGGTTTGTAATTTTTGGTTTTAGTTTTAGTAATAACTCTACTTCTGACACCACTAAACCACTACAACCCCACATCTCAATTTAAAAGAAATAAAATAAAAGATACGAATCTGCTACTTTTCTCTTGTGCAAACAGCTGAATGTGAGATGAGTGGTGTTTTCAGCAGGCTCACATGCTCTCTCTCTCTCTTCACCAGGGACTCAGATCTGTTCCTGCTGGACTCGCGGGTGATCTGGGCAGCAGAAGAAGGCTGGCTGGTGTTCGACATCACAGCCACCAGTAACCACTGGGTGCTGAACCCCGGCAGGAATCTGGGTCTACAGCTCGCTTTGGAAAGTTTGGACGGTAAGCGGATGTGCACACGCTGCAGGCCACAGAGGTCAAAATATGAAACATGTACATTGTGTTGCGTCACAGACGGACACTGCAGAAATGAAACGGTTTCTGAGGCCACACTGTAAAGTACTCAGTCTGTTGCACGCAATGGAGCTTAGTTCAGTAAATGTTTACAGTGTCTTAGAAAGACAATTTATGCCTTGCATTTACCCCCATTCAAGGAAAACATCTACAGTGAGGATTCAAAAGTCTTAGACCAGGAGAGAACTGCTAATGTTATTACCACTATTATTTTAGATCCAAAGTTAAAAGCACTTAAGTATAATTAAAAACAAGAGCTATTACAGAAATAATGTACTTTTTACTTAGGATTATACTTAGGTGAGAACTGAATGTAATGTATTAAATGCAATTAGCTGAAATTTAGAGTGCTTGTTTGAGCCACTTAAGTAGAATTTAACTGCATATTTATGTCGTAATTCTATTTATAATTACTTTTGTTGTCTTTGAAATATAGACGAACTTTGATGAAATAAAATTTCGTTTTGTTACATCTACATTGCAAATTCATTTTAATTGCAGTTTAGTACTTTTAAAAACACAGCAGTTCATATATTTTACATGTGCTTTAATGTGTTAGCCAACACATCAAAACAAGAATTCTTTACACTTTTATGTCTTTCGTGTTTTTTTTTTTAAAGTGCCCCTATCATGGGTTATTATGAAAGGTTCATATTTTGGTTTTGGGAGTCGCCAACAATAGTCTGACATACATGCTACTGTAGGTCAAAAAACACTTTCATTGTTTTATAATATGCATCTGTTTTTATTTTGATGATTCCCAAATGATTAGCTCGACTCATTTTTCTAAGCCGACGGTAATCTGCAGTGATTGGTTGATTGATCTAATTTAGGGTCACCAAGTAGCAGAGTTTATCTCCAACCCTAATTAAACACACCTAAAGCAGATAATCAAAGTGTTACAGATATTTTGAACACTCCCATTTTCAGGTAGACCAATGTGAAAAGACTAAAAAAAAAGTGGGCGGGCAAAATGCTAATGTTTCATGTTGACATCAACGTCTTGGGACACATTTTAAAAATGACTCATTTCAATGATTCCACTCTTTCTTTTGAGAGACAGTAACTTTATACACTGTGCTTTTTCAGATTTCAAACTTTGCAGGATGTTTGATTCACTTAAAGCTGTGTTACACACTGCAAGAAAGATCGTTTTCAAAAATCCATAACAGGGGCTCTTTAAATGTACTATTAAGATTGGAAATGCGCTGCAAGGACACAGTATGTTCAATACAATTTAGTGCACTTTTTTCACAAGGGCCTTCAGCTTCAGTGCAACTCCTCAAACTTAGTTTTTAATGTAGTCTCAAACATTTAGAGCCCACTGTATAGACTTATATATATAATCTTACAGAGGAAGATCCCGTCAAATAGGCACACGTGAACCAAGACTAGCGCTGATGGATGATCTAAATTCTCCTCAACTAACCTTGAGAATCAAGACCAATAATACAAGATCTACAACCGATCCGTCCTTAATCAGATGTGTTGATGCTTAGTCTGGAGTTTTTTACCGCTGTAGTTTAGTCTAAGCTCTGTGCTTGGTCTGGATGTGGTAAATTCTTTATAACTAATGAAGAATTGAACCTACTGTATTTTTCACTCACATACTTTATTGGCAGCCGCAGTGGGAGTGTTTTGTACCGTATCTGCGTGAGTAGTACGGTGTGTGTGTGTACAGGATGTTACAGGTTTTAAGTGTTAGCATGAAAACAGGTGCAGTGTATTATGGGGCTCGCGTAGATCAGCGAGCTTGTCGAGACATGCTTGCGGGACGCCTACCCTGTCGCCGTAGGCAACCGGCAACCCGGCTTTACCTCGGCAAAGAGACAGAGACGGCATTCCTTCCTTTTTGTAAGAAACACACACACACACACACACACACACACATATACACACACATTAAAGCCGGTGTAGGTAAAAACAGTCCAGAATGGCACAGAAACAGATGTAAGTGCAGGAATTTTCTGAATAAACTGCCAACTAAAAGCGCTCTCGAGAGTGAGAGAGATTACACAAAATAAACATCAGAAGTTGCATATTCTTGGAGAACACACACACTCAGTCTTACACAATTCTCTTGATTTATAAGACTGTGACTGACACAAGCTGATTATTATACAATGCGTATTACATGATTTATTAGGCCACGGAGCTCTGGCAAAATAAAAGATTGCTAAACTGTCCTGTTAAGTGATATGTGGGTCTCTCTTAGGAACCGCATCACAGAAAGACAGAAACCTCCTCTTACATAGGTAAAAAAACGGCTTTCAAGAGGCCTGTATAACTTCTCTTCTGGGATTTGTACCTGTCAGCATTTCTACTAACAAGATCTCGGTAAAGAGTAATTGACTGTAAATGAATGATTCACTCTGTCTCCCCCTGCAGGTCAGAGCGTGAACCCATGGGTGGCTGGGCTGGTGGGCCGCAGCGGCCCCCAGAGCAAACAACCCTTCATGGTGGCCTTTTTCAAAGCCACGGAGGTCCACATCCGCAGTATCCGCTCCGCACAGGGCGGCAACAAGCAGCGCAATCCCAACCGCTCCAAAACCGCCAAGGGCCAGGAGGCACTGCGTGTAGCCAATATCGCAGGTGTGTGTGTGTTTTCAATATGTTGAGTACAGAAGTGTGAAGACAGGTGCTGAAAGACAAATACAAGGATAGAACTAAGAAATCAGAAGGAAAGGTGCTTAAAAGTATACTGTATGTCCACGTTGAACTTTCTATGGCTCTATATCCAAAATAAAAACATGGAAACACCATGATAATTGTTGCTTGATCATTTCATTATTAGAAATGATATATCCCTTGTGAAAAAGAAGTGCGATTAATTACATTGAATGTGCACTTCAAGTATATTATTAAAGAAAAAAGCAGATAATACAACTTAAATTAAATAAAAAGGCGATTTTTTTCAATGTTTCTTTCAAAAGTACTTTTAAGTTTTACTGTTAAAGTCCATTTTGAGGCATTGTTTTAATAATCGTTTTTATTTTTTGATGTGTTCAATATAAAAAAGTCAACTTTAGGATTAATTTTGCATGCATATATATATATATATATACTATGTTTATATATTGTATATATTTAAATATAAAATAAATGATATGAATATATATGCATGTAAATATTTTCTAAATATATATGGTGTTTCTTTTTATATACACATAATAAATATGCACAGTACGCACACACAAACACTAATTATATATATATATCATTATTATAACATTTACAAAATAAGTACTCTTCTGAAAGTGTGCTAAAGTGTACTTCTTTTCCCAAGGACTGTCAATGTATTATTTAATCACTAACCAAAACTGTAAGGGCTACTCTGACATAAAAGTGAGATCAGACTTTTAGTTAAGTTTTTGCAAATAAACTATTTCGAGTAGGAGCGCGGTTGATTAATCACAGCTGGCACCTCATCATCTGATCAATC
>JAUCMU010000048.1:3309570-3332292 GCA_032275025.1 Enteromius treurensis | reverse complement strand
CATATAGTCTACACAGAAGCATCTTATTCCTGTCGTATTTTCCAGCGTTTTTCTCCGAACACTGTGTGCCACGTGCTTTGATTTATGTCATAACCAGCATACTTTATGTGACTCTCTATATTATAGTTCACACAATAAACCTGAGCAAAATTTTCTAAATGGGTATTAGCAGAGCCTGTCAGGAATAAACATGTCTGACCCTTCTCATTTTGTATAAGAAATATTACATTTTGCCAGGCAACAGAAGGCTTGCATGCAGATGCTAGATTGAATAGGTTTGAGATCCAAGACAACATTTTGGAAAGAATTCCATCAATAAAGTGTATTTGGATTGAATAATTTAATTCAAAAACTAATCTTAAAGCTAACAAATGCCTCTAGTTTTATTCATTTAACAGACCTTTGAAGTTTGGGCAAAACTCGTGTAAGTGATGTGTTTTTTGTGCATTTTATTTTTGCACATGGTGAGTGTGACACACAAAACAGCATCAATTACACGATATTATGGTAAAATCTGTTACCTTTCAAGTTAAACGGGTCAGATTAGATCAAGAACAACGCACTGTCACTTTAATTGAGCGTATAGCGGCGCAGCAAAAATAGACTCGGCGCCGAAACTATCGCCCGCACTGCCGCTCCTGCTCCGCCCCTGTGTGCGGTGTGAAAGCTGTCATCCATTAACATGGGCGGTAAAAAAATACATGCTGCTTACGCCCTGCTGACACGTGCAGTGTGAAACGGGCGTTATGCACTGTTGCTAGGGGTTGCTGTTGAGTCTTAATTTGCCCATATTTTTTTCTGTGTTTTAGTAAATTGAAAGATTTTTGGTGACACGTCTTATTTTTACACATATTTTGGGAAAATGCTTTGAAATTTTTCAAAAACTCAAAAATGCACTGTGGGCAAATTTGCTACCCTTTCGTTATGTTAAATTAAACCGCTTTAAAATTGCATCAAATATTTCTTTTCAAAATGTAGTACATAAATCTGTTAATCAACTTGACAAACACTTACAAATATAAAAAAGAAAATCCAGGATTTGGACTCTTTAATTGCCAATTTCATAAATGATGTCACTGATTTGGGGGGAAAAACACACAAAATGGCTTATTTTCAATATAAAAGGTAATTGTTGACTGGATTTTTTTTCCTTGATCACAGTCTCGATTACGAACAAGATTGGCTTTCATGCATTGTTAGTCTTTATGCAGCATCAGGTTTAAAATATTTCTCCCTCATTTACTGTTCATGGCTGTTTTTGCCCCTTTGACTTCCATTATAACCATATCTTTTTGATTCCATCGCCATGACATCATATAATCATGCATTCTTGTTTGTTTGCGGCTTTCTTTGTTGAGAAGAGGTCAAATTTATAATTCTTACTGTTGATCATCATTTGACACCATTAACCATTTAGATATTCCTGTGCAAAAAAAAAAAAAAGTATAGTTTCCAGCTTTTATATGGAGTTATATTTAGAGCAATTAAAAAGTCAAAATCCTGGATATTACAGCCGTTTAATTTAGCATAACTAACATAATTTCTAATATAACGAAATGGTAGTGAATTTGAACAATGCATAAAGGTTTATTCAAGCAGAATTAAATACAGCCTATGGATAATTAAAGGAATCATTGCATTATGCATTATTGCATTGATGAGTAGCTAATAATTAAGTAGCTGTATTTTACTTCATGTTCTCTTAAGGTGTCCTCATGATGGTCCAAACCGGTATTCATTTCTTTGCTCTTCAGAATGAGGCGTTAACAAAGCGCTTTATTATGTATTGCTGTACACTCAGAACATTTTACAGTCGTATGAAGAGGTCTCTTCTCAAACCACCACTAGTGTTCAACACCAACCAGGAGGAAAGCTATTTAGAAATTTGTTAAAGGGGTAGTTCACCCAAAAATAAAAATATTAATTTACCCTCAAGCCATCCTAGATTTAGATGACTTCCTTCTTTCAGACGAGTCTGAGTTATGTTTAATGATTTTATTGTTTTAGTAAGTATGGTGACACAAAATAAAACGTTTTTTATCATCACTCCTGAAAACTCTCCCTCATAGTGAAATATGGAAAAACTGGCATTTTCCTTTAATGTCTGGACACGTAGGATGGCTTCAGGGTGAGTAAATCATAATTGTCATTTTTGGTGGACTATCCCTTTAATGGTAATCATACTCTTTCGGTTTCCATTTAGCTCATCTATTTTCTTTCTTTCTTTTTTTGAATGGGAACCTGAACTGTTTGGTAGTTCTGTGCCTCCTGAAATGAACACTTTTCTTGTAAAAAGAAGTTTGGTTTCATGTTGACTTTGTTTGAAGTAACCCGGACACACTAATGCTGTTTATTTTTGATCCCAAACCCTCTCTGCTGTTCTCTTGCACTCGCTCTCATGACTCTCTGTATCTCCAGACCTTTCCCGCTCTGGCTCGGCTACAGGCTCTCCGGAGGGGGAATGCGCGCCTCCTACTGGAGAACAAAGCCATGCTGCGCTCCCTCGCTCGCCTTTCTCAGACGGCCTCTCTCCCAGAGACGGACGATCTCTAGTCCTGCTCTCTGTCTGTCTCTGTCCTCTCTCCTTCCTGTTCTCCGCTGCACCCTGTAGTCCTCCTCCTCTGTCCCGCTGCTGCTCACCTCTCAGGCAGGTCTCTTTGCTTTTTCTCTGTGATTCTCTCCTGGGTCTGGGGAAGGGCAACCCCTCACATTCCTGCTGCGGGCGGCGGCTTTGATGATATTTATAGATCTTCCAAACGTCTTCATACATTAGCGTCCAAATCAAATCACAGGCATAAACATTCTAGTCACTATTAAGGCATCTGCTCACTGGTTATTAATAACATCACGGACTGTTGGATGCCGATCACACACAGATAAAGTAATTTTTGAAAATGAATAAAATTAGTAGATTTATAAATATAGAATATGTAGCTCATTGGTTATTAAGAACAGTACAGATTATTGGGTGCCTAAATTACAAACCGAATAATTTAACAATATGAAAATGTATAAAAGACAATGTAACTCGGGTTAGAAATGATTTTATAGAATATTGGATGTTTATATTATTCACAGGTAGCAATAAAACAAAATGATTTTTTAAAACTAATAAAAAAATGACAACTCTTACAAATGGTTGTATGCCTATATTACAAACATAATAGATGATTAAGCATACTTTTTGTTTTTGAAAATAAATAGCATTACAAAAATAATGATGGAATATGTAATTCACTGATTATAAATGACACTAAAGACTAGTGACAGGTTAAAAAAAAACACCATAGAAATAACTTCAAAACTGAAAATGAATGTTGATAAAATGATAAAAATTCAATATTAAAAAATAACTCACTATATTACACATGAATGGCTAGGAAGAAATGATAAAAAGTAAAATATGTGACTCACTGGTTATATAATTACAGGCAAGCTGGATGTCTATATTAAACACATAGCAGTAAAAAAAATTACAAAAATAATAAAAGATGAAAAAATGTACAACAAATAGGTTCATTATTATTAGAGCTGTCAAACAATTTATCATATTCAAAATGTTTTTGTTTAATACGTTTAGTATATATTTTGGAAATATTTATATGTATATACATTTATAAATTGCTATTTAATATTATTTATAAATCTATTTAATATACAAACATACCACATTTTCTTTAATATATACATGCATGTGTGTGTATTTATATAAATATAATACATAATACACATTCATGCTGTACATTACGTAAAAAAAGATATATATTTTATATCTTAATCGTGATTATTTGACAGCACTAATTATTATACAAAATATTATTTTTGTTTATAAAATATAGATAGTATTTTAATGCAGTTCACTAGTTTATTTTATAATGATTTTAATTGTTGGATCGAGACCACTGACTCGGGATTTGTGCCTTTTTTGGTTAAAAACAGCAGGACCCCAACGTGTATCCTATTCATATTCAAAATGCCTGAACTGTTCACAGTGCTCCCAGTCTCTGTGTGCTGCTGATTTCTATAAAAGGGAGGACAAAAAAGCTTTGTTGTTGTATCCGATGGTTGGAATATTGGGATATAAAGTCATGAGTGGCTGGGTTTGCTCTCCTGTTAAAGCTTTTGTAGTTTTGGCCATGCTTTTTCCCTCACTGGAGCAGGAGGAGGTCAGCCTCTTTATGCATGAGCTCACTTCACATGGCACTGCCAACTACCATAGCTTTAAACAGGAATCATATTTGAAAATCGTATTAGGATTTTATGATACAGCAATGTTTGCATGCTTTATTATGAAGTACTGTCACATGTGATTAAGATAAAATTGGTCTAGAAGAACCATTTGAAGATTGTAGTTTGATGGGCACTGTGGGCATTCTCCTCACTCATTCTCAGCTTCTATCTCAGGTTTTGACAGAGCTCAAGTCTGATAACCAGCGGCTGAAAGATGAGAATGGAGCCTTAATCAGAGTCATCAGCAAACTTTCCAAATGAGGACGACCGGTTGAAGGGGAGAAGAAATACTGAACAGAAAGAGACCAAATCTGAGAACTTCACACTGACCTGCTCTTGGTACAGCAGCTCCTGGATTCATGTCGTTACAAACTGGTGTGACGTTCTTCTCTGGGACACACAAAAAAAGAAGATATTTTGAACTTTCTTTTGTTCTTGCAATCAAAGGCAGTCATCACCAAAGCTTCAAAATATCTTCTTCTGTGTTCCAGAAAAATATCCCCTTTAAAAAAAAAAAAAAAAAAAAATATATATATATATATGGTGGTAGCTGAATTTATCGAACTCGGTTAGAGCTGTGCATCCATCTCTGCTGATGAGGACCAGGCTTAACTGGTTAACAGTTTAAAAACATAAATGAGCTAGTTAACGGGTTTTACCACCTGACGTTGGGTTGACTTGTTGCTTGCAGTAGATTAGTCCAGTGTTGGTTTCTCCCACAGAAAGTCCAGTCATTTGAACGGCTTCTTAATGTCAGAGCTTTCTAAACGTGTAGATGAACCTTGAATCCCTGCCTAAAACAACAACACACACACACACACACACACACACACAGAAGAAATGGCTGTACTAGTCCAGGCTGGTTTATTGACATCTGTAGTTCTATAATGGATATATGGATATATATAATGGATATATAAAGTATCTATATGGATAAAACAGAAAGACTTCACACACAAAGCATCTGAAATGGCATGTTTTTCATGTTCCACAGTTTTACCCTGTAATCTTGAACCAATGCTCACAGCACTTTGTTTGTTGTTTGCCTGAGTATTAAACACACTGTAAAATAGAAAACAATGTAGTCAAGTGGCTCTTTAGGTGCAGTGCTGCCCTCTGCCTGCCTGTATGATCATCACAGCTATTATTCAGCTTCCATGTCATTTTACACTTACCATCCTTAAAGACAAGAAGTACAGTATGTGCTTGAGCTATACATACTAATGCCAGATATGCGTTTTCATCCAACATAGAAAATATTAAAATGAAGACTTGGCTATTTTACTGCACTACTAGTACATCACCAACAGAGCGAAGCAATCCATTTCAGTGTTAGACACGACACACCAACAGCACACCCAGAGTTAAGTGTAATTAAAAGGCCTTTATTATTTTCTCATTTGTTTCAGTACAGAGCTGGTAACACACATGGTAAATCTGTAGAGCTATTTGGTTCCCTTGACGTCTTTACAAGGATTGCTGATGCTCATGTACTGTCCACTAGGGGGTTGTGGGAAAAGTCTGTGAGCAACGTTTTCTCAAAGTGTCCCATCAAGGGCTAAAGCATGCGATTGATCCACACTAGGCACGACAATACGGACATGAACACACGCACACACACGAGAACACCGAAACATGTACAA
This sequence comes from Enteromius treurensis, assembly GCA_032275025.1. Taxonomy (NCBI): domain Eukaryota; kingdom Metazoa; phylum Chordata; class Actinopteri; order Cypriniformes; family Cyprinidae; genus Enteromius; species Enteromius treurensis. Next base: position 3,326,419 of record JAUCMU010000048.1, on the reverse strand, counting down.
ACACAGCCTGAGGGACGAACCCTCACAATCTCCCACCGACTAAAGAAAACAAACCGATCACAAATACATACGAATAGAAAACAAAGAGCATTTTACTACTCTAGATAAGCAGAATGAAAAGTGCAAGAGAAGAATCAAATCAGAGACACAATGATTCTTTTTTCTCAGAACGTAGCAATGTGATTACGCCAAAGCAGGCAAAAATAAATAAATCATCCGTTATGGGCTTTAGAGCAGTCTCTCATTGATTTGTATGACATAAAACAGTCACAGAGGGTTATAAAGACTACCGAGCTGGTTTTATCCATGGAGAGCAACTTCTATCAGCAGTTTTCAAACCGCTCCCACATATCTTTGCTTGCAAGTAACAACTCCGTGGTTTACGATCAGGAATGTTTCAAATTAATGTTCATTGTGCACGCTGCCATATAGGCAGAATGGCAGTGCTTGAGTAACTCACAACAAATGATTATTCCTCATTAAAGGGCCAATGCATTATTATTAAAATCACACACATTCACGCTCAGACCTCAAGCAGTGCTGGGATAAGCCAGATTTCTGCTCCATTTCCGAATACCCAAATCGTATACTCTTGTAGCTTTCCCATATTGAATTTTGGATCGTGAACTGTTATTAAAATGGTTTTAATTGCCCTTTGCCCATAAATGCATGTGTGTACATACATAGTGGAATGGCAACAACTACGAGCACATGTACAGGATAAGTTCATACAGACATCCCTAGCACACTTGGTGTAAAATCAAGGCATTTACGAAACCCTACATACACCGAAATCATCATAAACTCAATAAAAACATACAAACGGCCTATTTCAAGTTGAACTGCCAATAATGCTAAACTTAGCACATCTTAGGAAACAGTGTGGCCCCGTAGCTTCACAGACTGTGTGGAATGTCGAGGAGATTGATCGGCCTATGAAAGGAGGAGACGTTTTAGGATCATCTTAAGTACATCTATATAGCTGAGCTTCAAAGATTTAGCTCAAGTCTTATGGCTTTATCTTATTCACACTCGCACACACAAACTTACGGTTTATTGGCTAGTTAAACGCTGTTCTTATGTAAAAGATTCGTAAATAAAAGCTTTTTAGAAAACAATGGGGACTCCAAGTTTCCTATAGCGCGGTTGATAGTATTGTGCTCCGGCAACTTGGTTGCCAAGGTAGAAATCGATTGGTCTGAAAAAAATCACGTAAGAATGACGTAAAGTCAGCTAAAATGGCAGTAAACGTGACTTCTCTCATTGGCACTGACAGCGAAAAGATGGAAAATGATAGTGACATTTTTTATACATATATATATATATATATATATATATATATAAAATGATTCCGTATGATCCGAAACTTTACATCGTAGTTCCGACAGAGATACTCTGCTGATTACAGGATCCTACAAGATGGGGGGGTGGGGGAATATCCACTTGGAGCCCCCGCTGGAAGTTTTGACTTCCCACCAACGTATTCTAACAAAGACACATATAAACATAACTCTGAAAAATAAATATAAATAACTCATTGCAAATAAATAAATACATAATCATTTTGTTCCTTAACAATATTAGTAGACGGCAAGCATGCGGCTACGTTTTCATTCTATATTAGATCACACAAAGCACTTAACATACAGTATTTGCTCATGATGTCCAGGCATGGATTGAATCTGAAAATGAAGATTAGTCTAGTATACTTCATATTCTCTCCAGTACCCACTCACAGAAAATAAATACATATTTGATTTGATTAGAAAATATACACAGTATTTATCCCCCTCCGTTTTGTTATTAAAATGACAAAGAACACCTACTTAGGTACACAATACATTTTTTTGCTTCATCTCTGAAACATGCGCATCTTTTTGTACTGTAACATGCAGTATCATAAAGTAGGAACTATGCATATATACTGTAGGTCAAACTACACGCCTATCGGTTTGGGGAACGGGTTGTTTGTTGCGATTCGTTTTTATTTATTTATTTTTTAAATAAGGGACATATCTGTGTAAGAGATTACACCAGAACAAATGACAATAACAGCCAAAAAGAAAAGGAAAAAAGAGGTTTCAATACGATACTAGAGGGGAAAGAAAGAATGATGTCACATAAATAACCACACATTCATTAGACCTTGACATGAAAATGTCAAATGCACTGTGAACGTGGATGGAAATACCTGCTATTTCATAATCCAACAACAGTGTTATTGCAACTGAACACAGCCTTTCAGAAGAGCAGCTTCTTTTCATGGGAATCTCATTCGGGAAAAGTCACTTTTAAATGAAGATTCTGTCTGAATGACACAAAATTGCAAGATTTAAAACTTGTTTATCCAAAACGGAAAACTCTATGTGACTTTCCTTCTTTGGAACACAAAAGACAGGATTTTGAAAAATGTTTAGAATTTTTTGTGACCCTGGACCACAAAGCCAGCTTTAAGTCGCTGGGGTATATTTGTAGCAATAGCCAAAAATACATTGTATGGCTCAAAATTATTGATTTTTCACCAAAAATCCTTAGGATAGTAAGTAAACATCATGTTCCATGAAGCTATTTCTTACCAAAAATATATTAAAACTTAATTGTTGATTAGTAATATGCATTGATTAGATCTTCATGTGAGAACTTTAAAGGTGATTTTCTCAGCATTTCAATTTTTCTCTATCCTCAGATTCCAGATTTTCAGATAGTTGTATCTCGGTTAAATATTGCCCTATCCTAACAAATCATACATCAATGGAAAGCTTATTTATTCAGCTTTCAGATCAAGTATACATCTTAATTTCGGAAAATTAACACTTACAGGGTCTCATATAATGAAAGTGTCCAATTTTGTTTTGACTGAATGGATGAAGACAAAACTATTGACAGTCAAAGATATTACGGGATTTCTGAAGACTTTGAATATAAAACATTAGTAGATTTACTCTTATTGTGCTTTTGACAGAAAATCGTACCGTTCTCAAATTTTTTACGATGACAGACGTTTCATTGTGACCCTAAAAGGAAGTGGATCAATGAGGATTCAGTGTGAGGGTAAAGCTGCTAAAGTGACGTTTCCTTATGAGAGCGAGTTGTTTTTATCGGGTTACAGCATGTACACAACAAAGGCTCCCTCAGATCCATTCTTGGCTCTCTACATGTCGTTTTTGGCCTGGATTAAAAATCTCTAGTTAATAAATAATGCTCCCAAGAATTCTTGATCTAATGCAGGCTTGCAATTTTGCTTAATTTCCCAACAACTTAAAAACTGAACAAATATCAAAAGGTATCATCATTGCCAAAAGAGTTTCTCCAGGAAATATGAGGATAAATGCACAAAGATTTAGCTCTGCGGCGGTATTCTGAGATTCACGTCCTCACGCATCGACTCGTACGGTAAGCCCTAAAGCAGCTTTCAAATGATGCAAGCTCCCTTTTTAAACAAATGCAAACTCTGACAACTCGTCTCAAGACTGCGCCGTCACAAAAGCATGTACTGAGATCGACAGAGCATTATGTACAGAATGCAGTTCCAGTAGTGCAAATAAGTTCAGCGGTTTGGTAAGATGTGCAGTTAAATACACACGTAACAGTGCCTTCAATCAGCTCTTCTCTGGTTTAAACCATGAACTAAACACTGAAACGAAAAGTGAAGGAATAGTTCACTCATGTTTTTTCGAAACCCGTATGAAATTCCTTCTTTCTTCTGTAGAAGGCAAAATGAGAAACATTTCAAAGAAAGTTCACACTGCTCTTTTAACAAGATTGTTGTCAAATTTTAGTCTGTCGTACGTTTTTCAAGCTTGGCCAGCAGAGACAACACATGAGCAAGTCGTACGGTTTTTTACAAGGTGGTTACCTCACTTTTTGTCTAAACCCCAGTGACGTACAAATTCATACAAACCAGCAAACATCATATGAATCTGTACGAGGTCGTACGAATTAGCCGCCTTGTAGAATATGTACAAACTGCATTGAGATCGGGCTGGAAGAGAGCAGCATGAACATACTTTGAAACTCCTCCTTTTGTGATCCACAGCCATAAGAAAGAAAAGTGAGTAAATGATGACTTAGTCTTTTTTGGTGAACTGTTACTTTAAGGAGAGGATTCAGAACATCGAAAACTGCGGGTAACGGTAAAGAAGCATTGACTGGAACAAAAACACACCTTCATTTAAAGTGCTCAGGCAGAATACGCTTACTTCAAGAAATAAAAGCAAAGAAACAAACAACAGGAAGACGTCCCTGGCAGCTAAGAATTGCTTATTTCATGATGTTTCAAGGCTTGTCTCCTTTTTGTTAGTATGTTGGGCAGTGGAAGAAGAACTGAAGAATGGAAGAAGAGGTTGTTTTGCAGGCAGTGTATTCGACACCTGAAAGATTCCTTCTGGTTGGGCAGGAGCATTTAGTCCAACTATCTCTCCAGTTCCCACTTTTTAAAAAATTTGATTTCATTATTCACAATGACAAACAATTCTTCACTGTCCTTTCAGACTCGACAAAAGCAACACAACTGATTTCATCTAGAAGGAATGTGTTAAATTAGGCAGTGTTTTCTATCCCTGGTCCCCGATGGAAAACTTTGGAATGCTGTTCAGGATATTTTTAGTCGTGAATGTGAGCTTACATCTCTTCTGTGAATATACACACCTATGAGCTCGAACATCTGCGGAAAGAGTCTCTCTCATTAGAGCTGGTCTTCTTTAATACCTCTGGTCTGGTGGCCCATGGCTGTAATTCAGTGCTGATTGGGTAAGATGACGTGTTGTGCATGTTGAAAAGTGAAAGAAAGGAAAGTGGGAGGGAATGGAGAGAGAGGCAGGGAAGGAAAAAGAGCAGGATTACTTCTTGGCAGTGAGGGCTGCTAACGTGGCATCCACCTCCTCCTCGGGTTTGAGAGGATGCCACTGAGCGATGGGCCTGCGTGGGTTCGCCAGCATGTCGGACCAGTGCCGGAGCTCAGTGCCCTGCGCTTTGCTGCCCACCCAGATCTTCCCGATGGCGTCGTTCTTGCCGATCTTATCGTAGTCGAGCACCGTGATCACAGCTTGTATTTTCTGGGTGGAACAGGGGGAAAAAAGGGTTATTGTGATTGAGGTTTGAAGGATAGTGTAAATGTGTTGTATCGAGCCGTTACCTGCATCTGGTCCTGTGGGATCTCAAAGCTGAACGACTCGTTGTAGTACGGGTTCAGTGTGTTCTTCTTCACAGTCGTCTTCTTCTTCTTCAGCCGCTTGCCGTTTTGCAGAAGGTGGATCTTCACGTAGGGATCTGCAGAGGTTTACCGGACGGACAGGAAGTCATGCATTTATTTATTTATTTATTTTCTTTTGATTGGTGACTAGTTTAAAACCTAAGCCTATATCATGTTTTGAAATAAATATTTTTATCTGTATTTTAGTTAGCAGTTAAAAAAACAATTTTCAAAACTCATGTTATTAAAATTAAACTGAAAATAACATTTCCAAACATTATTTTTGTCATTAATTGTAATAATGCAGTGAGATTATTGTCTGACAACAGCCAGTGGTGCACACAGAGATCTGATCATTATCAGTCTGTCTGGAATGACAGGAAGTAACAGAAAAAACTGAGACAGACTCAATGCAGAAGAACTGTGACGACGTCTCCAAGATGGAAAAAAAAACCTACCTGGAAAGCGACTTGGTAAACTACGGGCAAGTGTACTTCGGAACAGAACCGTTTTACCAAAAGCTGTAATACCAAATGATTTAGTTAATTGATAAATTAAATCTATTTATGCCATTATTTTTGATTCTCATTTTACAGCATTTTTACTCAAGCGTCTTTTTTCTTCATCTTGAAGATGTTGCCAGAGTTCTTCTGGATTGAGCCTGTCTCAGTTTGTTCTGTTACTTCCTGTCATTCCAGACAGACTGATGATGATGAGATCAGATCTCTGTGTGGAGCACTGGCTGTTATCACAATGAACTCACTGCATTATTACAATTAATGACTAAAATAATGTTTGGAAATGAAAACTGATATTTCCAGCTGACACGCTACCGCAAAAGATAGAAATAACCCACTTAAAACCAGTGGCCTAAGACTTTTGCACAGTATGTATGTTCTGAGAGCCGGCAGCAGGTGGCAGCAGTGAGGACTGACTGTAGGGGACAGGCAGGACCGCAGAGTCAGCACGTGAGCCCTAGCTCTTCTGCATGGCTACCACTGACACTAAAGCACAGGCGTGACACAAACACACTGCTGCGGCACTGAGGCCTCACTGAAACATGATGAATGAATGCATAATTAAACCTGAAACGATGTATGCACATATATAAAATAAGTGAAAACAGAAATCAAAACATATTTTTTGGTTATAGCATAAGCAAGAACATCCAGTCTTCTGCACGAGTTCATCTCCACCCACTCTCTGGAGGAGAGAAAGAGAGAAGAGAGAAGGCAGTGCAGTGTGTGTGTGTGTGTACCTGAGAGTCCTCCAACATCCATCTTTTTCAGGTTCTTAGCCTCAAGGATGCAGATGGTGAGTTTTCCAGCTGTAGGTACATAGCGCAGAGAGATGCAGATATCTCCAAGCTTTTCAGGCTGTGTTTGGAAAAATTAAACAGGCAGCCTTACAAAAGTTCACCCCAAAAAAAAAAAAATCCTTTAAAAATTAAAGCTCAGTTATGAAATTATGAGGAAAACACATGTATCCGTGTACATCTGAGCACATGCAGAGCAGTAATAGTGCTATTACGGTGTTTAGATGCTATGATTAAAATAGGTTTTTACGGTTATAGAGAGTATATGAAAATAGTTATGATTTTGGAGCTTAATTGCATCAATTTAAACTGAAATATTTATGGATTTACATGAGGTACAGTTAAATCACAATATTGCCTAATGTAATTGGCCAATGTAACGTGTCCAATCCCGTGACATGCCCTATTTGATGCATTAAACTTAAACTTAAAAATGGTTTTCAATTATTCACTTCAATTGTGTGAAAAAAGAGCAGCTTGAACATTCTGCTAAACATCTTTGGTTTCCTACGGTTTGGAACAACACAAGGGTAAACTCAGACTGAATAATACATCAATAGTCTCATCAAACAGTCGTTTTACTGGAAATGTGTTAAGGTAGAAAACATTAACATTATGGGCATAAAAGCATGTTTAGATGTGCTGGTTCATTGACTCTTATTATTATTATTATTAGCAGGCGACAGCTGCTAGTTAATGTGAAGTGGCTGACAGATGAAGGACAGGTGTACCTCCTCTTTTTCTGCGCTGTCCAGGTCTCTCCATTGCTCGATAGGTTGTGCCAGGTCCAGGGTGTTCATGGGTATCTTCACCTCACCGATCACATCATGTTTCGAGAAACGGTCAAAGTCGTACACAGACATAACCAGAGTCTTTCCTCCCATTTCAGTGAACGGAATCTAGAAATCAACATCGGCCCATGAGTGTTTTGACAGGGACACTTGATGATGGCCTAAACTGGGACTGTACTGTTTCAGACGCTCTACCTTAAAGTTGAAAGTCTCGTTGAATACTGGGTTTAGGGTCTTCTTGTGCACCTTGGTGTCATACTTCTTCTTCTTGTCTGGGAGAATGAAAACTTTGACGTACGGGTCTGAGGTGCCGCCGCTGTCCATGGAGAGCAGATCTGCGGCTTGCAGGATGCCCACTGTCAGCTACAGGGGAAGAGTCACAGTCTTTACAGGCTAAATCTGTTACACCTTTATGATGCCACACTCTTGTGTGTGGTTTCATACTAAAGCACGATTTTGTGGTCAGTAAAGGTCCAGTATCTTTAAAACCAAATTGATTTCTGTTGGTCATAAAAAATGTAAACCATTCAATGTGCCCCTACTATGATTTTTTGATGTCACAACATATTTAAACCAATGCTGAAATCATAAAAAAAGTAATTTCTTAATAAAATAATTAAAATACTTTCAACTAAAATATAAAATATACATAAAATGAAATGAAATACACACAAACAAAAAAGTGATTCAAATATCTAAAACGAAAAAAAAAAAAAAACGAAAAAAAAAAACCCCAGAAAGAATTACAAATATTTTAGCAAAAATGGAAAATAAATCATTCTACATAATAATAAAAAACTAATACTGTGCTTATTTTATTTGTCATTTACTCATAAATAATAGATGGTTATACATTTTTAAGGCTCCTAACATTGTTTCTGGAGGTCTCCTGTGATTGGTTTACATGCATGCAACACTCTATTTCCCAGGTTAACACTGTAAAGCTGCTTTCACACAATTTGCATTGCAAAAAAAATGCTACAGAAATAATGGTGACTTGACTTGAAAGACTGGGCATTAATAATTCAGTTGACATTAAGACATTAAGTCAATGTTATTAAAACAATTCCCTTATACATTCAAACTGATGTGCTTCAACCTGTGAAGCGTGAATGGTCTTACCTTATTGTCGGAGAAGTCGTAGTCTAGGGAGAACTGCAGTTTGCCGAGCTTCTCCTTCTCTTTCGGTTCCTCCTCTTTCTCCTCGGTTATTGCCATGTCTACATCTTCTTCATCATCGTCCTCTTCCTGTTTCTGGAGAGACAAAAGCACAGATGGAGGTTAGAGGAGAAACTAGAGCAAAGGCAAAAGGATGGTAAATGATGTTCCCCAAACATGGTTCGTTGGGCCATTTCTCAGCTTACCTGAAGTGTGCCAGGTGTCAAACCACCCGGGTGTTACTGTATGTAACTGTGTCAGCGATGACCTTCATAGCGACATGACTTGATTTCACTTTTCCTTTCATGACACCATTTGCAATCGTCTACATTACTTTTGTGGAGGGAAAGACAGAAGGCTTCTAGTCTTTCTGTAGCAGTCTGTCCATAAATTGATTCTGAGTCTGCAGGGTATAATAAATCCCTGAGAGATGATAACTGAGTCTAAAGGACTCGCTTTTGCATGGGAAGAAAGATTTACAAGATACAAAAGCGTGTAAGTGTAGGTGCTATAAAGCCAAAATTTATATCAGCTCATATATAGAATGTAAAACGATGGACAATTTGATAGAAACAGATACAAGAGCAGAACAAGTGTTATTTTACACATCATCATTTCTCAAGGTCCTGCTGCTCTCCAAAACGACAATGGAGAAACGCTGAAATAACTCTTAATGAACTCATATTATCATTTAATTTAATGATTCTGTTGTAATTAATACTCTTATGCCTTTTGCTGTAATTGAATATTACTTGACAAGGCGTTCTATTGTGAGTGCTACATACTGCAAAATATACCATAACATGACTTTTTAAGATTGAATTAAACAATCATAGAAGAAGAAACATACCGGGACATCTTACAGCAATTTGGATCATACAGGCAGGGTATGGCATATTTTCACTGGATTTGCCCAATTATGTGAGGTCTGTGGGCACATCTATATTGTACTTTGTTGCAAACAGTCTATTGACTTTTACTGTGTTTTCTGTATAGACCTTTCCATCTTGGTTTATCACCAATTTAAAGAAATACTTTGCCCAAAAATGAAAGTTCTGTCAGCAATTATTTTAAACGTATTATTTTAAACTCTCATCTGAGTTCTGATGAGCGAAGGTCTTATGTAGCGCTTTTCCACTGCATAGTACGATACGGCACAGTTCAGTACAGCTCACTTTTGGGGGGTTTTCCACTGGGAACAGTACCTGGTACCTGGTCCTTTTTTTAGTTCCACCTCAGCCGAGGTTCCAAGCGAGCCGTACCGTTACCAAAACGTGATGTGTAAACACTGCTGGTCACTGATTGGCCGGAGAAAATCGTCATTACTGCGTCACTGAACTTACTGAACAGCCAGAGCTTGATGGTGCGACGCGCAATGAAAACGTTTTTCGTTCATTCATTTTCTACGGCAGTACAGGCGACGCAACTATAACAACACGTGAATAATCCCGCTCACTCTAAAGCGGTACTAAACTGCAGTGCAAATGCAAACTTAGCCGAACTGAGTCGTACCACGCAGTGGAAAAGCGCCTATGGATTTGGAACAACATGTGCTCATGTGAGTTAATTGTGACAGAATTTTTGGGCGGACTTTACTTCACTTTATGATTTTCTTATAACTTGGATTTGGTCAGAGGTTTTTTTTCCTTTCTAGATTTGGTGGTCTTGGTCCAGAATAATACCACGTCCCAGCTAGATGTGATGTGATGCCGCCACATGTGATGAACACATCTTTTCAGTGTTTTTGTGCTAACCAGCTGCGGTGTATGAGTGACACTATATAAGCAACAATTCTAACAGTTTCTATTCCTGCCACTTCACAGGTTTTCATGCAGAGTATAAAGCTAGAGTTTAAATATAATTTTGTGTGACCTTTTCAGCCATATTAAAAAAAAAAAAAAGTGGCAATGGATCATTTACCACAGGTCTTAAAGGTAGGGTAGGCAATTTCGCAGAGGCTAGCAATAGAAAGCTAGCTTTGAAAGCATAAGGTTCCACCCTCTCTGCATACTCACTCTCCAAAGCCACGCCTCCTTCAAATCAAACATGAATGAGAGACCGTGGAGACTGGAGACTAACCAGAGTCATGATCAGAGATGGCGTCAAATTATCATGTCCAACCCGGGCTCATTCAAAATACATTTCTGTAGCAACATTATACTTATTACATACCTCACTGCACATTTCACAGCAGTTTCAAAGTGAAACATCCAGTGAGTGGCACAAAAACGTGGGTTCAATATGTGAACCTGGTACATTTTTGTTCCGTTGAAAAATATCAAATATCTGAGGAGTGTCGCTGAAGGTTAGTGCTCTGTTGTGTTGGAAATATCCTCTACACCAAACCTAAACCCAGCTGACAGTGTTAAAGGAAAAGTTCACCCAAAAGTTCCTTATCATTTTCTCATCCTCAAGTAGCTCTGTACGAATTTCTTTGTTCTGCCAAACACAAAGAAAGATATTTGGATAGAAAGTTTGTAACCAGGCTTTTGGGTCACCATTGACTCCCATTTCTACTATGGAAGTAAATGGTGACCAAAACGGCCTGGTTACAAACCTCCTTCAAAATGGCTATCTATGTGTTCGGCAGAACAAAGAAATTCTTACAGGTCTGGAAATACACAAGGGAGTAAATGATGACAGATTTGTTTTTTATTTTGGGGTAAACTATTGCTTTAACAAATGCAAAAGTGATATAAAAACACATTTGTTGATTCAGCTGTGATATTTTACATTTCTATTTCTATGTGGACTTTAGCTGTTTTGTTGAACCTTTGACTCACAGGGTTCAAATGCGCCAGATCGCATGAGCTACCGAGCAAATCTACTCACACATATGAAGCTGATACGTGACACTTACATTCGAATATATCAGTTTTCAAATCTCACAGCATGTTAAAATTGGTTTAAATTCACAGCCTCAAGTAATTACACAAAATAGGCTTTATTAATTAAAATTGTGGACCTGCAAATCATGTACAGGCATTCTGTGAAAAGGAATTAATGTTGTGGGAGTTTTACTGCCTCTAGTGTTCACCTCTGGAAACTGCAGCGATTCATAATGTATGAATAAGTAAGGTTCACAGGAATGTTTGTAGTGGAATGTACTTCCAATGAGCCTAGGTTTCTTATTCATAGGTGAGAAAACATTACAGTACCAAGTATATACAGTAATATTACATTAATAACGCCTTCTATTCTTGCTCCGTTTACAGTAGCGTAATGAAACGGCACTAATGGTGTATCATACCCGTCAGGTCGTACGGATTTCTACGAACTAGCACAAATTTGCCACCTCGTACGAATTTGTACGTGTTAAAATGGTTTAATATTTATGCATGTTGTTGTAGTGCACTTACAGAGTGACTCCGCCCACACACTGTTCTGATTGGCTGTTATTTTTGATTGTTATTTTCACTTCACATTACAGTGACACTTTTTCTGTGGACAGGCAAATTGCTTGTTGCTGAAATCTTATCACATCACAGTGGTTAGGAGGTAAAGTAGACCAGACATTATGCTGATAACCAAAAGTTTCCCTTAGCTGGCCTAGCATTTGTGCCCTCTGTAAGAGATGAAGTTAACACAGTACATAACCCTGTTACATGACTAACACAGCTTTGGGGTTAGTAGTGACCCCAGCAAGCTCATCCACGTGGGAACATCCAACAGCGGAACCGGATCCCCGCTGTAACTGCTCATCAGATCAAGCATTTCTGAGATTTGTTATGCACTTTGAAGGATTTATGCAGCCTCAAACGCAATGCTAGTGAAACTGCAAATATTAGCTTACGCATAGAGATGTCTGCTTCAGCTTTGGGGGAAAAAAAAAACAAAACAAGAAAGGAAAAGAAATACAAGATGAACAGAAAGAGTTGAATTAGAATGTCTCTAGAACAAAAAATGCTTGGGGTGAGGATTCGTCCTTCCTGACAACTCACCCCAAAATATACAAACACACTCTCTCTCCCTCCCACACACACACACACACACACAGACAGACACACAAAGCACCATTTCTTATATCTTAAACGACAGGATAGAATGCATTCATGCATGCCAAGCCACAAAATGCAAAGTCTGAAATATTGTTCATTGATTGCATAATTGTTCAAGACATGGTGAATAAAAAGATGCTGGCATTAAATCTGGAGGATGATTCATGATGTAACAGACTAATGCGGTATTGCTAATATGAAGTGTGCAGTGGTTCCTTACATAACTTCAGGAGACTTGCATTGAGCATTCAGAGGCAGTCATGCTAAGATCCAGCACATTCATCTTAGTAAAGGTGGCAGATGGAATAAGAAACGGTGAAGGAGAAATCAATCACTCACAAAATACGATTATTTGCACCAACAGCCCTGTGATCAAATCAGCATGATTAACCATGTTTATAGCATTATGATTTAATTAAGTTCATCATTTAAACCTGTTCAGACTAGATTTTTTTTAGATGCTATTCACTGCCCCAAGAAAAACCACGTACTGGCCTGTTGTGTGTCTAACATTTATGATGTGCGTTAATAGTGAGAAACCAGTAAAATGCATACGCATTATTAAGAATGAAGACGATGTCAAAATGTTACATGATAAATTAGTTTTCAGGGCAGTGAGATATCAAAGGTGAAGTGTGTAATTTTTGTGGAATAGCGAAGATGATTGTTTTCAAACAGGTTTCCCATGTCATCCATCATCGGTTGCAACTAACACACAACACTCAATGTTTAGATAGTTGTAACACTGCCCTGTTAGCCGAACATTAACTACATCATCATAGAGACGAAGCCATCTTTATTAATGACTATTTAAAGGTAGCCGTGTGTTCTTACAGTTTAGTTGAAAGCACAACATACAATATGCTGCAAATATTGAATAATTGTATTGATGTTTCATAGATGTTTTTTTTTTACATTTAATTTTTTTTTTCCGTTCGCATTTGCAAAGTCAGCAAGGGTGCATTTAATAGATCAAAAGTAGAAGAAATGCTGTTCTTTTGAATTATGAAAAGAGGTATCACTATTTCAACACTAGAATGTTTCAATAAAGTGAACATTTCTCAAGTGATACTGAAGACTGGAGAAATGATGCTGATAATTCAGCTTTGATCATAGAAATAAATTATATTTTACAACATATTTACAAAGAAAACTGACGTTTTTGATTGTAATACATTTTTATAATTTTAAATTAATGCATCCTTGGTGAGTATATATATATATATTAGCCAATCTGCTGTTTTACGGATAGTTAATGTAAAAATGAAAATTCTGTTATCATTTATCATTTCAGATTAGAGATTATTCAGTCAATCAGTTCTGGATTTTTGTTTTGCAGATCTGAAGTGATATAACATATTTATTCACTCTCAAAATCTCCACATTGTTTACATTAAAAGTTTGAACACTGAACGTTTACACACATGACCCCTAACAATTTTCACTCAATAACACACACACAAACAAACTATTATAACAGGTCTCTTTGTGAACGGCTGTTTCCCACGCCGCCTACTTCATCCCACGACTCAGCTCTACATTTCAGGAGAAAAGTAAAAGCTTTTTGCTTCTTTGCACACAATGGGTCGTCCAGGAAAGTTACTCTCAAGTCAAGTCATGGTCATTCACTGGTGCCTGTATGAAGGGCATGCATTGGGCTTTGTCTCAAATGCTGCTTCACCTTATCTGGACATTTCTTTGGTTTCTTTTGCTGCCAGCTTACTGCTTTAAGAAAGCAATATGTAAAAGATACAGGTACATTGCACAACTTAAGTTAGAGATCATTTAAGGGACAGATTTGCGACAGGTGGAGCAGCTTTTAGAGGACAAATCACCAACCGTACCCTTTCAACATGCATGTTAGTGAGGATTGGTGTGTTGGTGTCTCTCGGTAAGCTAGGATGAAGTTTAAGTTCATAACCAAATGCACATCCACTTCTAAAGGGCCATTCCTTCTACTTGTTTGGCTGTACTCCCCATTCCACCGGTGTTTATGTGGCATGTCAGACTGGTGGAATGCGAGCCCTCCCCAAACCAACCCCAAACTAGCTCCTCAAGCAACCTCAGCACCACTTAAAAAGAAGCCAAAGAGTTCATTCCCAGCCATTTTTCACTGCTCGGTATCCCCGCCCTGGTCTTAGCTTACACCAGGCGGACAGAGAGGGGCGCTGCAAGCCATGTCACACCTACCGTAAGAAGACAGGTCCAGCACAGTCAAGATACACGGAGCACATATCAGACACAAAGCGGGAAGGATAGAGAGATGAAGAAATGGAGAGAGAGGAAGAGATTGAACTCACACAAGACAGAATCAAGTAGAGGAAATTAAGTAACACTTCATGGACGTGTATCAAAAATGACACATTTTAGTATTAATAAACATGTCATGGACTAAGACAAACATCAAATTTAAACATGGAAATCTGAGAAGCAAATAACACAGAGGCACATTTGAGAGAGAGACTGAGGGCAACTGTAACCCATTAAATGTCCTTAACATCAGATAAATTATCATAATATATAAAATAATAAACTTCAATTTTAGTTTTATTTCTTTAGTTGCTATGGCAACCCGCTAAAATTTATAATTGTTTTTATAGTTAGTGTTTATTTCAAGTAACAAAAATTCAAGTTCTAACGTAAGTTAACAATAATCAGCTTGGTATAGCTATATTTAGTCACATTTATAAGTTACCAATATTCAATATGAATAGCCAGGTCAAATACTGTAGATTTAAAATAGTTAATCGATGAATTAATTGAGTCTATTAAAGAGTTACTTTTGTCACATATACAATTAAATGGCACCTACACTATACAAAAATCTAGCAGATATATATGCCGTAGGTTATAAACGGAGGGAAATGTGTTACAATAACCCCTGGTCTCTCATAAATAATAAGCCTGTCTTGGTGGTACTTATGAATTACTACGTTTTCTGATATTTATGTTATATAGAAAATATATTAGGATTTGACAGGCAGAACTTTAATGATTCCCAAAGGGAAATTAGCTTGTCACAATAGCGAACATACAGCACACAGCAGGATCTGACACAACACCACAAATACAGCTTCAGCTACTCAGCTATTATATTTCCAGCACGAATAAAAAAGATTTAGTGCTGCTGGAAAATGTGTCATTTTTAACACAAAAGCACAGGAGATTAACAGCACATACATTCTTTTGGAAACCAAATTATACGAACACGGCAAATGAATTGACGTGGCAGGAAATCTTTCATGTAGCTCTCCTGCTTTGCAGGCAGCAAATGACGTACAACACTGAATATTTTATATTTCATGAATATTAAATGGCTAAAAAAATCTTTTCAGAATACCAACCATCCATGCTTGACCTAGAAGCTATATTAGGACATGTGAGGTGGTTACACAGCCGTTTTTAAAACAGACAAGCTTTGCAGAGTCTTTTAAATATATTGCATTGTTAAAGGCAAGTGCGATTCAGATTAGATACGTATCGAACTCTATTAAACTCATTAGCAACAGACGGAAATTAGCAAGGGGGAAAACATTCATCTTTCTGTCTCTTCATAAGATTTTAAAGGAACAGTTCAGCCAAAAAAGTCATTAAGAGACATAAAAGGAGATGTTTAGAAGAATGTTCAAGCTGCACATACAATCAAAGCGAATGGTGACTTTTACTGCCAATGTATGACATTATCTTATCTTATCTAGTTTCACTGTATCTAAAGGAAAAGCTTGTACTTTTTTTTTCTCCATCTCATTTTGTGTCATGAAAGAAAGAGATACAGGGCCGAAACATCAGTATGCATAAACATAATATAAATATTTAATCTTGATGTGAACTATTCCTTTAAGGGTGAAGAGCGCTGGTGTCAGGTGGTCATACCTCTCCTCCTTTCATGTTCTTCATTCCCATGTCTCCCTTGCCTTTCTTTCCCTTCTTGCCTTTTTTCTTCTTAAGGCAGGTCTTTTTAACGATGCAGAAGCAGCACGTGAGAATGAGGACCACGGCTACGATGGCGATGGCGATGATGGCCCAGGGAGGCACTGAAGAGTGAGAGAAAGACAGAGCTTGAGAATTTAGCGGCAGATGCGTGACAATAAATAGACTTTGTTCGCCGGTGTGGCCGCTAATATCTTTATAGTAGGGTTGTAACAGTCCACAAAAACCACGGTTCGGTTCGATACGATATAGTAGTGTCCCGTTTCGGTATGTTTTCGATACGGCAAAAATACATGAAAAAAAATAAAATTTCTTTGATTTTTTTTTTTCTTCACATTTTTATTTATTAAAACTAACATAATATGACCTTGTTTTTTCCCCCCTTTTCCTTTACTTTGAACAACAATGGAGCTATGCTTCACATAACTTCTGGGGTTTCTTCTTAGCAGCAAATAAAGAAGTGTTT
>JAUCMU010000048.1:3250552-3266503 GCA_032275025.1 Enteromius treurensis | reverse complement strand
ATGTTCAGTGCTTTGCTACAATCTGTATTGTTAAAAGCGCTATATAAATAAAAGTGACTTGACTTGACTTGACTCACCCTTTTTAGTTGTGCTAGTATTTTTATTTATTTATTTATTTATTTTTATTAAATCCCCAACATTGCAAACTTTGATGTAAAGCAAAAACAAAAATTGAAAATCGGACACAAAGACAAAGGTACAAGACGACGAGGGAAAGAACTACAACTCTACCAAATTTGAAAAATATTAAACTATTCATTAGTTTAATATTCAGTATATTTAATATTTAGTTTAACAGTCACGGTGTGGTGTGGGAGAAATACACCAATACGAAGAGGATAGGTAACGTACACAGGTGTAGGTGAGACTGGGCAAAGAAACATTGAACTGAATACAACTCATATGTGACCCTGGACCACGAAAGCAGTGTTAAGTCGCTGGGGTATATTTGTAGCAATAGCCAAAAATACATTGTTTGGGTCAAAATTATTGATTTTTCTTTTTTGCCAAAAATCCTTAGGATAGTAATAAAAGATCATGTTCCATGAAGATATTTCTTACCAAAAATGTATTAAAACTGAATTTTTGATCAGTAATATGCATTGATAAGATCTTCATTTGGACAACTTTAAAGGGGATTTTCTCAATATTTAGATTTTTCTCTATCCTCAGATTCCAGATTTTTATATAGTTGTATCTTATAAATAAATCTCAATTACGTAAAATTAACACTTACAACTGGTTTTGTTGTCCAGGGTGACATATGAGAAGGAAAATTAGGATAATTAACAAGACATACCTGAACTTAATGAATCAATCGAGGGGAGATAGAAACTAGGTCAATGGATCAAAATAAATATGCCATCTGACAGTTGAATTTGGTGTTCAGTGTGTGTGTAAATGTGTATTTCTGATTAACTTTTGATGTTTTTTCTAGTGATAAATCAGCATTATAGTAATTCAGTATTCACCTATTATCACCAAAACTTGTTCTTATTTGTTGTAGATCATTAAACCGTTACGCTGCCTCAGAAGCCTGTCTGAAATCAGTTTCATGAGGTGCCTTCCTGCAAAAAAGCTGCCTGCAAAGTCATTACCTCAAAAGGCGGCGAGGCAGCAAGTCAGCTCTACTGATTTCTTCAACAAATGCATACGGCATCAACAGCCTCAGAGCTCACAGTAGGTCTGTCTTTAAAGGTTTAAAAGTTTATTTCTCTATAGAGAACATGAATGGCATTTTATTTCTGGAAGCAGACTCCTGCACTCCTGTAGGCAAACTTATTGCTTCAACAAAAGTACCTTTAACAATAAACAGAGCTCACAACAGGTCTATGGTTAAAGGTCTTTAAAGAGCCTGTTTCCTTTGTAAATTCTGCACCAAGGCCAGCAGCCAAAAAACAGCACTGAAGCAGAGAATCAAGCATCTCTGGTGGAGCTTTATGAGGTGTATCTGTAGTCACTCTGTAGGGATGTGAAAAGTGGCCATGACAGCACAGAAAGGTTAACTGCATGAAGCTGAAAGGCTAACTGTGAAGCTCTTTCTTTGACTCCAAAATGGATACTAATCTGTACCACCATATGACATCAAGCCAGCACAACATCACTCTCAGGTTATTGAGAAGTCCTCAGACACCTCTCGCTCCACAGCTGAAGTGTGTAGTGATCAAGCTGATACTTAAGCTGTTGAAGTATATATGTTCAGATGCAATGAGCTTTGATGCTCATGCAGCCACTGCATGTTCAAGTCTGGTTCAGTGCTGTTCTTGCCATTATTTCATAAATAATGTGCAAAGACAGAAGAGAAATAACAGTTTATAATGAAACGAAATCTTAAAGGTCAATTCAGTGCTGTTGATTTAAAAAGGTTTACATGCAAAGTAATAAAATGTACAAGTCTGTAAACTCACTTGAAGGCTGTACACATAATAGTTATATCTATATGAAGTTCATATTCATAGCATGTTCAAATGACATGATGCTGAAGTTTCACTAAAAGTGAAAGGTTATAGTCAGCTGTCTGAAGACAAAAGTAAGTCTACCTTGGTATATTTATGTATTAGAAATGACACACAATAAATACAAATAGGGTTTTTCAATTTATGAGTGAAATATGGTCTGTGGTAAACATAACTTAACGATACTTGGACATTTAGTTTTAAACTGATTTTACAAATTGCAAACATACATTTTTTGTTTTTGTTTTGACTATAGGTTTTGTCATTCAAGTTGTATAGTCAAACTATCATCAGTTTATATTTACTGGACCTTGCTTTATTTATAAGCTGAAAAACTCTATTATAAAAATCTATCTGAAAATCTCAAAAGGGGTTTTTATATCACAGCTGGATCACTTGCTAGGAATAGGATATCGATGTTTAAAAAATGCATTTTTAAATGTATATGTATATATTTGTCACTCAATTTAATTGAGATAAAACAATACTACTACTACTACTGATTTTGCCATCTAGTTACAGAGATTGCTATATGCTTTGATAAATGTCTTATACAATAACATTTAATGTATTATAAAAAAGGTTCACTGACACTTGCAACTACTCCTCATTTCCTTCAACACTGAATTATTTATCTTGAATAAACTGTAAGAATTCAGTCACTGCCCTTGACTTTTAAAAATGTACAAACGTCAGAAAGTCCTGTTATTGTGCTCCATCGCAGGTCAGCTGAAGTTCATGTAAGATGTTAAAGCTTATATTGTATAAAAAAAGCAGCACAAATGGGAGCAGCCCTGACCTTGTCAGCGCTTTCAGTGTTTTTCAGCTAGTTCAATAACATACCGTTCTTCCATTCTATCTCTTTTCATTTTCAAAGCAGAGCAGAACTGCTTTAAAGATTCTCTGTACTGTGTTCACTCACTCAGTACTGCTTTACTGGAACTCAGCCATTTTATTTCTGGCTAAATGAATGCACGGATCCCTTCAGTGTGACTGAGAGAATCTGAATGATTTGGGATGCACGACATGAGCTGCATTGCCTCAGACATGCAGAGGACACCCTGTACTCTTTGAGAATCCTGTCGTCTCTTGAATATGAATCGATGGCAGAAGAGCGACGATGTCTTCCTCTGTCTGTAACCTCCTCCCAATATCACAGAGAAACACAACAGCCTAAAGTACAAAGGGAACAGAGTGATAGCGAAGCATCAGAGGAGCACAGCAGTGCTCAGTCCTGCCTGAGCTAAGCTCCGCCCCCGACTCCTCCCCCTGCCTTCCCTTTGGATTAATTATGCAGCTCACTGCAGCATTTTCAGTGTTGCCTGCAGCTTGTCCTGCCACAACTCCCCGTTCCTCTCTCTCTTCCTCCTCCTCTTTCTGCCTTTCCCTTCTTTATTCTTACCGCCTCTATTCTTGGAGGTCTAAATTTGATTAAATTCTCCCCCCACCCTCTCTCATTCCCTCCTTTAATTCTCAGCTTTCTTACAGCACCATAACAAGAAGTAAGGCTGCAATTCAAGCTCATCTGAAAGCACTCTGCTGCTGCACACATAAATAAAGCTTCAAGCACTGCATCATGAAGGGGAGCTAATGCCTGGACGAGAGCGTTTAACCCATGTGGGCTCAGACCGTACTCTCTCTGACAGTGGCTACTGGATATGGGATGGATACATCTGGCAGTAAATGATGCAATTACTCCAAACTGTTGTCTCTGTTAGGTTTGATTATTGTATTTATTATTATTATTATTTTATTTTTATTTATGTTTTTTATATTTTTTGCATCTTTACCAAAAACTATATTAAATCTGTAGGATAATAGGCATTGATGTAGCTCAGAGAAAAGGTCTTACTTATAATTACAGCTAGGTCCATATATATTTTGACACAGGCACAATTTTTTATTATTTTAGCTTCTGACCCAAACATATTTAAGTTCCAGTTATATAATGAACGTGGGTGTGCACTCTGGGTAAAGTTAACTCTCTGAGCTTTAATTTGAGGGTGTCAGAAAAGGAGAAAAGGTTAAGGAATTATAGCTCTTTAATACATACGTCCAAACCCATAAGACCTCTGTTCATCTTCAGAACACAAATTAAGACATTTGTGATGCAATCAGAGAGTCGTCTGACCCTCTCTAGACAGCAACACAACTGAAGTGATCCCAGATCCAGAAATGTAGTAAAAACATCAATAAAACAGTCCATGTGACAGTCTAAGTGGATCAACTTCCGTTTTGCGAAGCTAGAAGAATATTAGAAGCTAGAGGTGGAAAATTCATGCTAATTTTAACATCACTCGTATGATTTTGTACAATTTGTCTAAACCCCAGATATGGGGTAGGGGCAGGGTTTTTCGAACAAATTAATATGAATCGGACTACTGGTAAAATACGCACAAATTAGCAAAAATCGTATGAATTTGTACGAATTAGCCAGCTTGTAAAATATGTTATTTTTGTTGATCTACTGATGTCACATGAACTGTTTTACTGATGTTTTTACCACGTTTCTGGATCAGGGATATTTCAGTTGTATTGCTATCAATGGAGGGCCAGATGACTCTCTGATATCGTCAAAAATATCTTAATTTGTGTTTGGAAGTCTTACGGATTTGGAACGACATAAGGGTGAGTAATTAATGACAGAATTTTGGGTCAACACACCTTTTAATCTGCAGACTGGCTCTGACTTTCTTCAACTAGTGTCAACTCATTCAGACTGTAAAATCAAGGGGAAATCGGGGGGAAAAAAATCACGTTGTGTATTTCAGGCTTTGGTAGGTATAAAGTCTGGAGCTGATTCAAAATGTGCCATGTGCATTTGAAAGCTGTTGCTGTGAACCCACACCATGCGGTCAAAGGATCTCTCTACAAACAGATAATTGTGATTTCCATTATTTCCAAATCCTTCAGAGAGATGGCAGGAACATTCAGAGTGGCCAAATCAACATTCTGAGAAAAAAAAGAGGAAAAAAAAAACAACCTCAAAAAAAGAGCTCAGCAAGATTAAAATATCTGGACGTTCGATGAGGACAAGAGTGGTGGACGATCGGAGGATCTTCTCCATGGTAAAGAAAAAACCCTTTCACAGCATCCAGCCAAGAGAAGAACACTCTCCAGGAGAAAGACGTGTCAGTATCAAAGTCTAGAATCAAGAGAATACTTCACCAGAGTAAAAATAGAGATGGTTCACCACAAGGTGCAAAAAATACATAATTAGACATTTCCAAAAAAATGTCAGAGTACTTCTGGGAAAGCAATCCTTGGTCACTGAAATTAAGATCAACCGGTAACTGAATGACAGGAAGAAAGGCACTGTGTTACTGAAGTTTAGTGAAGACATGACAGAAGACAGAAGCAGCCGGCTGAAAAGCAAATCAAAGTTGATTGGGCAGTGCTTCATAGTAAAAACGGACGATGACCCAAAACATACAACAACATACAGCAAGCCAGGAGTTTTTGAAGGTAAAAACGTGAAATATTCTGCAATGACCTCAACCGGATGGAGCATGCATTTCACTCGCTGAAGACAAAACTAAAAGCAGAAGGACTCAAAAACACAACAACTGAAGTCAGCTGCAGTAAAGGCTTGGCAAAGCATCACAAAAGAGGAAACCCAGTCTCTGCTGATGTCACTGCCTTCACAACATAATATTACAAATTAATGTTTTGTTCATGATTATGAATGGTTGTAATTCCTAAGCGTTTTAGTAATTTAGTGATATTTTTGTTCAGCCACTTTAATTAATGCTTAATACTGAATGTGCACTTGAACTTCATCTTGACACTTTGTTTACTGTTCTGGTGGCATACAGAGTCAAATTTAGGAACATTGTGTCAGTGTTCAACCGTATATGGACCAAACTGTATAAGTTCAAGCTGTAAAAAAAATATGAAGTTCACCAAGTCGAGGATTTGGATGCTATTTCTAGTCAGCTTAGTAAAAATGTACCTCTGTTGCTCGTACACCACTGATGATCTCCCTCGTCTTTTAGGTGTAGCTGATGCATAGTTTATTGCACGTAACATGGTAAGAGTGGAATAAAAATATTTCAATCTGATTGGTTGACTATAAATAATTTACAGGAGTCAGGGTGAAATGGTTGAAACCAGATATCAGCTAGATATCCACCGGCGTGTACAGTACCCTTTCTTCTGAATTATGTCTGTACAGTAGATACCATTATTTTTTCCAAATATTAGTAGCTAGTATAATGTAAAATAAGTATATTAAGTATTTAAAAAACAGCTATTTTTGTGCAATTACTTCATACACAAACACATTTAGCTCTGTCAACAGCTCTGTCTGAGCCAGATTCTGTTACATCATAATGCCTGTAATCATTTCACAGACTTTGTGAAACATGGTTTGACAGTTTTGCAATTGTTTTTGAGTCCTCGGACTGATAATACATTTGTTTCTCACTGTTACTGAGCTATGACAGTCCTTATAAATCAATATATATTTCAGACATTTAGATGATATGTTTTAAGCTTTCAACTTTTGTCCTTGCAATGGTTCATTAAATTGCCTGCATTCAAACTTTCTGCACAAACAAAACACAACTGGTGTTAACACAGCACATTCATTTATTTACGGAGTTGATAAGAGAAAAAGCATAAATGCTACCCATGCTTGTTTTGAATCTGATGATCTTGCATACAGTATATGAAGTGATGCATTCATATGTTAGATGATCAAATGTAATGTAGATAAACTGATGTTATATTAAGGGCTGCTTTCCATTTATAGCTCTTTGAAAGCACATTTCAATGAGTTTGTAGAAGAAGCAATGCAGAATTTACAATTTTCAATATTTTACAATCATTTTCTAATTTTCAGAATTTTTTTGCAAGACTATTTTGCAAATAATAGATTTATTAGAGTATTTATTTATCTTCGGTAATACTAGTTAATGAAAACACAGTCGTTCATTGTTTATTCGTGCTGGCTCACAGTGCATTAAATAATGTTAACCAACACAATTTGTGATTTTAATAATGCATTAGTAAGATAAGTAAAGATTAATAAATGCTGTAGAAGTAACGTTTATTCTTGGTTCATGTTAACTAATGTTAACTAATGAACCCTAAGTGATGTGTTACCTAAACTTATAAGTGTCCACATTTAGTCTTTTTGCTTCAGTAGTCTAATTATCCTTAATGCAGATTACTCTAAGTGTTATTTCCTAAACCCTAAAATAAATTGTATCGAGCTTCTCTGTTTACAACATATATTTAGCAAATACTTTAAATGTATTTTAGCAAGGGGAAAGGGGAAAAAAAAGCCATATGGCTGGGAATCACACCCATGACCTTGCTCTGTATGTGTTAAACACAAGTCAGTGCAATTAAAGAAAGAGAAAGCCTCTGACGGTCATGCAGTTTCGACAGGACACGTCATCCCGCATATCAAGACAGAGCAGATCAGTTTGAGTGAAGCTCTCAGAGGATAGGAATAGTATTTCTGATGTACCGCACCGGTGTGGTTAAATATCACACAGTACGATAAACACAGGAATAAGAGTAATGTTTGAAGTGTGTATGCTGCACTGTCAATGGGGGCTGGGCGCTGCACCATACCGCAGTGCTTGAAGCTTTCAGCACACCCACTCCATCATCTCCGCTCTCTCTCTCATGCTCACCCACAGTGCCCCTCTGTCTTTATGTTCCTGTACCATCCTCTCAGTCGCCGACACACGCTCCTCCCTCTTTCTTCTGTCCTACATTATAGTCTCACACTTTCCTCTCCTTTACACTGCTTACACAACACCACTCTCTCATGTTTGCATGCACGCTACAGAAAATACATACACTCATAGCCCTGCACACTCCCTTTAAAGTATCAGCTGGCACAGTACACCTCTGAATCGTCCTAAGATTAATCAGCTTGTCAAAAAGCCCAGCAGGATGACCGGTTGTACTTCTTCTGTAATGAATCGATTGCCCATCGCGCATGGATTTACCTGAATGTTTTAATTAAAATCTGTAATGAGCTCAAACTTCTTGCCTTGTTGACTCCCATTAGCTCATTCCCATTGTTTAAGGCCTTTAAGTACCTCAAGAAATCGAACAGTGCACTTTTCAATTTTGGTATTGATGTGTTTGCTGTTGGAGTCGGAAGTTGGGGCAGGACATTTCGAAGGACATGTCCTTTTTTTGAAAGAACTAGCCAATGGCCTTTAGTTAAATCAGTTTCTTAAGGCTGGAGGAAACGAGGAAGCTATCACTGGGAATGATATGCTTGCTATTGCTAGTCAGAATGACTGAAATAATTAAGAAGGAGGGGTATTCGCATTAGAAAAAGCATTTTATTTGGACACGTTCATTAGTGAATGGTTTATTTGCATATAACAAGCATTTAGACAACCCAGGCTAATTGGATAAAAAGGTACCTGGGGAGTTATTTCTGCTGATATTGCTCACAATAAAATGTTACGTTGATTCTTGAAAGCATAAAAGCAGGTTGAATTTGAAACAGATGAACATGATTCTGGCAATGTTTTATCATGATAACCGTTGTAGGTTTAGGAAATGATGTGTATATGTAATGACAAATATCGTACGATCTACACTAAAAACTTAATCGCTATTGTTAACAAAAGCAAATGCATAAAAAGTTGTTTTGTCACGCCAGCATGCCATGTTAGCTTGCTTCTACAGGTCTTTGAGCATTTTCACGATCAATACGACTCATGCAATGCTGTACCAGGTGCGCTCCCGAGCAAGTTTACCAATCCACAGAAATGGAGCTGTTAACGTAATGCCAATGTTAGAATGTATTAATTATACATTCATCCACTTTGATAACTGTGATAACACAGTATTTCTTCATCCACTGTTTAAAAGTGGTTTGAGGTGATGGTGTTGTGCAAGGAAATACGTTATTTATAATTACGTAAAATATATAAATGTGTAATTAATCAGTAATCTGCCTCTGTAATCACAATTCGTAAGTGAAGTAATGAGCCCGATCTTATGGCAATTCATATGTATTTTATGAGGGAGCTAATTCTTACAAATGTGTATGACCTCACTCCTACGAATTCATAAAATTTTTTAATCGTACAAATTTTATGAGTTGAAATTTCGTATGAATTTGAAATTCGAATGACTTTCACTTAACCCCGCTTCTAAACCCACCCGTCACTGGGGTTTAGACATATCGTACAAAAGAGTGAGGTCGTACGAATTTCCACCTCGTATGAATGTGTACAAATTGTTCATGGGACTGTGTTGGAAGCAATCATTTTTTTAACTTCCACTAAAGTTCATTTTAACTGGAAACAGCAGTGAATTGTATGTGTATGTATGAGTTTTGCATAAATGTACTGTAGGTAGAAGTGTGTTTTTCCACTGAGCCTGAGTTGCACATAGATGACCTCACAACTGAAAAAAAAAAAAAAAAAAACCCAAACAAAAAAAAAACACTGGGTATTTAAGAGCTGAGGTCTAAAAAGCTGTCCCAGAGAAACATTAGTTGAGCCATTAGAGGCTACTGTAGTAGCACTTGCTAATTGGCTGTTGTTTATCTTTCCTTCATTTATAGTAAGACATGGCGCCCTCTACTGGTTGGAAAGCATATACACTTGCACAAAAGTGGTTGATGGTTTTGTAATGCATCACTTACTGTATCATTTTTATAGGAACTTTTAACCCTTGATTACTTTAGCTGTTAATGTGCTTTTTCTTTTTTATTGTTTTATTAATAAACAGTTTTATTATTTATGATATACTGTTGTTTAATTTTATTTAAATAAAATAAATCTTTTCATTCTGCTCTCACATAAAACCTCTCTTTAACATCACCCATTTTAATATTTCTATAGGGCAAAACAACTACCACCACAGTCAGTTACACAACAAAGCGTTCAGAGAGTTGTACTCTATTTATCCTTCATAATATAACTGTTGTGTTGACCTTCAGTATAGTAATAAAGGAACATCATGTAGAGTATAATGCTGGATTTTGGGTTAACACAGTAGTCCAATCTGCACTGTCTCAGTACCAAATCACAAATGCAGATTTTGTAATAAGAACATATTTCAGTATTTCATAAAAATAAAACATAGACATACAGACAAGTAAAAAATACATATATTTTTTTAAATTTTAGGCAGAACATTTTAAAATGGCCACTTACCATATGTACCAAATGTCCCAAAGAGAAACTTATAGAGATGTCAAGCCAAAAGCCTCAGAAAAACACTATATTGCCTTAAATGTTCTTTCCTGATGTGGCTTTAGAGAAAACGCATTGGTTTTAGATGTCCAGTGTCATTCACACTAAACTGACACAGAGAAGATCAGCTGATGCAGAAGGAGAGGAGAAAATACATGCAGGATCTTTCCTCTCCTCACTCAGCCCTTCAATATTTTACTGCTGTACTCACCAGCAGTGGCTCCTGATTGGCTGAGCTGCTGCACAGTAATGCATGATCTCGCTTTTAATTGGATAGAGGCAATTTATGAGGCCTGTCCAGCATTATTCCTGTTCGCTCTTGCTCATTCTCCCTCTCTCTCTCTCTCTTACACACACTCACACACACAGAGAGAGGACAGCTGAGCTTTGCAATATCAGATACAGGGGATGAATGTAATGAGGAGGAATATGTAAGAGAGGGATATGAACACTTGGAGAGAGAACACATTAACACATTTACTGTAGCTTAACAGACATTTTCATTGGAGAGCAACATTCAAATTAGGAAAAGCACTGGCAATTATACTAGATCTAATAATATTAACGGAACCACTTTAATTAATTTCAAGAGTAAACAGAGAAGTACAACAGCTGGAGCTGTATTTGAGTGTGTGTGTGTTAATAGGGAGAGACTTGGTGTATGATTATGAGTTAATTAAATGATTGTGAAAGAGATTAAAAGGTTGTGATGGGACAAAAGATGGGAGTTAGACGCTTTGTTGCTTAATAGATCAGTTCAACAATAAATGAAAATTGGCCCGAAAAGACGCTCCATGGGTTTATTTCTTACAGCTTATCATCTCACAGGACATTAATTTGTGGAGTAGAGTGGATTATTGTGATGTTTTCATGTTTGACCTTCATTCTGACGACAACTGATTTAATTATACATTTCTCCAAATCTGTTCTGATGAAGAAACAAACTCATCTACGTCTTGGATGACCTCAGGGTGAGTATTTTCAGCAAACATTCAGTTTTGGCCGAACTGTTTCTTTAAGACATTTATGTGGGCAGAATCTTTTTCTTGTGGTCTAGAGACTTTCACAACTTAAACAGGGCAGCTTTGATCACTTCTCGGTCTTTGACTTTATCTGGGCATTCGTTTTAGCCTCATCTATAACCTAATATACTGACAAAAGAACCAACAACAACTGATTAAAATGTGCACTTAGTTCTAGACTTTTGATTTTTGGTCAAGATGAACCATTTTCTCTGCTGAGATTATTGTGACACGACTTTGTGTATGATTGACTGATCAGCCCGTGTTAATATTAAAATAAATAGAAGGACAGAAAGTAAGCGACTCTATTTCACCTCTAGATGGCGATGTTTACTCTTTTGTTGTTGCAGGATGTAATTAGACTGACTGCTCATATGAGAATGAAATAAAAGGTATATCTAATTTGAATACAAACACAGAACGGTGTCCGATATGTGTGTGGCACGTCCTGATTTTGCCAAGTACTATGTGTAGGTCAGGTCTAGTTCAGCATATGTTGTTGACACCTAAACCTCCCCTAAGCCATGATTAATGCTTAAAATCAAAGGAAATGATAGATGACTGACACTGATGTACGAGCACCAAACACTGATTGTCTAAACTTCACAAAAACAAACAAACTGTAAACTGTTTCTTAAAATCTGATTGGTCAATCACAAAGTTGCACTTGATAAAATCAGGTTAGCGATGTGAGTTCAGCGGATACTCTCTACAATGGCACTATTGTGACGTTACGGTGCCAAAGTGATAAATAAAGTCATAATTTTTGTTTTCTTTCTCATAGATTCATAAAGTTATGGTTGAACCACTGATAGCAGATGGACTATTCTGACGATGTCTTTCATATATTTCTGGACCATAATACTACTAATATTAATAATAATAATAATAATAATAATACGTTTATATAGCGCTTTTCAAACACCCAAGGACACTGTACATAAGGATAAATAAAAATAGGCATGCAGAAGCATTCAAGCCTCCCAGTATTCATCCAAAATATCTTAAATTGTGTTCAAAGATGAACAAAGCTTTTGAGTTTGAAACCACATGAAGGTAAATGATTAATGACAAACTTTTCATTTGGGGGTGGAATGACGACCCTAACGTAAATATAACTTTAAGAGATATATAATAATAAAAAAGTACACACTGTTATTAGCTATTATAAGTCAAAGATCAATAATTCATTGCACTCAAAATGTTTATTTAAATGTAAATAATACACAACCAATACACTCTATAGTTTGGAGAAAAGATAAAATCCCACTCACACACAGTAGAAAAAAAATAAAATAAAAGCTTTTGTTTAATATGCAAATAAATTAAAATAACAAAATAATCCACTAGATTTATTACAATCAAGTTTTTGTTTTCATTGGTGTTGTGTTGTAATATTTGCAATATGATAAGATGTTATGAGTATGTACAGATATATACAGAAATATTTTATTCTTCTGATAACTGTAATTTCTTGCTGCACTCCACCTACATTCACTGTCTTAATTTATGTCTCCACAACACTGCAGTTCAATTCTAAAAAACAAACAAACAAACAAACAAAACAAAAAAAACCTAACAAGCTGGTTTTTAGCTTTTAAAAGTGCACAAAGGTGCAGCTGCTACTAGACAAAGTGCTGTGTCTCAGCGCAATACAGAAACTCCATGATGGTGATTGAACAAAACAGTTCAGTGTCCTGGAGAGAAAGAAATATGACAGAAAACTCAAAATCTGGGTGTATCACACTTCAAATTATTTATCTCATACTCTAAGCTCATTATTCAGCCAGGTTAGTAATTAATATTGAACAGTAAGCTTTTTTTCAGATTTTCAGAACTTCATACTGTGTGTTTAAAACCCTGATCTTAATTCAGGTTTAAGATTTAACACTTTGTAGTGAGTATTTTACCCCAAAATGAAAATGAGATTATCTGCTGACCCCCAGAGTATCCATTATGTCGCTGACTTTGTTTCTTCAGTAGAACACAAACCAAGATTTTTTTTTAACTCTGTCGGTTATATAATGCAGGTCAATGGCCACACAATGCTTGAGAGTAAAAAAAAAAACATGCATAGACAAATCCAAGTTAAACCCTGCAGCTCGTGGCGATGCATTGAGGTGTTAGGACAGAAAGCGGTCAGTTTGTGCAAGAACTGTGTCTGACTGTCCTGAGCGTGCGCACAGTATCTGGTTGTATGTGCTCTATTGCAGTTTATGCAAGGGTCCGATGACTAAGCAAAATGGTAATTACTTGCACGTATCCTGATTGTTCAAACCAACTTAAACCTAAAAGACTGCAATTGCTTGTGCAAACTCATCCACCAGAGCACGTATCCCATGCACCGGATACTGTGCACACGTTCAGGACAGTTGGAGATTGTGGTGTTCTACTGAAGAAACAAAGTCACTTACATCTTAAAAGCAGATAGGTGAGCTATCATGTTAACTCTTTAAGACCCACTAAAAAATTACAAAATACCATTAAAAAGTATAATTTAATCAGGGCTTTTATAGGTAACTAAAGCTATAATTAAAAAGGGGAAAATGAGGGGGAATAAAATGAAAAATGAAATGAAAACTATATGAACTATAATGAATAAATTAAATTGGCAAAAAATAAATAAAACTTAAATAAAATAAAAACAGAAACTATAAAAATAAAACTTATTGAAATATTGATTAAAGCTATAATAGAGTAGTTTCTCAATGATACTAAAATAACAATGTGTTTAAATTTACCTTTAAATGATACCAGGCCATTGGTTTCTGAAGCTGGTGTGTCTTCATCTTTAAAAGAAAAATTGTGAAAACAAAGATTGTTTTAATATTTTGTAATAGACCTATAGCTCTGAAACATTATCAGAATCCTGTATTTGTTATACTGTATGTACTGTAAGCATAATGCCTGCTTTCTGTTACAATATTATGATTCAAGGGAGTAGGTTTGCTTTTGATATTGACGGGGACCAAAGAGCCACTCACACAGTTTTCCATAATATCACATATTTGTCCCAAATGATTGATAATGTTCATAATGACTTTATCCTAGGGCTAAGTCTACGCCCCTGTATGATGTGATTGATCATGCATATATGTTTTTAGGTCTATTACTGTACCTTTAATCACACCATCCTCATGAACAGCTGAAGCACGGTCAGTGATCAGTTCTTCTTTTTCCTGATATTCTGAATGATAACAGAAAGAGTGTTACATTTAATAATACAAAATCATAGTGTTGGCTTGTAACGCAAGCTAACTTATTAAAACACTAGAGAATCTGTTCACTTGTTGAGTCACTAATAGTTAGTCACCTTAATATACTTGCAAAGTATAATGTTTGCAAACATAGTTTACTGCCTAGATTGCAATGCCATTAAAAGCAGATACCTTTCAGCTCTGATGGTCTTCTGTCCATGTATTCCTTCATGGGTGAAGTAGTTTCTGTAGAGTGATCAAAGACCCATATAAGTGTATGTCACACACACACACACAGATACACAATGTAAAGTGTAAAGCTTACTGTTCTTGGAGTCGGTCATTGAGAAAAACAAATCCTCTTGTGTTGTTTCTTGTACCTCTGATGATAAAAAAATGAATGTTTTTGTTAAGAAATATTTAAACAAATAGACTAGATCACATTGGAAATACATGTAAAATGTAATTCAAAATACAAACGCTAATGCTACATGTAAAATGTAGTCATGTTCACAACAATAAATCACAAATCCACGTTTGATCCAACATTGATTGTCTTTGTGTTTTTAGTTTTAACATTTGAGGTCAGTAATAATTGCATTAAATAGATCAATATAGTGACAGCAAATATGTTTACAATGTCACACAAAAAATGCTGTTTTGCTGTCTGTTGAACTTAATATTCATCAAAGAATCCTTAAAAATGTGTCATGGTTTTCAACTTTATAATAATAATAAGAAATTAAGCAAATCAGCATATTCAAAGGATTTCTGCAACACTGAAGACTACGATAATGATGCTGATAATGCAACTTTTCACCAAATAATAGTTATATGATAATGATAGAAATAAACAGCTATTTTATAAATTACAATATTATTTGAAAAATGATACTATATTGATACTATAAATGATACTATATACTGCAACAGCATTAAGAATTTCAGAAGTACAGTATATGTACTGTATTGATATCTAATTGTACCTGTTTTACGGCTGACTTTTAGAACGATGCATCCAATGATCAGGATGACAATACAGGAGACGAGACATCCTGAGATGGCCAGCAGTATTTTTCGTTTGAATACTGTAATAAAAAGGAAAATGCACACATTTAGCTAAAGTAAAAAATATATAAAAATACAGTACAGGCCAAAAGTTTGGACACACCTTCTCATTCAATGTGTTTTTTTTTTTTTCATGACCATTTACATTGGTAGATTCTTACTGAAGTCATCAACACTATGAATGAACACATGTGGAGTTATGTACTTAACACAAAACAGGTGAAATAACTGAAAACTATTTTAAAATTCTAGTTTCTTCATAATAGCCACCCTTTGCTCTGATTACTGCTTTGCACACTCTTGGCATTCTCTGCTTCAAGAGGTAGTCACCTGAAATGGTTTTCACTTCACAGGTGTGCCTTATCAGGGTTAATTAGTTAATTTCTTGCTTTATCAATGGGGTTGGGACCATCAGTTGTGTTGTGCAGAAGTCAGGTTACTACACAGCTGACAGCCCTATTGGACAACTGTTAAAATTCATATTATGGCAAGAACCAATCAGCTAACTAAAGAAAAACGAGTGGCC
>JAUCMU010000048.1:3211782-3221826 GCA_032275025.1 Enteromius treurensis | reverse complement strand
CTTACCTCTTACCTACCTGTGCTAATGCTATGTCTCTGTTTCTGTTGTGGAAAAGGAACCTACCGGAGTGACTTACCTGTGAGGTGTGGACTGGCACCGACTTCCTGAGATACCTACCCGGGACACTTACCTGAGCAAAGGAGCCTAGCTCTATGTTAAATGAACTTACCTGTTATACTCACCTGAGACACTTACCTGAGCGAAGGGGTCCGAGAGAAATCTGTGGTTTTTGTCCATGTTATTAAAGTCAACGGTGACCAAAACATTAAGGTTTTAAACGACTTGCATACGTCTTAAAATGTTTTTTTTTTTATATATATATCTTATTATGCAGAAGAAAATCATACAGGTTTGAAAAACATGAGTAACAAAAATAATTGATTGTTTGCTCTTTATTTTGATTATTCATGCAACACTACATTGACATATAATAGTGTTTCATCAAATAACTGTTTTACTTGCAAGTAGTAACAACTATAGTAATAAATGAGTTAAGGTCAAGTTTCCTAATGAAAGTGGTGAAGTGCAAGGGCAAAGAACCAAGCCCTGAACATAAACACTTCTTGACACTTCACCTGTCACTAAAGTCACACCAGCAACCAAAGCAGTTCATACGATCCTCAGATTAAAAAAAATCTTTAAAAAACGCATTCGCATAATTACCTTCGATCTATTTAAGAGACAAATGCACAGTATGTGTTTACAGTGTTTCTCAGCCCTGAGCTCAGATTGCACTGACAGCCTTAGGTCTTTATGTGTATAATTTAAATGCTAATGAAAGCTCTTGTCGGCAGAAGCCAGTGGGATTTATATACCCACAGCTGCTGAACCCATCGAGGGCTGTAGACCGTCCACTTCCTGTGCTCCCCTCATGGTGGGGAAACACACACTGTCATCTGAGCTCCGCCAGTAAGCCACATGAGCCAGGGCTCAGAGAATACACTCCAAAGGTATAACACTATGAAGTAATCAATGTTTGAAGTAAGCAGACCCTGTGCAGTAACCGGAGCTGACCCCTTCACTTTCATCTGTCCCCCACACATGCAGGACACTCACCCACAATCTCCCGAACAGTGACGGGCTGTGCCAGAGCGACGGGCTCGCTGCGGCCTCCGGCATTCACCGCCACCACACAAATGTTAAGTAGGTCTCCGGTTGCCAGGCCACTGATGACAAACCGGTTGGATGTGATGAGCTCTTTATTGGCAACCACCCATTCAGAAGCTGTATAATGTAAAAACAGACAGATGATGAGAACCTATGAGTTTTAAATCCTCCTAGAGACATAAACAAAAGTACACTCATAATTATAAATATTTATATGACTGGTTGTAAACTGACTGGTTACAGACGGCATATATATATTTTCCCTATTTTAAGAGTGGTATGGCAAAACATGTTACCCATATGGCACTATATAATGTTCATATTTGTATGTTCTCTGGGTAGTTGAAGATCTACAAAATCCCCATATGTTGTGCATATGTTTTTTATATGGTAGCAACCACAGTTCAACAATACATACTTTATATTTATGTAAATATCAAACAATATAATGCATATTAAAACAAAATACATACAAAACCTGCATGTTTACACATACATTTTTGTTATACATTTTTTAATGCATTCCTATCATTTAAATCTACTTATATTTTTAACTTCTTGACAGGGACAAGTTCATTACATCTATCTATCTATATAGGGTACACACATGCTAATATTTGAAATGGTTCCAATTGTTCCAGTTTTTAACAATATATGTTTTTACTTCATTTAATATATTTCATATATGGATATGTAACATATGACCATAAAAGAAATACACTTTTGACATTATAAAATATAAAAAATATTAATATAACTAGCAGTTTGACATCAAATGTCATTGGAAAATGATATATTTCATGTACACCTAAAAAACCTTTCAGTATGGCTTTCAATAGTTCTAGCAAAATAATAATTTCTTTTAATTGCATTTTTTTAATCTCTCGCCACAGGAACATATCAAATCAACTAGTAAAGGCAAAAATTATATATTATAATAAAGCATTATACATTCCTAAAAATGTGTTGTTTAATAGCAGAAGCCTGTGGATGTTAAGCGTCAGCTACCCAGTTAAACATCAAATATGAGTTTCCCAACACACCAGCGGTGATGTCAGTATACATCCACAAATCTAAATGTGGGGTTTGCAGATATGGTGACAGTTGGTTGAAAGCATCCCTACCTAATAGGGAGACCTAGAGGAGCTGGCTGTAAATCAGTCTGCGGTGACATCTCAAAGACAGGTGCTATAACAGACTGTCATTTAACCCACTTTTCTGATGACATCTGATAGTTCTACATGGTTCAATTTCAAGAAGAAGGCACGATGATTGAAACCCTATCCCTCAGCCTAAAGAGCTTATCAGCAATACTGTGAGAATATACGCACATCCTTCCTTGCAGTATTCCACGGTATATCCATCCAGCCCAGAGCCAATGTTCTCCGGGGATCTCCACTTCAGAGTGACTGAGGTATCAGTGACATCATCCACACTGAGGCTCTGTGGGGTGCTTGTGGGCACTGCACATTCATGAGACACATATATACAAAGAATTCATAGCAGAAAAATAGACCTGAAAATATTAAATAGAGCAGATGAATGGATGAATAGGTGGGGTTGATTGGGTGGATTGGTGTGTGGATTTATTGGCCTGATGGATGGGTGAATGGGTGGGCAGACTGGGTAGATTTGGTAGATGGATGAATGAATTGGTAGGTAGATCGGTGGATTATTGGGTGGATTTGTGGGTGGATGGGTTGATTGGGTTGATGTATGGATAAATGGGTGGATTTGTGGATGGATGGGTTGACTGGGCTGATAGGTGGATGAATGGGTGGGTAGACTGGGTAGATGGATGAACGATTGATTGGGTTGATTTGTGGATGGATGGGTTGACTGGGCCGATGAATTGATGATTGGGTTGGTATATTGGGTAGATGGGTGGATGATTGGGTTGATTTGTGGATGGATGGGTTGACTGGGCTGATGAATTGATGATTGGGTTGGTATATTGGGTAGATGGGTGGATGATTGGGTGGATTCGGTGGATGTATGTATGGATACAGTGATTGATTGATTTATTGTTTGGGGAGGTAAATGGATTGATAGAACAGATGAATGAATAGGTGGGGTCAATTGTGTGGATGGATTGATTGAGCGAGTGGATGGATGGGTAGGTGAGATTGGGTGAATCGATGAACGGATGATTGGGTAGATTCATGGATCATGATTCGGGGGTGGATGGATGGATGGGTAAGTAAGGTTGGGTTGCTGGATTGGATGGATGGACTTAAAGATGGATAGATAAATGAATAGATTGGGTGGATTGAGAGGATAGATGTATTGGTGGATGATCGATTGATTGGGTGGGTGGATTAATGGTTGAATGGCTAAATAGGATGGATGGATGTTTGGATAGAGTTAATTTTGTAGATGGATTAACTGGGAAAATGGATGGATGAGATTGGGTTGATGCTGTAAATGGGGGTGGATTTTTTTGGTGGATGGATTGATTGGGTGGATGTGTGCATGAGTAGATGGATGATTGATGTATCTGTGGATTACTGGATGGATGCAGGTGGATGGATGGACTGATTTGGTGGATTCATGGATGGATAGATTGGGTAGAAGATTGATTGACTGAGGGATGGATGTATTGGGTTGATGACTGATTGGGTGGGTGGTATTATGGGTGGGTGGCTAAATAGGATTGAGGGAGGTATGGATGTTTGGGAGGGTGGTTGAATGGATAGATTTGGTGGGTGGGTGGTTTACCTGCCGGAGGAGGTGGTGTTGGTGCTTTAGGTGGCTCTTCTACAGGAGCAGGTTCAGCAGGAGCAGCTGATGAACACATATGCAGGAATATTAGAATTCATTCACATGTATTATCAGTTTACTGCTATATGTCAATAAAATCAAAGCAACGGAAAGCATTTGAGGATGAACTTAATTAACTCTTTTTTTTTTCTGAAGGGTGTATCTACCATTATTAAGCATCTGGATCCAGACTGAAATGGAATAATTAAAACTCATGACCAAACCAAAATGATTTACCCTCAGCTGGTGCATCAGTGGAGGGAGCAGCTTCCTCAGCAGGGCCTGATTGCAAATCATTAGACCTCCATTAATGCAGTGCCACTCTGAAGATATCGCTTGATTAGTACTGTTTAGAATAAGCTTTTTTTTTTTTTTTTTAGTAATAGTAGTTTGGAGCTGCAGGAATAGCATCTTCTTCCACAGCGCAAGCTTCAGCAGATACATATACTTACCTTAACCTAACATAACCTCCCCCTCATGCAGTGGTCACACTGGCTTCCTTGGCAGCAACTGAAGATGTTAATGAAGAGTCGGTTGAAAAGTCATGCCATTTCATTTCAGCATGCAGTGAGAAGTGCTCATCAACCACAGCCTGTTCTAGTACAGACTGACAGCGCACATGGTTGGTGCTGGTGGTTTTTGCACTTAGCAGGCATGCTGAAAATGCAACATTGTTCTAATAGTGTAGATAACTACTGGTGCAATCATTCTTTGTACGTTATGTTAAGGTGTAAAAAGAAGGAAAAAAAAGAGGTCAAACAAAATGCAGAAGGGGAGAGGAGTTTGTTTTGATCTTAAGATGTGGGTTAATGTAAATACTTAAAAAAAAAAAGATTTAAATATTTTACAATTGTGACATTTTTTTTTTACGGTTACACCTAGTTGCTTATTAGCATGCATATTAATAGAATATTAGTCATTTATAAGAGCAAATTAAACACATATTAATGCCTTATTCTACATCCCTAATCCTTCCCAATACCTAAACTTAACAACTACTAACTATTAATAAGCAGCAAATTAAGAATTTATAGTGGAAAAAATGTCATAGTTAATAGTCAACAAGTGTTACCTATTCTAAAGTGTCACCAGTCATTCGTATATGTAGTCTATGCTGAAGTTTCATCTCAACGGGCAGCAGTTTAACCCTGAGCAGCAGGGGCAGAGGCTAGTGTTACATGTTAAATAAATGTTAGAAGATGTTAGGTACACGTTAGAGGAAGGTATAAATTACAATGCTGCTGTAAGACAAGGCTCAAGGATCAAATCACAGTTTTGGTTCCTGCTTTTCTTTTCTTTTTTTTTCCAATCAGCTTATGAGGAAACTCTGGGGTTAGACTACTGATCTATAACAGAGAACGGTATGTTAGACACATATTAGGGAAGCTTCTACAAACATCTAGAATAATGGGTGTATTTACTTTTGTGACAGTTCAGTTTATCTATTATAACTTATAAAATTGTGTTTGCATTACAGTACTTATTTATAATAAGTAATTATTGTAATGCCAACACCTAAGTCATCAGTTATCTTTTTACAACAATGTAAAATTCAGTCACAGTACAGAATTGATGATACTTTTATTCTTTCATCAAAAGAAACTGCTGATATAAGACGTCCATTAAAGTGCGACTAATAGTCATTTTAAATGAGATGCTGTTAGGGTTAGGCACACCATGAGATTTATATGAGTTGTTTAACCAATAACGAGCAGCGTTCAGAAGCGCGGAGTACCTTCCGGAGCAGGTGCCTCGGCAGCGGGAGCGCTTTCCGCCACAGCCGCTTCAGCGGGAGCTTCTACCGGCGTCGCTTTAGCGGGAGGCGCCTCTGGCGCCGGCTCTGCAGGCTTCTCCTCTTTTGGAGCAGCCTTCTTGGCTGACTTTTTGATAGGTGCTGGTTTGGCAGGCATGATGCTTGGGAAAAACTTAACAGGACGGCCGGTCTTTGTAATGGCAATGTATTTTGGGAGGTTTAATTTATACTGCCTCCGAGTATGGACTTTCGGGACTCCTCCTTTTCTTTAAATAGCCTTGATAAATCTGTTCTTATCAACTCAGGAATAGCCCTGAAGGGTCTTTACCTCATTACTCAAACTAATAGTATTGCTTAACTCAGTATCATGTAGCCCATTTCATGCTTAAATATTTCTGACTCTAATTTTACTTTTCTTGTGTGTGCAATATCACTTCTTATCACTTCTAGCCTACTCTACTTTACACTTTATTATCACAAAAGGGCTGAAAATGCAAAGCTGTGCATACTTGCAGTTACAAAAGCCAGGCAGTAGAGGGAGGCAAAATGGAGGAATTAATACTAGAGTTCAGAGTTTATTCATAAAAACACACAAACAGCTGTCATGATGTGTTGTTGGTACAAGGTTGGCATTACCTGAGATCCATTGAGGGCTTGGTGAGGGCTTCTCAGCTTTTTCTGAGATCTTCATAAGTGTTGGATCCAGACTAAAACTTCCCATGGCAGAAACAGAGAAGCAAAACAGAAAAAAGGGCATAGCTGCTGTTCCAAGCAAGCAGAAAAGGGATATGAAAGCTGAAGCCTAAAAAGCTGTTTCAGATCAGTCTCAGATTAGTTGCTGTTTATTTTCCCTTCGTTTATAGTAAGACGTGGCGCCCTCTACTGGAAGCATATACACTTGCACAAAATTGGCTGATGGTTTCGTAATACCACAAAAAAAAGGAACTTTTAACATAACTTTTGCAGTTGATGTGTGAATAACAATATTAATTCTTAATATGTTAATGTTACTGACATTTTCATTACTAGTTATTTTTTTTGTTTTAATAAACATTTGTATTTTGATATTATATGAAAGTCCTCATGAACTGAGAATGCAAAATTGGCTTTGATATTTTGAAATATAAGATATCACTGCACTATAAAAACGGAACTCAATCAACAGCTATTATTTGTGAATGGCAGCTTGTGAACTGATGTAATAGTGTGACTAAACATCACCTTCCTTGCTTGCTACTACTAGCATCATATGTAAACATTTTTTTTTTTCCCCTGAGCCTAGAGGCATTAAAGCGCAGCGTAAATATTAAATCGACTGGTGTCTAAAAACAACCAATAACACAACATTATTAATAATTAGAAAACAAGGATCATTGTAGCATTCAGCTTACTTTAATGTATAAAATCCACAAACAAATCACTTAAACCCATCTAACTAACAGAAAAAAAAAGAAAATACTTTCAACAAATGACCTAAAAAAAATTAAAAGCAATACGCCACTCATGCAGATAAAAGAATAAGTTGTTCAATATGCAAATAAATTACAATAAAAAACAAAAACGATCCAGTAGATGTATTACAATCAATATTTTTTTTTGTTTTCTGTGGTGTTGTGTTGTAAAATTGGCAATGTACAGATATATACAGAAATATTTCATTGATTCGATCATTGTAATTTCTCTCTGTCTGTTAATTCATTTCCTCCTACAATCACTGTCTTTATTTACAGCTGTATCCTTTCACAAAATTGCAGTTCAGTTCTACATTCAAAAAATATATACATAAAAACAAGCTGCTTTTAGTTTTTAAGTTTACAACTGCGGAAACTCCATCATGATGTGACTCCTGGCAAGATGGTTTAGAGTCCTAGAGAGGCAGAAATATGACAGGAAACTCAGGTCTCATGGAAGGATCCCATTTGAAATGGTTTATGGCTCATACTATGATAATTAATATTTACTAGTTGTGTTTTAAGATTTCACACTGTACAGTTATAACCCCGGCTGGAAGTGGAACCCTTTTTATTTGCATGTATAGGGATATTTTTTTCTAAACAACTCGATACAGTCCTACTACTACTAAAATTAGAAAATGCAATGAAAATAGTGGAGTTATTAGTAGCAGTTAAAAGTGCAACTAGGGTTATTATAGTTAAACCAAACCTAGAAAATGTGTTACATAAAATAAAATGAACTTTAATAGAAATAAAACAAATAATAATAAAAAAATTAAATAAAAATTTAATAAGATTAAAAAATATTAAAATAAATAAAAATGTATTCAGAATATATGGAAATGTTACATAAAATAAAAATAAAATAAACAGTTTCTCAATGATACTACAAGAACGCTGAATTTAACTTACCTTTAAATGATGTCAGGCCATTGGGTTCTGACGCTGGTGTTTCTTCATCTTTAACAGAAACAAAATAGTGAGAGTTGTAATTAGATTGTATAATGGACTCGTGGCTCAGAAACATGATCATAGTTTTGTATTTAATGTATAAAAAGGAGAAATGTCCATTAACCCTAAAATACAACACAATTCAAAATACAGAAAAATCTAATTCCTTTCTATTAATGAAGTATTAATATCACTTATTTGCTCATTTTTACA
The DNA here is from genome assembly GCA_032275025.1 of Enteromius treurensis. Lineage (NCBI taxonomy): Eukaryota > Metazoa > Chordata > Actinopteri > Cypriniformes > Cyprinidae > Enteromius > Enteromius treurensis. The sequence continues at coordinate 3,213,588 of JAUCMU010000048.1, read as the reverse complement.
CTCTACTGTACATCAAAAGGGTGCTTTCTGTTTCTATACTATGATGTGATTAGTAGATATCAGTTTGTTATAGGTCTCTAACCTTTAATCACACCCTCCTCATGAACGGCTGAAGCATGGTCAGTGGTCAGTTCTTTTTCTTCTTCTTCTTCTTCCTCCTGACATTCTGAATGATAACAGAGAGAGAATGCAGCCATTACTTTCCCAGCAGCCAGGCTTAAAAACACATAATTATACTTACAAGCAAATTTATGAAAAACGCCAGAGATGTACTAATACTAAATAAAGCCAAGTCATCTTTATTTATAGTATAGCACTTTTAACAATACAGATTGTGTCAAAGCACTCAACAGTTTCAAATTGAAGAATAGAGTGTGACAGAAAACCTAAGGAGAAACCAGGCTCAGTTGGGGGGCCAGTTGTCCTCTGGCAAATTAGATATTTAACATTAAAACGAAGTATAAGGTTTGCAAAATAGCAAACTGCCTTGATTGCATGGCAATGCAAGAGCCCATACCCTCCAGCTGTAATGGTACGCTGTCCATGTATTCCTCCATGGGTGAAGCAGTTTCTGTAGAGTGATCAAAGACCCATATAAATGTAAATATAAAGACATTTTACACACACACTTAAACGTACTGCAAAGTGCAAATCTTACGGTTCTTGGAGTCTGTCATTGAGAAAAACAAGTCCTCTTGTGCTGTTTCATCTAGCCCTGGTAACAATAATTGTTTTTAAGAAATATGTACACTTACATTACAATCATTTTTGAAAATTTGCTGATTGTGACAGATTTTGCCAGCAAAGGTCACATATGCATTTATTTCCTGATTGTACCTGGTTTACGGGTGACTTTAAGAACGATGCATCCAATGATGAGGATGACAAAACAGCAGACGAGACATCCTGAGATGGCCAGCAGTATTTTTCGTTTGAATACTGAAGAAAAAGGCACACATTCAGATAAAGCGAGTTAAATAAACATTTTCTATAAACATTATATTACATTATATTTTTGTTTTAAACATAATGTTGACAGAATATGTATATTTGCACTAAATCGAAAAATGTAACACATTCCGATATTGTTCTAATGCACAAGTTATTCACATCTATACAGTAAATGAAATAAGGTTTATTAGTAAATATTCCCATGACTCACAAATATTATTGGCTATGAAGCCGTCACTCAGAGCGGAGTACAGCGGTCTCACTGTGTTTATTCCCTTGCACTTGAATTCACTTTTGATTGTTTCTTGATTTCCTGTAACTTTGAGCACATCTGAAGAAGTGTTGAGCTCCCGTCCGTCCTTGAACCAGGTGTAGCTCCACTGTCTGCCGTCTGTGACGTTACACCTCAGAGTCATATCTCCGCTCATAATGTCACTCAGTTCAGTCTCCAGACTCAGGAGTGCAGGTGGACGAGCTAAGAGCAAAGTTATATGTTATGGTCACTTGAGTCTTAATATATGTCACAGTGAGCCTTTTAATCACTATCCCTTACTGCTTTTACCAAAATGTGTTTGTGAAATTAATACTTGTCACAAATTCAATCTATGAACTTCCATTTGTTAATTATCCACCACATGGACTCTCACACTGCACAGGCTGTCTGTTTCATTCATGAAAGGATATCACGCAGCATGCTAAACTACACTTTTAAAGTAATTCAGCTTATAGTATTAAACTTGTTTAGTGCAGTGCCATGGTTATATCCCAAGTCAAGTCATGTCAAGTCACTTTTATTTATATAGCGCTTTTAACAATACAGATTGTAGCAAAGCACTGAACATTATCAAATAGAAG
>JAUCMU010000048.1:3185743-3196958 GCA_032275025.1 Enteromius treurensis | reverse complement strand
CGTGTTATACAGCACCTCATGATCTAGATTCACTGTTATCTTAGGCTTGGAAATCTGAAGTGGAGATTCTAGAGGATGAATAATCCACAGGTTAGAGAAGCTAAATACACAACTGTATGAACAATTGACTTGAAACTTGAAAATACAAGTTACAACATGAATCTCACCAGTACTGTTGTCTTGAGACATTGCACACTGCACACTGACTGCCACTATAAATGACCACAAAGATTCAGAGATGTCAGTGTGAAAAGGCATTAGAGTATAGTGATATTTTTATTGATTACCATTGTATTAATAGCAATTGCTACACGGCTCACTGGAATACTCAGGATTGGTCAGTTATGACATTTTGTGATGTTATTTTCTGACAACAACCAGTAAACGTAATTACACAGGCTCACTACATGTCATCTTGACCGTTAATTATATGCTTTATGCAGCACTCGGCTATCACTGATTCAGATCAATGTTCTGTGCCTAATTATTTACTTTTGAGGCAAGTGACAACGTAATTAACAGGATAATGTACATCAAAAATGGTTGTCCTCACAAAATATAGCCCTTTCGTCAAAAGATATGATGTCTTACCTGTCAAAATTAAGATTTTGAACCTTTCCATTTGCAGATGTAGTCAAAGCAGAGCCAGCAGCGAAGAAAGATCTTGCATTTCTTGTATGATCTTGAACGCAAGTTTTGGGTGAACTTCCTTGTTCCTCAAATCTTGTTGTGTCAGTAGCCCAGTTGGTTTAAAAATTCAAAACTCCAGCAAAACAAACAAAATATCACAACAAACATTTACAGCTGTGAAATGATGAATCCCTCCCTTTTCGTTTGAACCAGAAGAAACTTAAACATGTGCACATCAACAGACAGTATGAAATGCCTTTTCGCCTCTCGCTTCAATGCACGTTAATCACATTTGCCCCATAGTTACATCTATTGCAGAATACCTCAGTTTCAAACTAAAAATTGGAGTGGTTAAACTGCATCTAATAGCTTTAACAGTTAAAGTTGGAAACTCAGCTTCCCGAACTGACATGTGGTAAACCAACATCCTGTGAACAAACGCTTTAACAATCAGGCTGGAGGTGGAGCTGCTACAAATGCAAAACTTTTTCTCAAAAAAAAGCACAGAAGTGATGGCAAGAATAATTACAGTTACTGTAGGGTGGTATTTAAAAAAAAAAACATGACTACCAGTGCTGGCAAAACGACTCACAATGAGCACATTTTTTTTCTCCTTCAGTATTATGTAAGTTGAAATTGGACAGAAAATGACTGAGCTACTCCTGTTGGAAAGGGAAGGAGAGGAAATAAAAAAGTCAGTAGATTTTATTATAAGAAGGAACGTAACTTAAGTCAAATGTCAAGTCAGAGGTCAGCCAAGAAGCAAGAAAGAAGAAAGTTACATACACCTAGGATGGCTTGGCAGTGGAAAGGACGTGACATGTGGCCAGGTATGGTTTCCCATACCCAATTTGTGCTCTGCATTTAACCCATCCAAGTGCACACACACACAGCAGTGAGAAGGGAACAACCACGCAAACACACACTGTGAACATTCGGATCAGTGGGCAGCCATTGCTGCGTGCCCGGGGAACAGTTGGGGGAACAATGCCTTGCTCAAGGGTCTCACCTCAGTTGGGTTACTGAAGGTGGAGAGAGCGCTGGTTATTCACTCCTACCACCCACAATCCCTTCCGGACCTGGTACTCAAACCCGTGAACTTTGGGTTACAAGTCCAACTCACCTTCCATAAGCCAAAGAGGGGGCAGTCGTGGCAAGTCAAGATGTCATACTTACGCTTCAGGACAGCCAGGAGCAGGGTTGGGCACCCCCGCCTTAAAGGAATAGTTCACCCAAACATGATGTTTTACTCACCCCAAAGCCATCCTAGGTGTATGTAACTTTCTTTGAGTCGAGTTCCGGCTTCTTGGCTGACCTCTGACTTGACATTTGCCTTAAGTTACATTCTTTCTAATAAAAATACCTACAGTTTTTTTTTTTTTCTTGTTTTTTTTTTTTTGTTACTGGCATTTAGTAGTGCTCTATCGATTCTCTCCTGAGCTTACGTTATGAGTGTGGCTTACATCATACATCGACTTAGAGGTCAGCCAAGCAGCCCGAAAGTCACTCTCTCACGAACACGCAAAGTCTTAAATACACCTAGGATGGCTTGGGGGTGAGTAAAATACGGGGTCATTTTCATTTTCGGTGTGAACTATTCCTTTTCAATAGTCAATTTTGTGAAAAACTTTTTTTTACCTGGAACTGATCATTTGCCTGCGAGCTTTCTGACTGATTTTGCCAGCATGGGTCACATATACTGGTTATTTGAAGCATTGCAGCTGGTTTGAGAGGTTGGTTTAAGCTGGTTTAATATAAGGGAGCATCTGCTGGTCCTAAGCAACTAGTTTCTGCTCAGGACCAGCCTTAACCGCATCTCATGGCCAACTAAGGTGGATTTAGCCAAATAGTTAATATGTCAACCAACAATACCTACTGTACTTCTTACGTCACAGTAAAAAACATTTAGTGTTATAGTCATTGGTGATTCTACTGTACAGAATTTAGAGTGTTGTCCACAGAGCAAAGGTTTCATAGTTGTTTGGGGCAGACCTGACCTAAAATAGATGAATAGTCTTCCTTCCTGCAGCTCTTCTCTCTAGAAATATGACATAGTCTTAGGATTGGTACTTGTCTAACTGGGGCCAAGGTCAGGGAGATTACAGACTTGCTAAACCGACCGTCTGCTAGCTGCCTTCACAGAAGTCTCTCTTTCACCTAGATACTGTAGTATGAAGACTGCGTCTGTTCTCTGAAGAAGCAAAACAAAAAAAAAACCTTCCAAACCTATTAAAGGTTAATCATTTTATTAAAGGAATAGTTCACCCAAACTGTTATCATTTACTTACCCTCAAGTAGTTCCAAACATTCGAAACTCCATCGTTTTGGATTACCTTTGACTTCCATAGTATTTATTTCCTACCATGGAAGTCAATGGTTACCCAAAACAACTTGGTTTGAATACAGGTTCAAACTGACAGAATTTTCATTTTTGGATAAACTACTCGTTTAATGTTATATATATAAAAAAAGATAATAATAATAATAGCAGATGTAATACAGATAAATACCAAAGCTCAGCTTGATAAATATTTGATTCCTTTCTACCAAAGCACTTAACCTCACAATGTAAATGTTATGAAGAGACTGATGTTCAAGTGGGGATCCAAGTGCAAAAGCTTTATTCAAAAACGTAGTCAAACAGGCAGGGTCAAACACCAGCAAACAGTACAATCCAGGCCAAGGCAAAAGAGTAATTCCAATAACAACATGAGGGTTAGGGCAGGCGGCAAACAAATAAAAAACTAGAAAACAGTCAAGGTCAAAAACAGAATGAAACAAGGAAGCCACGAGAACAAGAAACAAGGGTATGGCTTTGCAATAATCAGCGTTTGAGATAGGGTGAGGGCTTCTTTTAAACTAGACAGAGGGGAACACAAGACAGAACCAACCACTGAAAACAAGACACATGCAATACCAGGAACCACTCAGAACATGGCACATTTACAAAGAAGCATGAGGGGCAAGGGACACATGGGAAATGGAAACCATAGGCTCATGGGCGCTCCAGCTGGCGATCATGACACTAAACATGCTCCGTTTGACAGAAGCCTGGCTAAAAACAGGTTACATTAGTTACCATTGCTATGATAATATTTTTTCAATCTTCCTAACAATTATCCGACACTTTTAATGGACAACACACCAACACCATACAATACAAACTGTTTTCTTATAATGACACTAACACAAATTATGTATAGCAAAAAGCTGCAAACATCTCAGAGTAGCTTAATGGAGTGTACGGTTTACGACCAAAAAAAAAGAAAAAAAAGAAAAGAGAAGAAGAGACAGAATTACTGCAGTAAAGGCTTTATTACCGGCAGGACATTACTGCAAGATAAGAAAAATATGTAATATAATTGCCATGTATTCAGTGAATACAAAATATAAAAGCCACAGAAGAATAATAAAAAGTAATCTACTAATCTGCTTCAATCATTTTCTAATAATCGGTCTTCTACATTTGCCACATGTTCTCATCCATGTAACACCCGGTATCTTCTCTGGTAAGGCATCTTGGGAAGAATCTTTTTTCATGCCTTTTCCCTGGCAGTGTTTAGCTGTGATATCTTGTCATGCAGGATACATTGCAAGTCCAGGAGAGACATTTGGTGCTTTAAAAAAACTACAGGCTGAGAACAAATCCTCATGGTGTTGAGGAAAGGGGAGTAAGAGGCAAGGAAAAGTGACATTTGGAATAGTGGAAGGTTGCATTGTCTCATATCATCACATAAATTAACAAACCCCCCTTCTACCTCTGGCACCAGTGCAGTTCTTCTAAAAACAGAAGGTGGTCATCGGTAGGGGCCAATCTTTTATACAGACTAATACCATTGTAGGCAAGTGTAGCGCACACACTGATGTCGATGTTTCCACACCAACAACTTTTCGCCAATTTGAAGCCAGCCTCATCAACATAGATTATTTAATGTGGTTGATTGATCTCCAACTCCATGAGTCTTAATATTCTTTGCTGTTCCTACTGTATTCTGTCTGGGTTTACAGGGTATAGTTTACTGCAAAACACACTATGTAATGACTGCATATTGCATAACCTCAGCTGGATGTATCGGTGATGGAGTTCTTTGACGCTCTGATAGAACTTTTGTATAGTTATTTCATTCATACTCGGACTAGAGTCCAAGAAATGGATGTTATGCTGATTGTTGTTAGCAACCACCATGGAGACAAGCAAAGACAGCAAATTCCTGTTTGTCATTTAGGAGCTTTTCTTTGCTCTTTGAGGGAGTCAGATGTTAAATCATTAGAGTCAAAATACAGTCACATACAGTCACTGTTATAAACGTTACAATTATTAACACTTTGTAGTAGGAGAAGATGCTACAATATCCAGTATCCTACCTGTTCAGTATCCTTTGTCGAAAAATCCAGACAGTGGATGTCACTGTGTCCCAGCTGAGATTTGGCTGTACGCGTTCACCAGCTCCTCTGTATGATAACCCATAATTTATTACAGTCATTCGTAATAAAAATCAGTTATCCTTGTAGTGCCACCACGTATGTGTGTGGATCATTTGCAGATTTATTAGTAAAAATCCGTTGTTTTGGTCTTTGTTAAGCTTGTGTGTGAGAGACGTTCGAGTTTTTTAAATTTGTGTTTACTCATTTTGTGTCAAAGCAACAAGAAATTTTTAATTATGTAGCCTACACGTATGGATGTTGTGCTAACTGTTTAAATAGTTAAGGGAAACCGTTAAAAGAATTGAAAAAAAAATGTCAATGATCATAAATCATACACCATGTGATGTATCGTACACCACAGCAAGCCGGTTAATCTGGCAAAAGAGGAACTGAACCCTGACTAGGCAAGGTTTGTTTTTTCGCAGTTTATGTCATGCTCCGGGTTCCTTTAGGTATCTATTGAGGACAAGCAAAAATACATAGCTTAAAAAGCATTTACATTTAGATAGAATGGAATATATAGAGATTGCATTGCATGTTAACTTGCTTATTGTGCCCAAGAGCTTATTCATTTAAGCTCATATGTCTTACTAACAAGAAACTATGCTTCTAACCACAGGTCGGGAGCTATAGCTCCAACCATGTAAGTTTGCAATGCTGTTTGCAAATATTTGTTTATTTTGAAACGCACTCTAAAGCTGAATACTGACTTGACTTGAGTTAAACTACTACTTTTGATTTAGTTTTTTTTTTTTTTTTTGAAATAGCTGCTTAAAAACATCTGTATTGACGAAAAGCACTACAGTAGGTTACTTGACTTTAAAAAAATAATACTAAGAATTTGTTATAATTATTATTACTATAGATTTAGTAATTTCACTTTTATCCAAAGTGACTTATACTAGAGCAATATATATATATAAATATATATATATATACATATATATACATATATATATATATATATATATATATATATACATATACATATATACATATATATATACATATAGTGACTCATTGTAAATTGGCGAACAGATAGAGGAAGTGATACCTTTGGCATTGCTCAAATTAGTACAAGCTGCAAAGGGAAGTCGTAAGAAAAGAGAAACCTTATATATATATATATATATTTACATAAAATGATGAAGTCAGACAGCGTCCAAAAAGATGAGTTTTCAGACAGAGATCTAGTGTTCTGGATAGGGGTGGCAAGATGATTCCACCAGCCAGGAACTGTGAACGAGAATGTTCAGGAGAGTGATTTTGAGCCTCTCTGTGATGGTACAACGAGGCGTCGATCATTAATAGATCTAAGGCTTCTGGAGGGGATGTTGATTCATAATAGTGAGTGGAAGTAGGCGGGTGCTGAGCCTGCGGCTGTTCTATAAGCAAGCATCAATGTCATGTCTTTGATGCAAGCTGCAATTGGGGGTCAGTGCAAGGAGATCAAGAGAGGTGTAATATTGGCTCTTTTAAGCTTGTTGAAGACCAGTCACGGTGCTGCATACTCAACCATTTGTAGATATTCGATTGTGCTTGCTGGAAGTCCATCCAGAAGAGCATTGCAGTAGTCCAGCCTAGAAATGACTGCATAATGCAAATCTGGAAGATCAAAGCAGTCTTTACAATGTGGTCTTTGAAGGTCAGTTGATCGTCAAAGATTACACCAAGATTTCTGAGCGAATTTGACATGGTAATTGTAGATGAACCTAGCTGGCTGGTGACGTTGTGCTGTAGAGCTGGAGTGGCAGGGAAGACAAGAAGCTCAGTGTTGGTCTGGTTAAGCTGCATTATTATCATCTATGTCATTTTATATTAAATATTTAAATATTATATTTTTGCAAGACCTCCAATTGATAATATATGCCAAAGGGAAGTTTTTTTCTGTACTCCACATATTTCACATATGTAACATTTAATATTTCACAGATTTGAATCTTGATTCTGTATTAAACCTTATTATGACCAGACGTAATACTTTACTTTTTCAAGAGTTGGAGTCTATTTAAGCTGTTCACTTTCGATTAAGATATCAAATAGGATTTCACACAAAGTGCTAAAAATGCACAAAATAAGCAAAAATTTTTGTGTTACAAAGACAAATAAAAAAAAGCATAAATAACAATAAACAGCACACTTTGGGCCACTGCTGTGATGCTGTTCTTTTAGTGCAAGTACAGTCATGAGTCCGCAGCTGCTGTTTCACTGACAGGAAGCTGACGCTAAGCTCACGTCTGTGGTGTGAAACAGGCATAATGCTTTAAAGCATATCTAGCATCCTATAATATCAGCAACAGTTAAATAGCACAAAATTAGTCGTCTATGACTAACGGTGCTTCTTGTCAGCGGTGATGTTAGTAACTGGTTTAATCTGTAGTGCATTTGCTGAATGTACCAGCTTAAGCCATATATTATATATTTAAACCTGTCCCTAAATTTGGGGCCTGGTTAAGTACTTACTGTGATGGATATAGGGTTAGGGTTAACAGTTTGTCCCTCCAGCAGCAGACTTTTTTATATATTAATCAACAGATTAAGTAACACAAAGTAAATGAAATGTAAAACTACATTTATATATCCATTAACATGAATAATGATGAAATACAAACACTCACAAGGTTTTTAACACTTTTAAAGAGGGCATAGAACACACAGTTCCCCCCAATCTCATTTTAATCCTGAGTATCTATAGACTAGTACTGCTTCCTTTATATCTCCAAAAAGTCTTTGGTTTAAAATGTATATATGAAAGATAAAGCTTTATGATTCTCTCCTGGAAGCGTGGCGTGTGGGTGGAGCTAAAGAGTGACAAACACTTGAGCACCGTTCACCTATGGACATATATAGGTATATGAATCATCTTGACCAGGGGGAGGTCCAAGATGGCTGCCTAATCAGATGTGTCTGTTCAAGCTCCTGCACCATGTGTTTTTGAAAGTACAAAAGAGATTAAGTGTGGTAAGTAGGGGTGCAACGGTTCGCGTATCGTGTATCGTACGGTTCATGGTCATTTCCCAAATCATCAAAGTGATCATTTCTCCTTGTTAGTGGAGTCTTGAGAGAGCAGAGCACATGCGTGTCATTATTTAGGTGTTTGGAAGTGGAGCGATGTGATTTCCTCATTATCTTCAGCTGGGCGGTTCCTGTGATAACGAACTTTGCGATGTGCGTCAGCAGATTCGTTAAGGGACATATGCATTGCATAAAATCCTTTTATTAAAAAAAGTTTTATACATATTAGTTTTTATATATAAGCATATTTTAAAAACATATATAAAATGTATGTTTATTTGCAACAGTTATGCTATCAACAATAAAAAGACATTTATGACATTAAAACAGCGACATCTACTGACGCACATCGTGTTGCATTCATTATCACAGGAACATCCCAGCTGCAGATAATGATGAAATTACGTCGCTCCGCTTGACAAGTGCATTCCAAACGACTAAATAATGACACAAATGTGCACTGCTCACTCAAGTTCCCACTAACAAGGGGATAGGGATGATCACTATGATTTGGAAAATGACCATGAACCGTACGATACACGATACGCGAACCGTTGCACCCCTAGAGGTAAGTGTGATTACATTGTCTCTTTCGTGAGCGAAGAAGACATGTTCGGTTTAGCTGAAGAGGAGTTCCCTGCATTACCTGTCACTCTGAGTAAATCACCAGTTATAAAGAAAAGAGCAAATGACGACGGTCGAGCAGCCGTTCAACAGTCATCCAGATGGAATACAGAAAAAGATTTCGGACATGTCAGCTGAATTGAAGGTTGAAGGCTGTTGTTGAGAAGGTTACCAGTCTCGAGCGGCGTATGGGTGGTGTTGAATGGCCTGTGGTTCAGATGCAGCAGAGGATGGATGACATGGATACATATTTGAGTAAACATAATCTGAGGATAGCCGGGATTCCTGAATATGCACACGAATACATTCGGCTTGAGGTGGTCAAAATCTGCCAAAATGTTCTTCTTAGTACAAAGGGCAAGCTGTCAGATGTCGCCTGTATTGTCTTCGACTGATCAGACAAAAGCACTTCAATGAGATTTAATACGGGTTTGTCTTATACAAGAAACTGCCTCAGTTTTTGACTTTGATAGAATTACGGTGCTGCTTTTTTGTTCTTGCGATTTTTGACCTTGTGAAATATTTCAAAAGTCTGAGCTTAAAAAACGTTCTTAAATCAGGTTAACTGTTCCAATCTTTGTGAGTTCTTTAAATGTCATATTTTTATTTTCTAGACAGTTTGAAGCTGACTTTGGTTTTTTCAAGAATCTCAATTTAATGATTAAGATGTTCATTTCTGGAGGTGAGATATGGTTTTCTCATGGTTCAGAGCCAGTATAGGCAGTTCATTACTAAATAATATTGAGGTAAAATTAGAATTGGAAAGACTAATTGTTTTTTATTGGGACAAATGAAACGAGAAACTTCTTGTGAATTAAACTGGGAATTGTTAAAATATAAAACTGGAAAATACCTTAGAAAAGTTGGGGCTAAATTAAAACGTATTGAAGAAGCTAATATTGTCAGTGAAATTTCATCTATTACTAAGGTTTTGCCTGAAAATTTGAAAATATAAATTTATTTAGTTAATTAAGCTGGATAACTTGTATAAATTAAAAGCAGATGACGCCTTTATAAGGTGACTTGAACATGGTGAACAAATGTCTTACTTTTGTAAACTTGAGAAAAGTAGGACTAAATATAGTTCTGTTGGTCAGTTAAATATAGGAGGGGTTGTCTCAGAAAATCCTAAAGAAATTTCCCAATTTTGTTATATGTTTTACTCAAATTTGTATAAATCTACTGATCTGGGCACTTTCAGTAATCTTCTTGCTAATGTCAATTCTATTAGTCATGATGATAAAACTTTATGTGACTTAGCAATTACTATTAATTACAGTTAAAAAAACAACAAGTTGCCTGGTAGGGATGGGATAGCGGCTGAGTTTTATGAGCTGTATTCTGAGCTGTTCGTCTTGCAAGTGTATTCAGAGTGTTTAAATTGCCACCTGTTAGTATGAAGCAAGGTGTCATCTGTTTAATACCTACACCTAAAAAGGATAATCTTCTGATTAGAAATGATTTGCTCTTCTTTTCGTCAGGTTTCATGAAAAATCGTCATATCTTTAGTAATAATGGACTTGTTTTTGACCTCATTGATTATTCTGAACTTACGGAGGACAATAGTTTAATTCTGTTCTTTGACTTCTTTGACTTGACTTTTTTTTTGTAATGCGATGAAAACATTGTATGCTGGGGGAAACAGCTCTGTGAAATTAGGACATGGCACTACACAAAGATTTATTTTAGAAAGAGGTATTCGGCAAGGATGTCCAGCATCCTCTTTCTAATTGTAGCTCAGGTCTTCTGTCACTTTATTAAGGATAGTAAGCTGGAAGGTATTCATATTGCTGGAAGAAGTTTTTAATTGGTCAACTAGCAGAGGAGACAGCCCTCTTTATAAAAAAATCAGGAGTGGAAGCCTCTGCGGAGGCGGGGCGGAAATCTCTGAGGAGATAGGGGCATCTCTGCGGAGATGGATAGAGTAGAAAAGACCTCTGCGGGGGAAGGGCAGGGAAGCCTCTGCGGAGGCGGGGCGGAAATCTCTGCGGAGATAGGGGCATCTCTGCGGAGATGGATAGAGTAGAAAAGACCTCTGCGGAGGAAGGGAAGGGGAAGCCTCTGCGGAGGCGGGAAGGAAATCTCTGCGGAGATCGGGGCATCTCTGCGGAGATGGGATAGAGTAGAAAAGACCTCTGCGGAGGTAGGGGTGGGGAAAGCCTCTGCGGAGCCGGGCGGAAATCTCTGCGGAGATGGGATAGAAGAGAAAAAGACCTTTGCGGAGGAAGGGGAGGGGGAGCCTCTGCGGAGGCGGGGTGGAAACCTCTGCGGAGATTTGGGGTATCTCGGCGGAGATGGGATAGAATAGAAAAAGACCTCAGCGGAGAAAAGGGAGGGGAAGCCACGAGGAGGTTGAGATAGAAAAAAGGGGGGACCTTGATGGAGGTTAGAGAAGGTCTGGAGGTTTAAGGTATACCTGATTGGTTTTGGGAAGGGCTGGTCAGGGTTCTCATGGCTTGGAGAATTGATGCTGGGTCTGAGCGGATGTAATTTTTGAAGGCTTCGGAGGACCAACGGCCGA
>JAUCMU010000048.1:3158415-3168904 GCA_032275025.1 Enteromius treurensis | reverse complement strand
AGCTCAAAGGCAAATCGGTCTCTCTGGCGAGTTCCCATATGTAACGTCGAAGTGATTCGACTGAAAGGGTAACTACTGTTCTGTGGAGTGCCAAATTACTCGAAATTAAATTATTAAATAAATGTTTAAATAAATTGTTTAATACATAATGAATACTTAATCTTAAATACATAAATAAATGCAGAAATGTATAAATATTTATTTATTTATGTGGAGAGAAGGGAAGTAAATGTTTCTGTTTATAATATTAGATTTTTTTTTTTTTTTTAAATAAAATGAAAAAAATTAAAATAATAAATGAATAATAAAATAAATTAATAAAGAAATGAATGAATTATTAAATAATAAATATATTTGTTTATACATTTCTGCATTTATTTCTACATTTATGTGTTTTATTATTTATTATATATTAAATACATAATCATTCGTTATGTATTTAATGATTGACGTAACGAATTGAATTCTTTAATTATGAGTAATCTGGCTCTCCATACTGTTCAGAAGTTAGGGTTTTGTATGATTAACTCTGCATTTATTTGATAAAAGTTAAACTGATTTTGTAAAATATTATTAGAATTCAAAATAACTGTTCTATTTGAACGTATTTCATTCTAACGTGATGATTTACTGCTCAAGAAGCTTTCACGATTTATGTCATTGTTGAAAAAACTATTTTTGTAGATTCCTTCATGCATATAATAATACTGTAAATACTGTGCGGTACATACAAAGTAGCATGCATGTTCATATGAGATGTTTCCACTTACATTAGCAGACAGCTGGGATGTCAGATTGGCCACCTTCTCCTGTGAAGACTCCAGCTCCCTCCTCAGCTTACGGATTTGCTGTAAAGAACCGCACATAAAATTCAATGCATAAAGCAGCATCAAATTTAAAAGAGCGGATCACGCAAAAATGAGAATTCTGTCATCATTTATGTTCCTCCAGACCTGCATGACTTACTTTCTTCAGAATAACAGAAAGTGATGTTAGGCTGTTCTTTTCCATGCAATGACTGCAACTTAGGACTGCTCCATATTAGCCTACATACTTTTGAAGTACTCTGAAGTCTTTAAATGAGAAATGGTCATTGATTGACTCAGAATGCTCTCACATCTAATGTGTGCAGTTTATATGAGCCGTACTTAACATATAGTATCATTTGAATTCCACTGAATAAAAAAAAATGCAGAACACAGCAGAGAAAAACCCTCATTCTGCTGATTGTCTGCTTTTGTGTTCCAGGGAAGAAAGCAAATCATATAGGATTGTCGTTATGGGATGTTCATAGTCATTGCGGGAGTAAATGATGACAATTTTCATTTTTGGTGAACTATTCCTCTAATGATCACGTTATTAACTTTGACATAAATCTCTAAATAGTTTTTCCTAGACTGAACTGCTGAAGCTCCAGGAATTGAAGCTGACTGCAGCTGCTGGAAAACTGTGACAGATGATATTTAACACTCCCAATAGCAACTGTGTCTGTTTATATGATCTGTATTTGGAGCAGGCTGATAAACTCTATACATGCAACTGAAGACGACAAGAAGACAAATGGTGAGTATTCACATACTTTGAGGCACAACAGACCAGAACAACACACACAATGAGGGAAATTAGACTCACTTCGAGCATTCAGCAATGCAAAACTTCACCAAGCACACTTTTAGCCCATCTCTCGAAGAGAGTTTTCAAAGTAACTTGGTTTAAAACCTTCAGTTTGCATCCATAGATCAAGTAGACGCATCATGAAAGTGAAGCCCTTTCCCCATCAGGATATAAAACAATATCACCACAACATACTAATATGATATTTTTTCTTTTTTTTCATCATCATATACATACATACATACATATATGTATATTTCATTGAAAATGATTATAATAAATAAATAATAAATATTTAAAAAATTTAAAAATGTAAAAAAAAAATTTAAATGTGTTATTATGAGATATTACTTTGACTTATTTTTATTTACATTAATTAAAAATAATTTACTGTAAATACAGAGCATAGATATACTGTAAATGTTTTATATAAATGACATACTTTATTTATAAATACATTTAAACTCAGCATTTCAATAAAAGTATAGATAATTGAAGATTTATATAAATATATAGAATTTATAGTACAGTATATATTTAAATTTCATATGAAATTACAAGTCCAACAATTAAATAGATTTTATTTATTTGAATGAAATTCTGTAATTTTCTTAATTGTTTGGTTTTGAAAATGTGCTTATTAGTTTTATTAAGATATCAGTTTTACGTAAAATTACAAAAATGTGACAATTTATTGTAATTGGCAATTTAATTCACGGCTGAAATAAATTAATGCTTGTAAAGATTCTGAAGCAATTTTCTTAATTGTTTATTTGCTCAATAAATTGCTTGACCTTCATTTAGATATCAAAGTGTATATATATATATATATATATATATATATATTTATGATTTTGTTTTGTCCCATCTGATGTAAAAAGGCCTTCACATTCTTATGAAACACAGAACATGGCGGCAATTATAAATACCAACATGTGGCGAGTGGTTAGCTACTGATTTCGTTAAGCCCAGGGACAGTCAGTCATGATTGAATGAAACACCACTTGACAAAGACACAGCAGAGGAGCCTCATAACAGCCTTCTGAACAGCTAATGGCAGTTAAAGCCTTTGAATCAATGTGTTAGTTCGTTAGCTCCTAACATTAGCTGACTTCAGCTGTTATGATCTCTGAGAACATGAATGACTTTCACTAATTTCTGACCGACAGAGAGGGAAAATCAGAGAGAGACAGACAGTCACTCACCTCGCCCTGCATTCTCTCCTCCGCCTGAGAGAAGCACGGAAGAAAAGAACGACAGACAGACAGTAAGATGCTAAAGACATGGAAGTTTATAGTGATGAAAAAAAAAAAAAAAAATACAATTGAAAACAGGGCTGCACAATTTGGTCTTTTTATATTATTTATATATATATACAGCAGACTTGATTATTTCATATACTGTATATATATATATATATATATATATATATACTTGATTTTAAAATAGACCTGACTTTAATTTAATTCATTGTGCAGCCCTAAATATATGGTTATTATATGATTTCATGTTGCATATGGGTTAAACAGCTGAAAAGTCGTATTACTTATGAGGGAATCGGTGAATGAGGTACATATTAGACACATTTTTATTTTTAAACACTGCAACGCTATGACTTTTTTTGGATTGGTTTCCACTTTGGTGTGAATCTGTGTTTGGTACAAATACAGGTCTGCCCTTCATCCAAGCTACAGCTCACATCAGCATCCAGTCATGTGCAGCAGTTCAAGTAACAGCTCCATTTTCAGTAAAGAAAGCAGAGAAAGCGTCACTAGTCTCCCTGCTACGAGACTCAAATAAATCAACGCGAGGAGACGGCCAGTTCCAGCCGAGCACTCGTGACAGTCTAGCGCCAAAACACACGTGTGTGGAGCTCTGGAGGGAAGAAAAGTGCTGGGATACTTACTGAGGAGTAGCTGGAGGAGGCATTAGACACCAGTGAGAGCACTGAGCCATGAACTGCAGGTGGAAAGAGAGAGAAAAACACACAAGTGTGAGCCCAGAAGCAACATTTCGGCAAAATCTGACTATTTATCCTGTGCTGTTTTACCATTTGTTCAATCACATACAGTATAGTTCACATATGGCTATGTTTCAGAGTCATTTTGTTATTTAGATTTTGAAAGGGTTGAAGTTTAAAGGGTTAGGTCACCCAAAAAAGGAAATTCTGTCATTTATCACTCGCCCTCATGTCGTTCTAATGTCGTTGTGATCCTCTCTAAAACGGTGGAAGTAGTAAGTCATTGGAGAAGAATGGTTGAGTTTTTACTATGTTTCTGGATCTGGATTATTACAGTTGTGTCGCTGTCTATGGAGGGTCCGATGGCTCTCTGATATCATTAAAAATATCGTAATTTGTGTTCCGAAGATGAACGAATGCCATATTGGTTTGGAACGACATGAGGGTGAGTAATTAATGACATAATTTTCATTTTGGGGTGAACTAACTCTCTAAGGCAACAATGGTATTATATTTGTTTCTTGTGGGACTGCAAACTTTAGTGTTTTTTCCAGTCATGTCATCTGTACTCCCCGTGTGTAAATGCAGTCTCACCGTCATCGCCGGCGTCTCTGTCTCTGAAGGAGCCGGAGCGGATCATGCTCTTGGGCCGCTCTGCGAGTGATAAAGTGCTGCCCAGCGGAGAGGCTTGATACAGCTCAAAACTGGCCTCGTGAGTGGGGATGCTGTTGGATCGGGTCATTCTTGGCGTTCCTGAGGTGGGGCTGGGGGCTACTGCACAGAACAGACAACAGAGGGAGCCAGAGGATATATATCATATAAAACAGATAAAGGTGCCCAGCTCACTGCCTGACTAAGACAAAGATGAATGCTTGTAATGCTAATATAAATATAAAATAAACAAACATATACCATAGCAACTAATTCTGCTTATTATGTTTACATTTATAGAAGTTAAATGCGTTCTAGATGTTGCTTAATGCTGTCTATATATATATATATATATATATATATATATATACCTTTCATAATTTATTATTGTAAGGAAGAAATAAATAAATTACTGCCAGTAATTTGATGTTAAATGCATTGTGAATTTTATCTTTAAAATGTAAATCGATATTATATTTTTACAGCAGTCAAATTCCTAATGTGTTTGTTTAATGTATGTAAATTATATATTTAATTATATTTTAAATATTTTCTAAAATATATATATATATATATATATAAATATATATATATATATATATAATAAAAAAAATAGTTTATTTATGAAATAATTGTTAATTCTGTTTCACATAGAAATATATTTAGAATTATGGAAGTTGTGAAATATATGTTCTTATTCTTGTTGGTTAAAACCAATACTCAATTATCCGTGACTCTGAAGTGTTGGGTCACTTACTGATGCTCGTCAGTGGTGTTTTTCCTGTCAGTATGGGTGAAGGGAACTGCGGCGGGCTGCTGGTCTCAGTCAGGCTCACTATAGTGTGCGAGTGACGCCTCTCTTTGCTGTCCTCCTCAGCCTGCGAGGAGATGTGCTGGCTGATGGGACACGAGAGTACATGGATTTACTACAACAGGTCAAACCGTTTGTCCCATCAAGAGGAGCATTACCATGAAGCAGCGGAGGTGAGGTGAAACCATGAGTACCTTAAGCCTTTCTTTGGGAGAGTATTTCTGTCCCTTTGCGAGCTGAAAGAAAAAAAGAGTGAAATGAGAAACGAGAGAGCGAGAAATGGAGCATTATTCAAATGACAGGACGTTTCTGCGTAGAAATGAAGATATCAGACTCCAAAAATAGATCACAGTAATTTGTAAAGCAAAATGAGCAATTAGTAGTTCAGTCAGAGGGATTTTAGCAGAGATATACTCACAGTGTTAACATAATAGGCAATTGTTCTGCTTTGATTTTCGGGTGGATGTGAACCGAGTGTAGAAGAACATTAAGAAGAAGCTGAATATTAAACTTTGGTGTGTAAGGTAAGAATGACTAAGAATGAGTCTTTAGAGTTGACGCTCATGCAGGTTGCCAGATTGAGGATCAACAAACACAAGCAATAATAATATGCCTCTTTTGGATGAATCGCAAGGCTTTGCAGGTCTGTGATCTCTGAACCAGTTTGTTTGCTAGCTTCCATGGCTGCAATATGCAGTGTTTTCCAACAACTGGGCGGAGTCACATAGATCAAAACAAACATGCATGTGACACACAAGAAACACTGAGGTCAGTTCCAACATTTCATACATCATTTTGATCTGCTGTCAGACTATTTGAGACACCGTTGTTATAGCGCCTAGCTACAGGTTGTGTCTTGTTTGGGAGGTTCGGATCATTTGAGTCTGCCAATGTAAACATGTTAGCGATTAAACTTATGCAATACTTCGATCTAAATAATGCAATTTAGCTCATATTCACAGTATGCATAATCATATTAACAAAGGTGGCATATGCCGATTTTAATCAAAATATACAGGCATAGAAACACCTTGATCGCAGTATTGCTGCTTGAGACGAAACTGGGACATCACAATAAAAATGTCCAACCATGCAAAAGTGTTTTGCATTATACATAAACACATATAAAAACAGATATAGCCGAATCTTCATTAATAACTTCCTAGTGAAGAAACGACTAAAGAGATCAGAGCTGTGATGGAGGGAGATGAGCCGCTGAGTTGAAACGTTATTCACGTTAATGTCAATTAAACAAATGGGAGATTTCCTGGCTCCTGACCCTCATTAGCCTTCAGCTCTGCGGCGGCCCAATATGAATAACGAGCAAGATTAAAGTCCGGTTTGAATATGACTAAGCAAGCGTTAACAAAATTTGGTGGTGGTTTTTATGAAGGAAGCCACAGAAAAACAGAGGCCGTGTGTGGCAGAGAGCTGCATGAACCTCGTGGTGAAAATAAGCTCGGTATAACAGGAAGAGTGAGCTGCTTTTAGATGTTTCCACCGGCACACCCAGTGATGAGCTGCTGCTTTGAACACACCACAGAATATGTTCGCTTAGATCATTTAGGTGGGAGTTACGTGCTGTTTTAGCTCAGAGACAGGAAATTACCACGATTATGGATGAATTCATAAAAGACATCATTTGGTTTGTTTCTAATTTTTGGTAAAAAAAATTAATAAACATAAATAAATTAAATATATATTTTATGTATCTATCTCTCGTGCTGCCAAACGATTAATCACAATTAATTAAATCCAACACGATATAAGTCTGTGTACTGTTTTTTTTTTTTTTATTATCAAGCATGAATAATTACACACACATACTTTATATATTTAGAAAATATTTACATGTATTTAAATTTATTTATATATTTCTATAATTTTTTTTTCTAAATATTACAAAATGTTATTATATATATATATATATATATATTTATTTTATTATACAATTTAATTTTTCTTTAATATATATATATATATATATATGCATGCGTGTGTTTGTATTTGTATATATGTGTAATACATAAACACTGTACACATTCATATATTATGTAAACAAAAACTTTTATTTTAGATGTGATTAATCATGAGTAATCGTTTGACAGCACCTATATATATAATAAAACTGATTATAGTTGTCATCTTAGTTTCTAATGTTTTTAGACAATACATTCTTAAACTTGATTAGATAACTTACGATATACTGTGACTAATGGTTACAAACAAGCCATATAAAGGCTATTATGAATATAACAATGTAAAAACTATATTATATTATATGTTTTTGTGGCTTTTACTTCATGCTAATTATCAAAAATATAATAACACTGAGGTGAAGATAGGTCATAAATAATTTAGTTTAGTCCATTTCCCTTTAAATCTGAAATGTAAGCACATTTGTACAGTGTTTAGGAGAAGACTATCTCAGGTGAGCACAGACAGGAAGCCTCACCTGTCTGGGGTGAGTGTGAGCGAGACCCTGCTTCCTGTCGACCAGCCACCATCCGTCCCTCTGTTCTCATGTCTGGGCCTGGGCTCCATCACGCCGCCCCCTGCTGGAGACACACTCATCTGCAGAGATAGGGACTCCATGCTGCGGTGCAGCCCAGAGAGGCGAGGATAGAGCGAGGGAGAGCCGCCAGCGCTGGCCCCTCGGCCCACGGTGGCACTGGAGAAGCACTCAGAGGAGTTGACGTTGAGGATGGGAGCCGGGCTGGGCGTCAGGCAGCTTGTGCTGCTTATTCCTGATAGTTCTTGTAATTTGGAGAAAGGCGGCACTTTGGGAGGAAGCTGGTCCTCCACGTCGATTATCCCACAGTCCAGGCTGTTGGAGTTGACCTTGTCCAGGTGAGCAGGTTTGGGCAGAGATCTGGCACTGGAGGGCCTGTGAACGCCATGATACACAGATGAGCTCAAAACCAGACTCACACATAACTCACACAGTAGAAATGTCAAAAATAAACAAGATTTTGAAAGAATAAATAACCAAAAAAAGTTTAATAAAATAAAGTACAGATTATACTTAACAATAAAGAAAGAGATATTGCTTTAACATTTTTTTGATTCTCAAGTTCTCGAGAAAACCTGGATTTTTTTTTTTCTAAGAATTTAAAACACGCTTTATCACGTAATTATAACATCAAGAACATTAAAGAAGAACTGATTTTTTTTTCAATAACATGCTTGTTATACAATTTGTTATATGGTTACATTATATGCATATATAAAATGTGACATGGGTGCACATCTCTACCACAGCAACATAATTACTGTTTAATTAATTAATTATTAGAATATACATAAATAAGTATTATATTAAATATTATGATATAAAATTATTATTTCATTATTATTTAAATATGTTCTGTTTTTATTTAAATTGTAGTTTAGGTTTTAGTAATTTTATGTGCTTTTGTCTTGCTTTTTTTAAATGTCCAATAAGTTTTGTTGTTGTTGTTGAGTTCAGTTTTTTATAATTGAAGTAATCCATAATTCAATTCATTTTAATAACACTTCTCATTTAATCGTTTAAGGGTTTAATTTGATATTTACATTTTATTTGTGTTTCAATTACAATTTGTATTTACAAGTTAAATGATTATTATATATCTTTTGTAATTGTTTTTTTTAATTAATTTTAATGATAAAACGGTGTAAAAAAGTGCAAAATATCACACTTTCAAAAATCCACATTTTATGCCAAAATTAAATATATATATATATATATATTACAAGACTCAGGGTAATTGTTTAGTGTAGATGAACAATTTGCTACATTTCCAGTCAGTTTCAAAGCATTTTTCTGAATGTGAATGTGAAAAACCACAGCCAATCAGAGCAGATGTGAGGTCTAATAAACTGCTCCGTCTCACCTCTGAGAGTTGGGAGAGGGCAGCTCTGAATATTTGCCCAGACTGGACGGCTGCCGAAGCCCCAGTAGTTTGGAAGGAGGCTCCAGGGCGCTCTGTGTTGGTGTCAGCATGCCGTTCTTGAGCGGGCCGCCTCCGCAGCACTCAGAATCAGACGACACCGCCTTGGCTTTGGCCTTCTCCTTCTCCCGGTCCGTCTGGTTGACTGGAGCACATCCTCCAGTGCTGGCCCGATGGGAGCTCTTCACACTGCCCGGCTCCTTCAGTCTGGATGGGGCGGGGATTGTCTTTAAACCCTGCAGACCAGCGTCCATGTTGCTGCTGATGGGACGAGCGCCGGGTCTCCCTCCAGTCAGACTCAGAGTGCTGGACTTGGCGGGTCTCGGGAGACTACGGTACTGGATGTTGTTGCGAGCGTTCGGAGCCATGAAACCTTGGTCGCAGTTGGACACGTCAAGACTGGTCTTGCGTCCTGCACCTACCCCACCGGCAGAGGGTTTCACTGGGATACCGGAGCTTTTAGGAGGTTTGTTGACAATCGCAGAGCTTTCAGAGACGGTGTTTGCACTAGCTGTTAGCACGGTGGCGGTGCCGGTAGCTGGAGCGGTTCTCTTGTAACCGAAGGAGTTAGTGGTGCCGGCGGAGGGACGGACGAGGCCAGAGGGAGGTTTTCTGTGCTCGCCGCGATCTTTCCCCGCGTCTGAACTGGAGCGCTGTAAGCCTGATGACTTCACTGCCATTTTGGCTTTATCCACGACTCGCTGATCGTTCTTTGGAACTGCAGACACAAAAATAAACACAATCAGACACGATTGGACAGCAATGTGATAGCAGTGTCTGATTCATGAAGGAGCTGATTCTTTTCACTGTATTGAACAATTCATTTGTGATTCAGATGAGCGATTCATCTCTTGTTAAGTCCACAATTTGCTAATTTTAATATTTATTATTGTGAATGAAAATTACACTTAGGTTTGTATCATGTTTGTGAGCTAAACCTGCTGTAAAGGCATGAGCTGTTTAAGCCCACTTAAATGTGGACACATTTTTACATCATCTAAACATATCAAACTAATATGCTTGTATAGCGTTCTCCTTAAAATGTGATTATTTTGCCTGATATGTGACATCGGCTTATTAGTATTTAGCAAGACAGTCTCACAATCAATGCGTACGTATTCGTATGCGGTGCCAAATTCGTGCTAATTCGTACTAATTTGTATGGCGATTTTGTACGATTTTTTCTAAAACCCCGTAACGGTTTAGGGGCGGGGTTAGGTTTAGGTCGTTCGTACAAATTCATACGAATTGGCAACTTGCGAAATACGTACGATTTAGAAGAGGTCGTACGAATATGTATGAATTGCCGTGAGATCAGGTTGTATATTCCCTGCTTCAGATATTATTAGTAGGATTATATATAATATAAAATGAATTAATGCAAATTTAATATAAAACAGTTCAAAGTACAAACATACACATTTACTGCATTTTACATTTAAGACTTAAAGGTGCCATAGAATGGAAAACTGAATTTACCTTGTCATGGTTGAATAATAACAGTTCAGTACATGGACATAA
>JAUCMU010000048.1:3143986-3158315 GCA_032275025.1 Enteromius treurensis | reverse complement strand
AGCTACATACCTTCTATGTACATATCAGAGAACAATTTAAAATATTCTCTCAATGCATTCTATGGCACCTTTAAGACAAATAATGTTGTACTTTTACTAAAAAGTTCTTTCGAAAACGAGTACTTTTACAGAAGGAATATTTCCTACAGGCACCTGTATTTTGCTCAAGAAATTGATTTGTGTCAAACACGGTGTGGAACTACAATCAAGAAGAATTATTATAAACACCAAGCTAAGATGGATCAGCTCTTGGGTCTGGAAGGTTATTTGTCGCTTTCCTTAACATACACAGTTTCAAATGTGATCCCATTAAAAAGACATAAAATCATACTGCAAATTATAGGAGGTGCAAGAAGAAAAACAAACATGCATTACCCGGAATCAGTGACACAGACATGAAGACTGCCACAATCACTTGTCCAATTGAGGAGAAATTAGATATTTAACAATCTGATTTACAAAAACCACATCTCAAAACACATTATATATATACGAATCATAATCCCCAGCCTTGTATCCAAGAGTTTTGCACCATTTCCATCAGATAATTAATGTAGTACTCTGAAGGGACTGTGCAGGGGTTACCTCTAACCACACCCAGCTTTAATACGCTTTTGCACTTCACAAACAACAGATGCACAAGTTAGAATAATGCAGTATATGGACACAATCCATCATGAGGTACAGGACTTTCCTGCTTATGCTGCTGACTTCAATTCACTCAGCTGTAACGCGACAGTCTGCTTGAAGATTTAAGACGTGAACTTAAACCGAGGACCAACAGAGCCGTTTAAGAAACAAAGGGGCTGGGTACGACACAACTGTTACAGTACTGACAACATGAGATGGGTGAACTCGCAAAGCCCACCCTGACGGCCATCTGGATCCTCTCAGAGATATTTATAAACACGCAGCCAAAACGCTAGCGCAATCGTGACTCGATCTCCGGGCGAATGGGAAAACACACACACAGAAGAGACTGTTCGCAAACTTAAAAATTGGCTTTACTATGACAAAGCAGCTTAAGCATTTAAACGGCTCAGTTAGCATAAAAAATAGTGTAATCGCGAAACACGGCGTGTATTTCGTCTGTCACGGGGCGCTGTTATTCACACCGCTGCCACCCAGGACGACGGCCAACACAAGTAAATACAGCTGACATCAACTTGAGATGGAGATTAGATGTGAAAAGAAATATGTTGAGATGGAGTAACGTAGGCCATTAGCAGAAGATGACTGGATTAAACGCTAGCGTGATCGTATCAAAGGATACGAGGGGGAAAGACACCGTTTTTACACATTTGTTTAGACTGGAGGGAAACAGTACAAGTGAGTCAGAAACGGAAAGAGAGTCAATGAAAACTGGAAAAACTGGACCAGCAGGAAAAAGTGGCTAACGAAAAGAGAAGCTACAGTAGCTATCAAACTGACAGGGATGCAGCTGCAAGAAGAGGAGTGGAGATGGATGTCATTCGTCTCCCTGATACTACATGACTATCACAGCAGGCTTGTACAGCGAAATATATACTTTGGGTTAAACATGGTCTTATTATACAAGACTGTGTCTTAGAATAACAACATGTCAGTGCTGTGTGACATAATAAAGATCCACTTCTCTGACACTGAGGATTTGACTGCTATTAGCCGTGGTTGCTAATGCAAACGCCAACAGCATGTAATCTCATGTTTGTGTGTGTGTGTGTGTGTGTAAGTTATGTTTTGACTCATAAGTGTTGCCAGATCTTGCTAAAAATGCAACTGAGAATAAGGCCATGATAAACCAAGTGCTTTATCTTGGAAACAAGTCAAAATACCTGCATGCTTTAATAATGCTTAAGCATTGCTTTTAAAAGGTGGACATGGCAACCCTTGTACAAAACACAGTGGCTACAATGCCTTAGTTAAAATCACTGAACATAACAGCTCTTTGTTTGCTATGAGATTATTTTGATCAAAATTTGCAAAAAAAAAAAAAAAAAAGTTGCTATGGTTACCATGATGTGATTCATCACTCTTTAGGGGATTCACTCCTGTATTTAAAAGTGGTTGTGACACTCCACACATGCACACTAGAAATTAAATAACTGTTGTTGCCCTGTTCTTCAACTGTGACACAAAATTGATGTACCAAGTTTAATTTTAAAGCGTACAAATATGACTTATAACACTATATGTAATATGTTTTAATCAAGAAGATTTGTTCAGATTCGTTTACTCATTCGTTCAGTTACCCTCTCTAGTCTTGTGTAGCCAGACACTCAGACTAATGGAAGATGGTTTGGGAACCGAGCCCCCGTTTCATTTTCTAGTGAAAATGTCACCACAATAACAGACCATTAAACTAAACTTTTCAACATAAAGGGCTTTGGCATCACAGCATTTTTGTTTCCAGGTGGAACGTTAAAGAATTCAACACACACTGTACAAAACACTGTAGAATTCAACCAATCATCAGATGATGACCTTCAAGCACCATGGGTGTGACATCTCAGGCTGAAACTACCTTTTACCTCCGTTTACATCAGCAGATTAGTAGACAATGATTATCTTTTGAATTTTTCAACTGATTCAGTGTGGTATGACTGAGTCACACAAGTGATTCTTTATAAAAAACTTCAGTTATGCCCTTTTGTCTCATAATTGTATCATCATTCATTTTTATATCATCACAATTCTCTCATTTCCTTTATCAACTTAAGTATGAAAACAGACTGACTCACATGATGGACAGAAGCAATTACATGTCCCTCCTCGTTCCGTCAATCAAAAATAAAGAACAAACAAGTTCATGAACAAGATTCAAAACAGCACATGCTATTTACAGGTGCATGCTTTCACTTCAATGATTCGTTCTTAAATACAGGGCCCTTTTACCACAGCCCAGAAAATCCACGATGGCAGCTTGCGCTGCAGCTACAGTATGGGATTGATCAGCCAGAGAGAATAATCATCACTCTGAGGAATGAGATCCCATAAATAAGATTGATCGGTTTATTTCTCCCCCAGTTTATGAGAGGCTGTATTTCATACACATCTCGCATGACAAGGATTGAGGTTTCCAATTCTCTAACTATATTTTCAAGTATGGAATATTTGAGATCCAATTCCAGTGGATGATAAATCATAAAGACAACAGTGAGTAAAACCTGGAACTAATTTTCTATGTTTCAATATGAGGGTATAATCATGTTTTCCCAGTGCCATCTTGTGCGTTCAGTCTGTCCGATCAAAGTGTCTGTCCGCAGGGAGAGGCAGATACCGCTGACACAGACGTTTGGCTTGCCGCTCGGTCACATCTACACACTCGCTGAAAGACTAATGACTGCTTCTGCGCTCCACTGTCTCTGGGACAAACCACTCCACTCAAGCGTTCAGCCAGTTTTTACAGTTCTGCTTACGTCTGGTTTGGCTGACAATGACTTAGGGACCTGCATGCGCATTCTTTTATTCTGTGGAACTGGCTCTGATGGACACTCATTTCTGCCACAGGATACAAAAAAAAGGAGACCTCTGAGAAGACCATTTAGAAACGTAGTAACTGCGAGAAAAAAAGTCAGATTTGTCACTTTTCTGATCCATCGCTGAATGAATGAATGAATGAATGCAGATTCAGCGCTCTCTCCACCTTCAATACCACGACTGAGGTGAGACCCTTGAGCAAGGCACTGTTCCCCAACTGCTCCCGGGGCGCCGCAGCAATGGCTGCCCACTGCTCCGGGTGTGTGTGGTTGTTCCCTTCTCACTGGTGTGTGTGTGTGCACGTTGGATGGGTTAAATGCAGAGCACAACTTCCTAGTATTGGAAACTATACCTGGCCACATGTCACGTCCTTTCCTTTCCTGGGTTTTGAAGGTGTTAGTTGTATTGCTGTCTATGGAGGGCCAGAAAGTTCTCAGATTTCATCAAAAATTACTTCATTTGTATTCTGAAGGTGACCAAAGGTCAAAGAGATTTAGAACATCATGTGGATGGGTAATTAATGACAGAATTTTCATTACTGGATGAACTATCCTTTTAATAAGACTCATGAATCAGTCCCAAACTCTTTATGTATAAGTTTGAATGAAACTGCACTGGACTGATAAACTCTTGCCTTCATAAAAGTAAAGATGAAAATGTATCATAGCGTCACAACAATTAATTACATTTAAAAATATATATTAAAATAGAAAAGTTATTTTAAATGGTCATAACATTTCACAATATTATACAGCCTTGGTGAGCATAAAAGATTTTGTATAAAAAAACTCTCTCTCTCTTTCTCTCTCTCTCTCTCTATATATATATATCTGATGACCATGAGCAACAAGAACAAACAGATTTGAACACTGTAATTAACCAATAGCTAGTTAACATTAAAATAGTACTCAAAAGACCAAATAAAAAAGCTACTTTTGCTTTCAAGTAGTTCCCATTCTTTGGTTCTCCTAGGAAACGGATTGCTTGTTGTAGCTGACATGACAGCTTCACTGAAGCTGTAATTTGGACAGAAAACATCTAAAGTGTGTTTTCGGAATAAAGCGGATCAGTTTGCTCAGTTCACTGGGTGCAATTGCTTAAATTTCATCAATCTGTCATTCATCCTCTCGTGCGGCTTTGAAAGCTGGAGCGCATTGGCCACCGCTTGAATGGCAGACATATGCAGAAGTGTTGACGTTCTGGCTACATGTCAACACACACTGACTGAATCAAAGACTAAACATGGCTGCCTTTCATTAAAGTGACATCATGACGTGTTTCTTTCTGGATAGATGGGTTCATGTTCCAACGCGTACAGTACAGCGGGTTTCTTTTAGGTCCAGCTGCACAAACGCTGTGCTCCCTGCCGTGCCTCTTGCTTTGTTGCAAATGACGGACCCCCACAAGGTGGCATTAAGTGCACAAGAAAAAGAGTCAACTGGTTTCTTGGAGCTTTTTCGATTTGAAGAGCTGTACGGTTGTAAAAACATCAGATGGGGTACAGGAAGAGGAATAGTGTGTGGTTTTGGGTGATTTAGGGGTTTTAAGAGCTATCACCAACCCCCCCCCCCCCCCCAGGGTCCCAGTCCTCCGCTCCAGCACCGAGTTGGACAGGGCGTCTTTCAGCAATTCTAGCCATGCCAGTGGCAGAATCAGGCTTTGTTGGAGCTCTGCATTGGATGTAATGACCCCGCACTAACTGCCATCAGCTGAGTTTGCCATTGAGACAGAAGACTGCATTCAAAGATGAAGCCGATTAGAAGACTGGCTTTGTTTCTAGACGAGGTCAAAGCCACTGATACTGAACTCTGTAATCACTTCACGGTTTGTTGACTCGAAGGTCACCTAATACCCTCAAACGATAACATTAAAACCCAATTTAAAGAAGAATCGCCAAAGAGATCGCTTTAATGCCTTAATTGTTTTGTCTAGACCACAATGAGGTTACATGGATTTTTGTTTCATGCATAGATTTTTCTCTAATGAGAAAAAGCCTCATTAGAAATATCATCAGTTACACGGATTGTGCTATAAATCAAAAATGAAAGATCTCAGTGTGAATTCGAGCATCTTTTCGTTTTAGTTTTAGATTTGGCATTGTTGAGTGCTATGATAATTGTATTGTTATGACCAATCCCAGATGAGTTATTTTAAAGATTAAAATGTCAATCTACTATCTAGAAATAAGACATTTTAAATGTAGGTTTAAAGCTAAATGTAAAACACAAGATATCTGCATATCATATTTAAACACTTTATATATTTAAATAATTATATTATAGCAAAAAAAAAAAAAAAAGCTGTTTTAAAAACAGGATATCTGCTGAAATAATTAATAAACAACTAATATTTAAAGTAAAAATGTGTATACTGGTTAGTAAATATTTAGCTAAATATATAGTTATATAATAAAAAAAGATATTGATAAAAATATATATAAAACTAGATAGTAAAAAATACTTGCATTTTTGGCTGAACTATCCCTTTGAATAAAAAATAACGAGAAAACTCTTTTCGAATGAAGACAGTAAATTTGGGACATATTTGTTAATTAGATCATGTATGCCCCTGTTGGCAAGATTTAGAGACTAGAATGTCAGGAATCGTGGGAAATCTCAGGGTGTGTTTCACTAACCTCCTGGCACTTTGAGCATGCTCTGTGAGGTGTGTGTGATGGGGGAGGTCACTCCTACAGGAAGGTTACGGCTCTTCTTCAGTCCACTGGGCGGGTGGCCAAGCGTCTGCGGTTTCCTCAGCTCACCCTTGACTCCCGTGTCATCGTGAGAGCGGCTTTTTTTCCATTTGCTGGATGACTCAGCCTTAAGGCTGCCCGTGTCGTATCCTCCCTCGTTCCGGCACTGTGCCTTGCCCTCCTCGCTGTACCAGGAAAGGCCACTTTCAACCAGCGAGCGCTTCTCAGCATCGGTGCGCAGCTGTGGGAAGAGTTTGTGTTAAAACAAACAGTCAGTGACTGTTTCAGTGTAAGAATTTAAGACTAAAAGGTAGAGGATTTTTTTTCTGTGGAAATGCGCTAGACAGATGATTTCTACCCCAGAATGGAAACCCTGTTATTAAACAAGACAGCATGATACAAATTATTTTTGTTCCTTTTAAGTCTAAAAAGAAAACTATGGAAGCCCGTTTCAACCAAAAATAGACAGATTTATATTTATATATTTACTTGTTCAATGCAAGACACCCCTAAGACTGGGGTAATAATGGAGACTCTTTTCCTCTGAATTTTGAGTTTACATTTTATAAATCTGACTTTTTCTTTTGTGCAACTCCAATAAAAAAGTCAGAAGTCTTAATTGTGAGATAACAATTCTCAATCACATTTTGTGGTGGACGCAGGCTTCCAAAACAACCGGCATACGATGAGATCCACTCTGGTAAATGCAAAAAGAAGCAACTGTTTAATCACGACACAAGCCACCAAACATGGAAGTTTTGTTTCAGGGTCCTGCTTTGTGAGATGCGTTGCTGTCACATTCCAACACGAGCGATGGAGAAGAACAGAAGTAACGCACGCTGAGATAAATCAGCACACCACAGAACATCAGAGCAGCGTTTCTTCTCCTGAAGAACCGTCTGTTTAGTTTTGGCTCTATCTATTAGAGTAAAAGACACAAAACTAGCTTCTGTCTGCTTTCTATCACCACAGGCTCAACGTGATATATTTAAAACAGTTCCAGACAAATACAGTATGTGAGTGGATTTCGATGTGAGGGGACAACAGGGAGAAACGGCTAACATGGATAACAGACTAGTTTTCAGCTGAAAGCAGTGGTGTGAAGTTAAAATGCGTGATTGATGGAGATGTAATGTTAATAGACTGGAGTGGTGTGGATTATTGTCATGTTTTAATCATCTTCAGGATCCACTGATCCAGCACAGCCTCACACGGATTGTGCGATTTTATGCGATTTGTCTAAATCCCAGTAAGGGGAAGGTTTAGGGGCGGAGTTAGGTGTAGGTCATTCGTACAAATTAATACAATTTTTGCTAAATCGCACGTTTTTTTTACGAGTTGCAATTCGTATGAATTTGCACGATTTTATCATTTCAGGGCAACATTTAAGGTTTTAGTGTTACCTTGTGAGATTAAGATCCTTGTGAGATTCATTAAACTGAAAGTCATTGATATGGTCGAAAGTGAACCATAGGAGAAGAGAATTTAAAGCGTCACGTTGCCGGGAGAAGCTCTGTGGAGGGGCATACCTGCTTTATTAAATGTAAATAACCCTTTTGTGAAAGGTTGATGTCATTTAAGGAATGTCCGCTCCCTTACTGGGAATTATGGGATACGGCAGGCTCACATATTTGACCAATTAAACCTGTCTGAACTTGGATGTTTGTACAACTGTGATGCTGACATGTCATTTCCGTCCTCTGGCTAAGGCAGCCGCGTGGGTCAGATCGCGGAAGAAGCCGGGAACTGTTCCCTCCTCCTCCTCCTTCGTACCTGAAGAGCCCAATAAAGTGAGCTGAGGAGGAGGGCAGGCTGGTATGAGAGTCTGTGGGGGGTTTAGAAGAACACTGTGATCTGTTTGACGGAGAAGGTATTGAAAGGGTCCAGCAGAGCGTGTGTGGTGATGTTGTTACCTCATGAAGCAGATTACTGGGCCTGCGGTGCTGCTGGAGAGGCTCATTTAGGTTCAGAATACCGCTAATCTGACTTCATTCTCTAGGGAAGACTCTTGAAAAGCAGTAAACTTTTAATGTTACCCACAATGCACTGGGAATGCTCAAATTCTTAAACTTAGCTTGAATAAAATCTCATTCGGTATGCCATTTTCTCTTAAAAATTAAGTGTTTTCTGCTTTTTGTTTGCTGTACATCAGTCAAAAGTATTGAATTCTAATGACGATACGATTCATAAATCATTTTTGAGGAAATTTATCTCCTTTTTTCAAGCATTCTGAAAGTTTTCACCAGTTTCTTGGGCATTTCTGAAAGGTCATGTGACACTAAAGACTGGAGTAATGATGCTGCAAACTCAGCTTTGGTCACAGGAATAAATTACAGTTATTAAACTGAATAAAAAATATTTTTTATTGTACTTTGATCAAATAAGTGCATCCTTGGTAAGCATAAATTATTATTTTTTTTTTTTAATCTCATCAACCCTAAACTTTAGAATTGCATTACATATATATTAAATTATTAAAGGATTAACATGTTGAACGTTATCTGTGCTGTACCTCATACATTTTTTTAATATATATATATTTTTTTATTTTCAGTTGCAACTAATTATTCATCTTAGAGGCAACATAAAAGATGTGAACTTTGTGTGACGGATCTAACTAACATCTGTAATGACATTCAAAATAAATACAGACACTGTGGCCCATCCGTACTGTAATAATGTGCTACATGTTTCTCACAACGCCAAGATACTGTGATTTTAGGTAGCCAGAATGGCTGAAATGAAACCAGAAATCGGTGTGGTCTTCAACAAATCCTAACCAACACAAACACACATTCACACACGGAGGACTCAACCCGTAACACTACATGGGAGTTCATCTTTGAGAATGAAACCAGAGACTCCCTGAAGACTTCTTGGCCAGGGAAGAGTCACATCACTGTCTTTGGGTGGGATAAACCGTGTCGTCTGTGTTCTGTGGTGATAGATTTCAGATGAGTATCGACTGAGTCAGGGCTCACTCTAAAGCGGTTAGCGGTTTGTAACACATTCATCCCATTAGCAGCGAGTGCTGTGTGCTCAGGCTAGACTGATCTAGTATTGTGTGTCACAAATTACCCAACTGACGCAACAAACCTTGAAGCAGCAGAAACACAGACTGTGAGAGCAGTACTTCTACTGTATGCATTTGAAGTGAATTACCACAATGGCAGAGTTTCGTCGGGAGCCAATGGGAGTTGTTGGCAGGGAGTTGAGGGAGGAGCCTGCGTTGAACTCCTCTGAGCTGAGGTTGTCTGAGCCGTCACTCAAACCGCTGCTGATGGAGCTGCTTTCATCCCAACTGCAAAGGAAACATGAGAAATACCATCACTGCACTGATTCAACTAAGTCATAATGAATTATTAATTGCGCATGCAAAGCAGGCAAATGAATAATGAATTGCTATAAAAGGAAAATATCCCCGAAAACATAGTATTTATTAAAAAAAGACCATAAATCAAACATGTACAACATGACCTGCTCTAGCAAAACACTCAGCAGTAAATCCAGACTATTTATGAAAATTAATAAAGTGCAAAAATAAGTCATTATGATAATGATAATCGTCATAATCATGAGCACACAAGTGTGCACGTACGCATATAGTTGAGTATTTAGTATTTCACTAATTCGTATTCCACAGCTCTGGCCCACCCTGATGACCAAAAATGTGAATTACATATCTATAAACATGTTAGCCAATCATAACAGAGGTCATTTACAAAGAGGACTACTTAAAGGTACAGTGGCAAAACAGACAAGGTTATTCTACCATCACACAGAAAACCGGAAAATAGCCATGAAATCTAATTTAAGCCTGCTCTTGTTGCAGTTTTTTCTTAACTACCCTTATAAGTGGCCTTTCAGGAAAAATAATGCTAAGAATGCATTATTAACAAGACAAATCTGATTCAGACTGAGACATTGGATACATTTCAATTATCACATTTACACACACCTCAGTGTTGGTCAGAATTTGGTCATATTGGGATTACAAAATGTTTGCATCATGAAAACAAATCAACCCTATAACTAGATTAAGACCATATTTTAGTTTCTAAAAGTCAGAGTAAGACAGCTTTTATATGCCTGTATTAATCGGAATTCCTTATCATTTAGGTGCCATGATGGCAAAATCTGCTGTAACTGGAATATTAATTTTCATCTGTGCAAATTATGGGTGTTAATAAGTTTTAAAATAATAAAAGAGGAGCCTTCTTTGATCATATTTACCAAGGGTGCCAATATTTTTGGCCCCGACTGTTGGCAAATCTACAGCAAAGTTCTTCAAAGCAACTTTCAATGGGTTTTTTAAACTTAGTTAAAGATTCTGGTCCAGCTGTGTCAGGATCCTTAAAAAGCAAATGCTCCAGGATGGAAGGTGACTTTGCGATAAGAACAGAACTTGTTGCACAAGACCTGATAAACCCTCAGAAAGTGATAAGGCCATCCTCACATCACTGAACGTGTATGCTTAAAAAAAACAGCCGCAACCTTCTTAAACCAGAAGCAACAATTGATAAACTTGTTGAGCCACAAAGAACCTGACCGGTTCCTAGCAGATAAAATGTGTGTTGTGTAACTCTTATCAGACATCAGAATAAAACACACAGTCAGCTGTGGGGACCCGTGGAAAGAAACAGCTGACTTTGGGAAGACATTCTGCAAAGTTTCTTTGTAAAACGATTCACTGCTGATCCCCTCGGATGTTTTACACTTTACAGAAAGACATGTGGCCCCATCAAAGTGTTTAATGCGGAATTATGTCTAATGTGACTGTAGTACTGGATGCATGTAGAGAACTATTTTCTATTGATATTACTTCAAAACACATAAAGAAAAAGAAAAAGAAAAAAAAATCAAAGCAATGCAAAAAGTTAAACAATAAAAACAAATGACAACACAAAAAGCAGAACAAAATAATAATAAAAAAAAAAACAGTTAAAACAAAAAAAGTCTTATGATCCCATGAAATTTCTCAGTGCCATTAACAATAGCTTTGAACCTCATCCACAACGCACAATAGTTTCCACACTTTCCCTCTATTTTCCTCCAGTCTCCATTTTCCAGATGCTTTAAATTCCTCAGATGTCCCGTTGACACCTAAATACTGGATTAAGTAGCGAGTCTGTCATTATAAGATATCCAAGCACATTCAGCCGCTTCGAGAGATGGCTAGCCCTGGGGTGGAACACTGATGTTCTCTTTATGAGCGATAATGATCGGGGTTCAAGTTTCAGGGTTGTTTGGAGCACCTCAAGCGTCAAACTCTGCGATCACGCTCAAAATCCTCATCTCCAGACCTGAAATGACAGCACTCCAATGATGGTTTTAAAGGATGAGAGGCAGTCTCATGCTGGGAATATCTGTGAGTTGCGTCTCATTTGACAGCTGTTATTTTTTGCTCTGATGCCTTGCAAGCATGCCGTATGTGTGACCTAAAAAGCTACGATCTTTCTTCAACCTTGTGAACTCAACAGATATGATGTGTCAGTTGAATCAAAAGCAGCATCTCATATATGTGTGATCTTGATTTACTTCTGAAAGTGTCACTTTAAGTGCGCAAGATGACAAGCAGAGCCTCTCTGCAAAATTTCTGCCGCAGGTGACGTGGAAAAGAAGGAGGAGGACACCTTGAATACCTCGTCTTTGCCTGCAGCGTCCCACAGACACAGGCCTCACTTCAAAGGCATGCCATAGACACCATGCGGTTCCCGATAAACCTGGACTAAAACTGTGCATTTGATGTTGTTCTGAGTAAGGAAACAAATGCAGATAAGCACAACCTTTTGGAGATGCTGCGCTCCCTTGACCAGCCCTGTTCTCAGCGCCAGTGGATTTGATTATTATTATTTTTTTCCAATCAGAAGGACTTCATAGGGCTTTAGTTTTGGTGGGAAAAAGATAACGAGCAGCAGAATCTCAGCAAGATTAGGCTTAACCAGCACTAACAAATACTATACCCTAACACTCTGTGACCTCAGATTTAAGGATTATAAAAAGGCTACAGGAGGCAAAGGATTTATATTCAGCTTTAAAAATGACATAAAACAAACACTCATAACTTATTTCACCTTCATGATATGATGCATTTCTGAGTGAAACTGAATATGTACAACAATTTAATGTATTAAAAGTTATAAAACAAGCAATACTTAGGGTCTTCAATGCAAAAGGCAAGTAAATGTTTATGTATTTTTTTGTCATTACATTATAGTGAAGAGTAGAAATGCATTTCCAGGGAGAAAGCATAATGCTTGCAGTCTGGACTCAAAACGAGATTACCTGCATGCTCAACAGAGCTCAACATGTCTTACCCTGTGGCTCCTTCCTTAAATTTTAGAGCCATGTTAAATCAACTTTTATAGCAAACAAATACAAAGTGCATTGTGTCCATTTAAAAAAAAAGAAAACAAAAGCAGGGAGAAATGCGCGTGCGCAATGTTTTTTTTTTCAAGGCTAAATAAGAAAAAAGAAGACAGCTTAACAGACAGACACCACTGAGCTAATTACACTAGTGCTGTTAGACCCATCTTTCTCCAACTGAAGCACACTCCTCTCTATCTGTCCTCCCTTCCCAGAACAGGGCTCTCAAAAAACACAATAACATTGTGTCAAGGCTGCACCGTAATTGCAGCCCGAGCCCTGCCAGGCCGAGAAAAAAAAACAAAAAACGATTTGAAGATAAAGTGTCCTCCTACCCATCCCGTCCACCCTAAACCAAACATTAACTTTAATTGCATGGATGCAAGGCAAGCAGATCCGAGCAACAGCGCATGTCTAAAGAAGGCGTCCGCTATCCAATTGCTATTTGGGGGTTTTTAGGGTAGTAAGAATGAATTTTCTCATGACGTCTGTCTGCACATAGGCCTATATCAAACACAAAAAGTACACTACACCAACATAAATAACAATGAACAGTCTATTCTTGGTGTTTTATGCGGTATTCCTCAGGGTCCTATATTGGGTCCTCTCTTTTTTTTTTTTTTAATTAACACAAAATTCTAATCCAGGAAATAGTTGATAAACCCAAAAATAATAGAAATGATCCATAAACCGTTACCCCTGACTTAAATCTAATCAATATAACAAATGCTTACATATTTTGTTGCAGATAAATATAACTAATATTAACGTAATTTAACTAACAAAATCACAGCATGTGCCCACCAAGATGTCAAGATATATCAAATAGTACTGAAAGACTGCAAAAAATATTGTCCAGTCCTTTTACTCCACATTTCTTTTATTTTATGCGCATACTAGACAGCAACTGCATGTCTCCAGTCGCATATGGCCTTTATCTTTAACACATACAGAAGTATATATCAATTGCCTAGATGTTCTGCATAATTCGTGCTTTGCCCATCCCAATTTGCCGAGCTTGGCAAAATACTGGAATGCCAAATGACAGGTGGCAGATCCTCTTTCATCAGCACCAACTGGTCACACACAATCCACAGAGGGAGTGACGGCTCAGAGCGAAAACGACACGCGTGTCCAACACCAAAACCTACCATGTAAATCCTAAGAGTGTTCTTTATCAATCGTCTAGGCTCGCACAAAACCGAAAGGACACAAGGCGCTCTAACCACACATGACGTAGATTTGAAAATGCATCGCTGTTGCGTGAAATGCACCGCTGTTAAAGAAATGCTCCAGTTGTCCCCTCAGGCGAGAACAAAGACACAATTAAAGCCAACATATACTGCCAAACTTGGCTCAGGTGAACTGTACACTTGGCTGCACATCAAGAATTATTATTTTTTCATTAAGATAGCAATCGGTATAGTAGAGAGTGTGTAATTTGTACATAGACGTGCACTATTTACAGTGTACTCTGATGTGATTTTTACGTTATATAAATAAATTGATAGTTGGCGTAAAATACTTTATGGAAAAATAATGACTGAAGGTATGACATGCTGTATTCGATTCGACTAAATATTTTATACATTATTATTATTATAGTATTATGCATGCAGCTTTGGTGATGTCATATTATTTGATAGACACCACAAGAACATTTGCACATTCTGTTATTATGTGCGTATGTCTGTCATTAAAATACAATAAAACACACATTAAAAATGGGTGTCATGCATCAGCTTCCCAAGTAATAACGTCTATTTTTTCTATCCATGTCAGTGCTGCTATCAGTCACCTGTGCCTTTGTTC
>JAUCMU010000048.1:3123017-3138470 GCA_032275025.1 Enteromius treurensis | reverse complement strand
AATAAATAAACACAGCATAAACACATATATTATGTAAAGAAAAACTTTTATTTTGGATGCGATTAATCGCGATTAATTATTAAATATATTTGACAGCACTAATATATATATATATATATATATAATGGATAAACGCATATATATGCACACATAAGACATTATCTATCTATCCATCTATCTATCTATCTATCTAGAGAGATAGATAGATCCATTGTGACAATTTACCCCATGCAGTGGGCCGAGTGACAAAATGTGTTTGATATTTGTTCAATTATAATTTCATATATATATATATATATATATATATAATTTTATTTAGTTTTAATAGCCAATATGTGTTCCACATACAGACTTTATATACAGATGTACAGTAGAATCATAGATGCTCCGTAAATCTATCATTTATGGAAAAAACCCATCAATCCACCGCTAATTATTAACCCACTAATTATCATTCCCTTTGTCAAAAGAATGCTCTGCTAGTGAACTGACAAGGGACACGCCCCCCTTCGAATCTGAATTCAAAAAGAACTATCTATAACGTCCAGATAGACAGCTCCCGAGGTATTGAGACGCAGTCACTCTACAGTTCATGTAAATGTGGAGCACTGGCTCAGCACCCCACTCGCATCCTCTTATGTAGGTCAGATAGGAATTCAGCCCACGTTACAGCCTACTGTATATAACGAAACACAGTAAAACAAGCACAGCGCACGAATAAACCTGCGCTTTGGGCAATCCGCTAACAGTCATCAAACAATAGGAGAATACTTCCTCCTGACGCGAGATATCCGCCTGTTACCCCCCACCGCAATGCACCGATACACACCTCCATTCATTCACATTCAACGCCTCTGTATGCGACACTCACAGAGCAGCGGTGACACGCAACTATTCACACACTGAACACTTTAACACGACTCAGGGACACAAAGACATCCGAGTCTCTCACACAACATGCGCGTAAAAGCGCGACATTGCACGCGCGTTTAAATATCAATTCATGACGGCCTCCCGCGAGAGCCATCAGGTAACGAAACGGGCTCCAAATCAAACACTAAATGATTTAGACAACGAGTGTTTATTTAGAAACAAAGTAGCTTGTGCTATAGTATAATAGATCGATCTTTCAATGCGTCTGGAGCGCACTGACAGCTCAACTCTTTATGCGTCAAGAGTCAATAAAGAAAACGCGGTTCGTAAGTATATCCAGCGTTACCTTGAGAGATGATAGTGCATTGTCCGTCCTGCTCTCTGACCCTGAAGCTGCAGCATTTTCCCGTTGAGAACACGCCCGCTCATTATGTCTTGCTTCGCTTTGTTACTCACATACTACACGCAGTATAACATCCCGCGGTCGCTTTCTGTGGCTCTTTGGAGGTTTGAATGAGAAGCGGCTCTCTGCGCAGAGCTCCGAGCTCACATTGAGAGAGAGAGAGAGAGGGGAGGAGAGGAATGGGAACACCCCCAAATGTCCATCCCCTTCCCTTCTCTTCCCTTCTCTTGTCTTTCTCTCCCCAGCGCAGCCAGCTGCGAGTCTCTCTCTCTCTCTCTCTCAGACCGACTCAATCATCAAACCGCTAATGCCAGATAGCATTACTGTGTGAAGCTTCAGGTCTTCAGAGATTGCACTGTAAAAATGTGATTCACTTGGAAACGAACGGCGTGGTTCTATAGGAGTGAGTCAAATGCATTTAATATGACTGAATTAACTTAATTTCGCGTACAATCAATTTATGTGACTGAATCAAATTAATTGATTAATTGACTGAATAAACTAAAAACATTGGCATTTCACCAGTTTTAACAATGCTACAAGTCATTTTGACACATGTACTTCCACATTAGCAAACTAAATTAGTTAACTAATGTGGAAGTACATGAGACAAAATTACTTATTTAGGAAGTACATACTAACAATGCGCAATTTCAAGCTGCAGCATAGTTCACAAAAAATGTAATGTAATAATTCAATGCACCATGCACAACATGTATGAGGACAATTCGGTAATCAACTTCTTTATTAGTCAACAAACAGCTTAAACTGCAATTGTAATATATTTATTAAACATAATGAAAACCAAACTCTGGTTTGAGCAAGTAAAATGCCTTTATGATGTTTTAGGTTCAAGGCAACTTTATTTGCAATAGACCCTTTTTACAAGACTGTGATGACACGTTTAAAGGTCATCAGCATCACACTGTAAAAAAATTCTGTAAAACGGTAAACGTCTGTTACGCTAAAAACTGGCAGCTGTAGTTGCCGAAATGTGACCGTAAAAAATACGGTAACAACGTTTTAGGTTTATGGTTTTAAGTTATATTTACATTAAATACTGTAATTTAATACACCAAGCTATTAAAGTACTGACATCTGTTTTGTATCTTTGAAATACACTGATAAGCACCAAATATAGGTGATGATGAGAAAGTCACATGATGAACCAAAGCCCATCACAAGCAGCTTTTACAAAGTAACATACATAGAAGATGCTCAGAGTCATTAAAGACCATCATGGTGAAACTCAAATATGCAATAAAGATTCATTTTAACAACATTATATATGTAACACACAACCCTAATAAACATAACTGATAAGAAAAAACTAAGAAGAGTTATTTCAAAGAAAAAACATCTAATTAAATTTTACAGGAATTTACCGTTAACCATTTAACAGTTTTTTCCCCGTAGCATTTTCACAGATTTTACTGTTAAAATCAAAGCCATTTTTACAAAGCTTAAATCTTTGAAAAGGGATTTTCATATTTGAATTTACCAAAACATTTATACGCATTTCTAACACTATTCTTTTTATTATATGGAAGCCTCTTTCCACCACAAATAAAAAAAAAAACATTTATTATTTGCATTTACATGAAAAAAGTCAGAACCGTGAGGCATAAAATCGCAATTACATGAAAAGGTTGATAGCGTGATGTAAACTCGCAATTGCAAGATATAAAGTCTGATATGTTCTCAGAATCGCGAGTTTACATCTCACAATTATGAATAACTTGCAATTGCGACTTTTCTTATCTTAATATTCTTAGAAAATAAGTTTGAATTGTGAAATAATTGTCGCAATAAGCTTTTTTTTTTTATTCAGTAGTGGAAACGGGCATCCATAGTATTAAACTACAAAAAAATCTATGGGAGGGATGTTAACTGAAATATCGTTCTCTCTTCTAACTGCTGTTATTAGTCTCTCAATTATTATTTTTTCTTTTGCTATTTGAGCAAATGGAAATGCAATGTATATATATATTTATATATAGAGAGAGAGAGAGAGAGAGATTTTTTTTTTTTTTTTTTTTGTGCTATAGTCCCATTGACCGCTTTACAAGTTAACTCCACTATGACGACTGCCACTGCTGAGAAACCCAGGAAAGGTCCATAAAGTCAACACATCCTAATATGCAAATCTTTGCTGTTTTATAGAGCTTCCTCTAAGTTGGTGCAAATAAAGGTCCAGGACATGAAGAGCACACGCAGATGAAAAACCAGCATGCATTTGCATAACCGTTCATATTGTGAACAAAGGGTGGATTAAAAACTCATTTTTTCGTAACTTTATTAATAATGAATTAAAATACTGTGTATAATTTCCATATCACTCATATAAAAATTTTGGAAATCAGTCATTGAAAAGCCCACATAGATTAAGCACTAATCTGATTTTCAGTAGGATTTGTATCTCAGTGTCAACAGTGCTGCTATAAAACGTGACTCTTTCTTTCTAAACCAGGACGAGCTCCAAGTCAAATCACTTCAGCTGCCCATATCCTGCCAGCAATTTAAATACTTTAAACTGTCGAAACTACATGCAGCAGGCTTAGCTCTAGAAAAAAAAAAAAAAAGTTTAACGCTAAAAAGATAACCGTAAAGAGAGGGACATTTCTCTGAACATGAACAAACTACATAGCCCTGTAAAGAGGACACAGTGGAAAGACACTCTTCTTCTGTATAGTCAATAGACTGCTTTTCTAAATGAACAGTCTGCTTGAAGAAAGCCAAGACTCTGTTGGAACCAGTGAGACGATAGCATGAATAAACCTTTAAGAACAGAGGATGGGCCAGAGAGAAAGGGACAAAGAGGGTCTTCTTCCATTGCACACTCACACAAAGCAGACTCGCACATCCCAGGCATTAAGCAGTCAACACATCGCCGGTGGCCCTGATGTTGTTTAGCGCATAGCCAGGTGTGTGTGTGCGTCTCTTTTAAGGATGTGACTGACATGCTTGATTGGACCTTTGGCAGCGTGCACAAAGACAGCAACTGCAGGTGTGCCAGTCTCTTGCCCACAGTGTTGCCTGGCACCAGGAGACGACAGGGAGAAAGGGCAAGAAACAAAAGAGACACTAATAAGCAAAGAGTCCTGTATAATGAATGATTTCCCTCCCCTGCCTCTCTGATCTCCCTCTGAGACGGGGGCTGCGGTCAGGGCCAGCGTATATCCAACACTGCTGCAAGCAAGTCGTTGCGGTTTTATTGCACCCAGTAAACGTTTGCGGAGAACAGTTTGTCTAGTTGTAGCAATTACGGCTGACCCGAGCAACTGATGAAGTTCCGTAATTGCAATAAACACCAGTATGTAAATGTACTAGAGCGTTACTTAGCACCAAACACTGTTCTTTGAGGTAAAACTGGGTAATTCTGAATGGGGGGAAAAGCATCACAATGACTAACTATTGCTCATATTTGGCAATAGAGATTTCAACAAGTCCCTAATAAGTAATTTGGATGTAAATAATACCTCAAACTGTGCTGTTTCGTGAGAAGAAGTGTGCTTTTATATTTATAAGGAGTCAGACTAAGTTGTCCCGCACATTTTGACAAGAATGGGATCTCACATTGTGCTGTTGCTTTTACATATATAAGAAGTCAGACTATGGCGTGGTTGGTTTTCGGGGATTAGGAAGAGCTAAAACTCCAAAATTACTAATTCTAAAATCGCATTTGCATTAATATTGCATTAATATAGGCACCCAAAACAGTACCATCATCATGGTTTTTCAAGGGCAACCGTGACAGTGTTCCTGAGGTCATGAGGAATTTGACCTCAAATACAACATTTGTTTTAACTTTGAAGGTGTTCACAGCTATGCTTCTTATCTCTAACAGTCTTTCCGTACCCCCTACTTCTCACAGAATCTGTACACTAAGCAGCCCTAGCGGTTGACTTAATTGGCAACTGTGGTGATTGTTACGGCCCCTTCCTCGACATAATGGCTGAGCACCCACTGGAGACTTTGATTTCCCTGGGAAACTGTCAGTGTGTGAGAGATGAAAGAGCAACCGAGCAGACCTGGGAGCCCTCATCCACCTTATCTAGAACTCATGAGCCACCACTCCCTTTCAGGAGCCGATCCCTTTGGCAACATAAGAGTTTGAAAGACCTAAGGAGCAAACAATGCATTACTCAACTTGTGAGGATGATCAGAAAGGTAAAGTTGAGTATTCCTGATGTGAAAGTGGATTGATTGATTCTAACGCATAAGAGTGGAGGTCAATGAACGAATTCCCTCCAATCCACATGTTGGCTATCACTGTGTGCGCTAACATTTCTGTACTGTAAGTCTACCCTCCACAGTGCACAATGAGATCCATTGTTGGAGGACACAGTACACCCTGATGAAGAACAGATTATGTTTTATTAACACGTTTCCTTAGCTACACCCAAAATCTTGTTCTTCTCTGGAACACCTCAAATGGAAGTTCATCACTTGAAAAAATCTTAACCATTCAGCCCATAACTCCACCATGTGCAAACTTGGCCACTTTCGTACTGATAAAGTACATTGAAAATATGGCCTCTGCATATTTGTGTCTATCCTCCCATGAGATCT
Source organism: Enteromius treurensis (assembly GCA_032275025.1). Lineage (NCBI taxonomy): Eukaryota > Metazoa > Chordata > Actinopteri > Cypriniformes > Cyprinidae > Enteromius > Enteromius treurensis. The sequence goes on along the minus strand of JAUCMU010000048.1, from coordinate 3,132,622 downwards.
GTACAGTCTCAGAATAATGGACTCAGGAACCTGCCATGGTTCTAGAGAGTTTCCACCTCTACATCACGCGTGTATCATTCACATCAATGTGTGTAACAGTGTTTTCTTTGGATCCTCTGGGTCCTCCAGTGTGGCTCATGACTCAAGAGATGTCCACATATATTTAAAACTGACTTCCTCCGCTGTGTGATGTGGCATTAAACCTTCTATTAGACAGTTCACTAATAGCATCTGTTTAATTAAATCACCGGCAAAAGCCGCATTATGCCTTCTGATACGAATTCGCTCATTATTTTCTGCCAAGAATTGTGTTTGAATGTTTTATCTCTAGACATCAGTTTTATTTTAGATAAAAAAAGAAATGAATGTAGAAAATGGAATTCTATGAAGTAACTTGTGTGGATGCTATAGCCAAGACTGCTATCCATTTGAATTAATAAAATCTCTTTTAAATCGTTTCCCAATAGAAAGACAGCAAAGCTTCAAAGCTCACTTAGACTCTGGAGATGGAGGACAGCTGAGCATATTACACAACGTTGGAATGAATTTATGAAGAATAAATTTAACAAGAACCTTTTTTTTTCCCCTGATTCCCAACTTTCCATTGTAAATGACAGTAAAAGTGACTTCTGAAGCAAGGAAAAAAACTTGCACCGCTCTCTTTAAACACTCTACCCAACTACATTCACTGCCACTGTCTATGCTGTGGTCAAGCAGAAGAGCCAAACCCAGGGTTACTGCAGAACACACCAATAGCTTTAGCAGGAGCTGCTGTACTTCAGTTGGTTGGCTTCTCTGCTTTTTCAGCCATTTCACATCCATTTAGTCCTTTTATAAGGGAAAGGGGAGCTGATGTGACTGAGTGGCTCTCCCACAGGGTATTTTAAAGAAGGGTGAGTGTGAGACTGGCTGTAACAGGTGGACGGAAAGGAGAGAGAGGGAATGATGCATGACGGCTTACAGGGTCCATCAGAGAGCCCCAGCAGGAGGGAGGAGAACCTCAGGTTTTCATATGCATTTCAGCCCCCTTTAGATCTCATTGTTTGACCCTACAAGTGTGAAATGTTGAATTGTGTGTTTGTTTGTGAGTGCTCTTTCACAAATTCTTGAAAACTTAGGGCAATTTTTGTAGTTTTGAATCGGAAGTATTTCAATCTGTTCAATCCTTGTTTTACACAGGCTACATTTTTTGTATGTGTAACTTTTTGGCCCCTGCTCACGAGCCACATTTCCACTACCCTAACATAAACTGAAATTGCAATATGAATAACCGCCTAATGAAAATGTGTCAATTTTGCAAAAACGTGCATATTTCCAGAAAAAGTTTTTACTCTTGAGTGAGGTGGAGGTGGCATTGCAAAACTGCAATGGAAACAGGTTTTTTTTTGCATTTATAGGTCATCTTGCAAATGTAAAGTCACAATATCATGTACTACAACCTCCAAGAAACACCTCATACGTGGTCACTCTGAGACTAAAAAATGTGTCTACATTCACTGTATGGGAAAGCATACAGTTTTTCCTTTAGAAAGTGATGCAGGAAACAAAATAAGGGCAAGTAAATGATGACAATTAAAATTTCTGACATTTCTTTAAGATATACTGCCATAGCACGCACTTAATTTGAACATCCGCAAACCTTGAAGGACTTCCTCTTCAATTTCACTTCCACTTTTCCTTGCACAATATTGTTTTGCGTGGCCCCTCCACCCAATTATTCCTCTGGCCCACCCAGATAGCTCGGACCAGAGAAGTGGGTCTGAGTGGGACTAGTTGACTGAGACTAAATCCTTTTGATGTTGTTACAGCCTTGAAAACTTCAGTTGAATCCGTGGCCATTCTGCCCCACTTTGGCCTCCTCGTATTTTAAAAGGAATAGTGAAATTCCCCGGAGCAAACCCTTAAGCTGAGGAGTGACAGGGGCTGATAGATTAGGTTTCTTCACCGAGTCCAGTAAGTTTGAGTTCAGAGTTAGAGATACAGAAAGTGTGCAATTCCAGTTCAGCTGACTAATTCTCAAGCAGTTTGTTTATTTCATAACCTAAATCAAGTCTTACACATGTCTTCCCCAGAGAAAGCACCTCTGAGGACAAAAACTCTTTCTGTACGAACACCAGTTGATCATTTCTGTTCCATTGGCAAACCTTCTTCTACAAAAATGAAAGCCCCTAATTCTATTACAACATACATATAGATTTTGAGCACGTGAAAGGAAATGTAAGACTACTAAACTCATGTCTTCATCCACTTAGGAAGAGTTTGTTTTGATTGCAAAGGTCAGAGCTTTTAAATAAATGGGCGTCCATCTCAAACCGGACGAAGACAGAGGGCAAATCACTTTATTAACTTCCTTCTCGGTTCTTCACATCAGCACCATTGTGTCTAGTCCTCCAAAGCAATTTGCTCTTACATTAAGATTTCGTTGGCATGTCGAGAGATTTGCAGACTACCCCCCAGCCCCCCTTAACCACCATCTTTTAGGACATTCAGTTGTGCCAGCTTCTCTAATCACTCTTGACCCCTTCTATTCAGATCACACTCCTTTGGTGAGCCGAGAGGGGATTAGAAACCTTCCGGATCATTCAGTTCCAGAATACATGTGCATTTACTTCACAAGCTTAGATAAAGGAGAACGGGTAAGTGAGGAAGGGGTGGGGGGGATTTGGAGGGAACAATCGAGGGACATTTAAAGCAAATTTGCACAGTCCCAGCAGGAGGGTGTCTCTGCCATACAGGCAAACTCATACCCTTTTACAGGGTGCCATGCCTCGTGCCAAAGCTGCTGCCCAATCTGGATTAATTTCACATAAAAATTTCCTTTTTTGCCCCATTGACTTTACATTGACAACACGAACCAAAAGAGCTGAACGTGAATGCTTTTCAAATATCTTCCTTTGCATTTCAAAGAGGAACAAGAGGGTGAGTGACTAATGAAGGAATAGTTCACCCAAAAATGAAAAAGCCATCCTAGGTGTGTATGACTGTATTCTTTCAGGCGAACACAGTCTATGTTTTTGACAAATTTATCACGGCTCTTCCAAGCTCGGTAACGCTGGTGGATAGTGGTCATTATTTTGAAGCTAGAAGTTTTTCGGACAAAAATGTCAGAGGATATCACTTTAGGAAAGAATGCAGCTTACATGATACGTGGAGTCAGAGGTCTGCCAAGAAGCCGGAACGTGACTCTCTCACAAACATGCACACAGCCGCTGCCGGGAGTTGTGATTTGATTTTTCAATTTTAATAACAGAAATGTTTCAAAAACCCATCGATCTGGTTCCCAAAAACATGTGTTAACCCCCTGGAGGGGTTGTGATGGATATATACAATTTATGGAGCTTTAAGATGGTCACCATCCACCAGCATTACCAAGCTTGAACGAGTGTTCGTCTGAAAGACACCTAGGACGGCTTCAGGGTGAGTAAATGATGGGGTAATTTTCATTTTTGTGAACTATTCCTTAAATGTAAATGGCCATGGGGCCGGATAATGTCCATAACTACCACAAAAACAGCAATAGCAACTTATAAAAAGCATAAAAGCTGCAAAGTCCTATGTTTACTTGTTCCTAGCAGATGTACTGTATTACAAAGAAACGTACCATCCACAAAATATACATACATTCCTGCTTTTCCTCTCTTGCTTTTATATTTGACTTCTTTTTGTGTCTATAGCTAGCTGTGGAATGGCAAATGGAGAGGGAATCATTGGTGTTTAACGTGGCAACCTTGAGGAACCCATAATGATGATGCCGGAGGAAAAGCCTTCTGGGTAATGAATAAAGCAGCATGATGATGCAATAGCCGCAGTATAGTATGGACAGAGAGAAACACGCTTTAGAGCCATTTAAAAACAGCTGTTGATAGACCAACCAGACGGTAATAATATAGTAGAGCCTGCGCTCTGCTGTTCTTTTCCATTTGGGATTTTTCTACACTTTTACATTTCCCCAAAGGTCAATTTCTTTAGGAGGTACACCAAATCCCATTGAAGAACCTGTCACAATTTTTTCTCCCCAAAACTCTGGTCCAGATTCAAAATCTCTACGGACGCATATGATTGACAGCATTCCTGGCTAATGACAGCATTTCCATTACTCAATCCCCACGTCTCACAAGTCAGGACATGTTCTAGGCAATAGGGGGTTGTCAGGCTTCATCCACACGTAGCATCAGCCTCCCACAAGTGTTTGCCAAGCGATGACTTTCAGGCCGTGTGTAGGAGTGGTGGGTTTGTAAGGGTCACTTGACTTTTTTCCAGAATTCACCTGAGATCGTGGGAGAGATGTCAGAGGAGTCGTGCCTCGGGGCATGATGAGAGGTCAACACCACTGCAGGAGCAACATGCCAGCACACCAAAACGCTCCAGGAGATGTTGGGAAAACAAACCAAAGAACAAGACAAAGAAATGTGCTTTGTATTGCACTTAAGGAGATGCACTAGATTTCATACAAAGCCTGAGAGGATCTGAAGTACTGGATGCCAAGCATGCAACACTTATCCATTTTATTTATGGATGCACTGACTGACTGGCCATAAAACTGAAATTTGTGTTTTTTTCAGACTACGTTATAATCATATAATCAACATGTAATGTGTGCATAACAAACACAGAAAAACGGATACCAAGCGAACAGCCCTTGGTGAACTGGCGCACAAATAAGAGCAAATTTTAAAACAAAAACAACTGCTGGATGCTGATTAAGCATCATCTTAATGTTACTTAACAGTCTGTTTGAATGTGTGTTGATTAGATTGGATTGGACTATGCAGCTGTTTCCTTTCATTTCAGGTTAAAGGTAATGTTTTCATCTAAGATCAGTTTTATATAGCTTCAATCCAATTTAAAAACAAAAGCTAAAAGCTCATGTCAGTTGTATTGAATGTACTTACTGTGCAGTCGTGGCCATTAATTGTAAATGGTTACAGTTACTGTTTTCAATAGCCAAAAGCCAGTTTGTCCAGCCTGATCTCACAGCAATTCGTACATATTTTACGAGGTGGCTAAATCGTACAATGTTGTACGACCTCACTCATATGAATTCATACGATTTATTATAGATCGTACGTATTTTATGAGATGCCAATTCACATGAATTTGTACGAATTGCCTAAATGTAACCCCGCCCCTAAACCTACCCATCACGTGGTTTTAGACAAATCGTACGAAATCGACAAACTGCTTCTAAAAATAAGGTATCAGAATTGGCCGTAAAAAAAAATCATGATCGGTGCATCACTAAAAAAAATCCACTTAGAACAATGAGAGTACTTTTTGTTTTATTTCCGCAAAAAAGCATTCTCGTAGCATTGCAAAAGTGAGGTCGATCCACTGATGTCACATGGACTGGGCGGTCTATGGAGGGTCAGATAGCTCTCTGATACTAACTCTTTAAGATGCCAAGGTTTGGGACTCTAATGTGAAAACCCAGGACAAAAGCAATTGCGTGACTGGAACAATATAAGCACTGCCTTGTACAATCATTATACTATTGTGGAGAAAAGAGTTGATAGATACCGACAGAAAAGAGAGCACGGGAGAACGGGCGGTGGAAGCAGACAGCACTGATATAATATTATGACATACCGGCTGGGTCTGAACAACAGCCAGAGGCAAATGGCTCACAGGTCAACTCCTCAAGATAAGAGGTTTGTTTGTCTGCTCGTCGCCACCTCTCCTCTACCTCCATCTCTTCACACTCTCATCTGTCACTCCCACACCAGCGATCGACTATTTCTCAAGCCAGTGGACATGGCACAGTAAAAGAGAAAAATAATAGTTTTTCCTCACTGCGTCTAGACAATGGTTTTGGAAACGCATGATTCATTACTGCTGTTTACTAAGGCATGTTTTACTGCGACTATTGCTTACACTTAGAATTAATACAACAGCACAAACTTTTGTCTCAGGCTCCTACACGATTAAGATTAGACAATGAACCTTCTGTGCTGAATTTCGCAAGTGTGACCACACCTTTACGGTTGTTTTTATGCCATTTCAATTGAAGGAGGGACTAGCAACCGTCTAGAAACATCTTAGAAACCACCCAGTAGACTCTATAGAAATGTGATAACAACCACCCTGGCAACCACACACACTACTGTAGCCCAGTAGTTCTCAAACTTTGACTCCAAGGCACCCATTTTCCACAACAATATAAAACATCAATAATATATAGTCTAAAAGTTATACTTTATATTTCCTGTAAGTAACTTAAATAACTAAAAAGTCATGTTTCAGGTTTTCGGAGCTAAACATTCTTCAGGGTTCCCATTTTTTAATTGATATTTTTTTGTGTGTTTTTTTAAAATAAAGAGTTAAGGAGGGATAAATTATCATATGACAGGTTTTGTGTTATTTTAGCACATTTTTTACTCCATTTGCTCCATTTACAGAACTGTCTGTCATTTCTGAGACAACGCTTGCCCGCCATTGATAGAAATCTCTGGCTTTCCGTGTTTTCACTGTTACAAGGTAGGGGGCGCTATTGCACATCTGCTCAAAGAATACAGAATCTCTGGATCAAAACACAGTAAAGAAGAAGCAGAAACAAGCAATCGCGTATGTAAGGAGATGCATATGTAAAATAACACGATCAAATAAAAGTAAAGGAACAGTTCAACCAAAAATGAAAATTCAGTCATCATTTACTCACCCTCAAGTAGTTCCAAATCTTTGCTTTGGCGAACACAAAAAGATAGTTTAGTTTGTTTTTGTTTTTTTTAGTTTTGGGTCACCATTGACTTGCATAGTAGGGGAAAAAAACAACTATGGAAGTCAATGGTGACTCAAAACAGCCTGGTTATAAACTGTTTTCAAAATATCTTCAGCCAAAGTAATTTTCTTTGCTTTCTATCAAAATGTTGCTATTTTTTGCCCAAAATGAAGTGTTGATAAGGAACGCATATAAAAGCTAGAATAAAAGCAGAAGCTCGGGTGTCTTTGTATAGACATACTATATATATATGTCAAAAAAATTCAATGTTTACTGTCTGAAATTCCGGTTTCTGTATTTTACATTCATAGCAAGCATTTTGATAGGAAAGGATGACGAATATGAAAAAAAGAAAAAAACGGCATAAGAAAATTTCAGTCTCAGTGTGCAAGGACTTTTATTAATTAATTTAGCTAAAAAATACTGACCTCTGTTGCAAACTATATAGCTAACATGATCTCCTGATCCATCTCTCCAGGCTCTCACGCACACTAAATGTACACTGCCTCTGAGAACAGAAGGTCACACGAGCGGGCCTGTCCATCTGTATCCCTGCAGGAGCGAATCTCCTCCGATTTTTTTGGAGGGGTTGAGCAAGAAATCCACATAGTGCTTTTGGTTTAAAAGGTTTATTTGGACAGAGATGCTCCGCTGAGCTCGAGGACCATCAGGGCATTCTCAAGCCACTAATGACAAAAGCATTCACAGCATGAGGAGTTTCAGTCTGGAAAAGCAAGCCCGGATATTTGCTGCGGCTTCCGAGGTGGCAAGAAAAGCAGGAATAAAGAGGAAAAAAAGTGTTGGGGTTGGTGTGTGACGTCTGTAAAGACGGTTTAAAGGTATTTTTGTTTCCACGACAAGTGGCAAAATGACTAATGTAGGATTTTTGCAAATAATAAGGTACATCGCTGCTGGAATATCTACGTCGTGATGACAGATTCTTCAACATCACAGCAGCAGATGGGAGGAAGATCAAACTCTCCTTTATTACATTTTCAGACGGATAGCCAAGACAAATGACAAGGCAGTGCAATGTGGGTTAATTGGAGAATTAATTAGCTCTCCTATCCTCAGAACCAAAACTAATGACCAAATGTTGATTATTCATATATAAATACTCTTATCCTAAAAAAGCTGCGATTGTTATTTCACTCACGGTTGGCATGAAGAAGAAACCCAGCGGTACATTTCAACACAATTACCCCACCTGACTGTAGTTATAATCATATCAAATATTAGATGTGATATCTGAACAAAGGCCTGTCCTTATCAGTGAAAATGCATCTGTGTATTACATTTACACATTTACTATCATCACTGAACTGAGCAACATTAACTGCTGCGTCCTGGTCTTTGTTATTTTTGTCTCTCAAAAGGCAGTATTGAATTTTTCATTAAAATTTCATGGGTTTCGAAGTGATTTCCCTTCCACTTGAACACATCATCATAATGACAGGAAAGAGAATTGATTTTACGGTGACACGAGCAAAGCAGCGGAGACCCCTGGGCAGGTACACAAAGACCGTCTGAGACGGCCAGAATGAAGACAAAGGCCATTTTAATTGTGAGAAATGAAAATGTTTTTTATTTAATTCATTTATTTATTCTATTTGAAATAATAATAAAATGCTATATTGAAATAGAAAATTATATATAAATAATACCATTCAAAAGGTTTTTTCTTCACATTTTAATTTATTTATTTTATTTATTTTTTAAATAATTAATACTTTACAGAATGTCTATTTCAAATAAACCTAGAGAAATGCTCAATTAAAATGATTTCATTTTTATTTATTTATTTATCTTTTTTTTTTTTTTTTGGTTGGTTGGGGAGGGGTAATTGATAGTTATGTTCAGCAAGGACATTAAATCAATTAAAAGTAACAGGAAAAGTATTTATAATGTGACAAATGATTTCTATTATTAATACATTTTAAAATAGGAAATTATAATAACATATTAGAATATTACTGTTTTTAATAAATGCAGCCTCAGTGAGCAGAAGACACTTTTTTAATATTTACATAAAATAGACCAACTTTTTCATAAAATAGTCCAAACTTTTTAAAAAGGCAGTGTATATAGGCTACAGAATAACGAAAAATTATAATATGAATGTATTTTAAAATTATAATGAATTACACACTTTCTTAACACATTTTCTCTGTTTGTTTGTCTTTAGAATTGGTATTCTTTTTTTCCAGTCAAATACACTGTAGCACACATTTACATATTCACTTGTTTGACAGACACTTAAAGCACAGATTTTGTAAGTCTAGCACACTAACCGTCCCCTCCATGTCTCCACAGGAGTAAAGAGCGCTGGACAAAGAGGGCACGCGACAGACAAAGGCTCTTCGAGCTTGTGATCACTTTGATGACAACAATGAAGCTGTTCTCCCGCACCACCCCTGCTGATCCCACAGTGTTCAGTGTTAGATTACTGTGCTCTTGTCCTGTGTCTGCTGGACAGTTGTTACCATGGAAAATGTGTGCCCTTTCCAGTGCCCTGTGTCCATTCTGTGCTGATTGGTGATGGCGTGGGAGAGACGAGATAAGCTTTCTCACCCACAAAGCTACCTTCAGCTTTACCTTCATGAAATCTGAGGCCAGTACTGGCCTTATAACAATAGAGGACAGTTACTGTCCTGTAACGCTATTGCACTGCCATTGCCATCATGCCCTGAGGCTACCAGAGCAGTTTGGAGACAGCGCTGGACAAAAATTTGAAGGAGGAAAAAATGTAGCTTTCATTCAGCTAGCATGCATTCAAATGACCAGAAGTCACAGTGAAGACATCTAAACTACTTTGATCACTTGAAGGATAGCAATATGTATGTATATATATATATATATATACATACATATTGCTATCCTTCAAGTGATC
>JAUCMU010000048.1:3107550-3119018 GCA_032275025.1 Enteromius treurensis | reverse complement strand
ACTAAGTTACTTTTGAAAGGAGTAATCAGTAGTCAGTAATTTGATTACTATTTCAAAGTAACTATGGCAACACTGTCTGTAAAATAAGTGTATGCAATGAAATAGTATTTTATAATAATTTTGTTTGCTATATGCGCAATGGATGCAAATCAACCAATCAGAACATTTTCCATTAAGACATGACAGCTATATTTCAAAGGCCATGTTTGATATAATCAGTTGCATGTAATGACCTCATAATTATTCGTTTTCTTTAATATCCATATCCGGAGTCATTATGCAGATTTCACAGTTAAAGAGAAGATTATTAAGCACACATACCCACATTTTTAAGCTATGACAGTTACAATAATGTTTTATTTTACATTTAATTTAATGCAATTTAAATGGGAATGCCAAATTTCACTTCCAATAACTGAATTAGAACAAAGTATATTTAGATTATATTAATATTTATATTTAATATTTCTGATATAATATAATTAATATTATAAATAAAATAAATAAATATTTTAACTGTAATATAATATATTTAACAATATATAATAATATGATTCATATAAATTTTATATACAATTAACATTAACATGATATACAATGATATGAAAAATATTTATATAATATATTATTACTCAGTTTCACTATGGATCACTGTGGTATAATTTATCATAATGTTCTAATTTGCTCCAAATATTATGTCAGTTTTTGTCTTTTGTTACATGTCTAAGCAGTTTGGAGCAAATTTGGTTCCAACTAATGATGCAATTATTTACATTTGATCACAAATATATTACATAACTGTGTTGAATTTCTCTGAACTGCATTTCAGTCAGTTCCACTTCCTGTCTTTCCAATTTCAGAGTGACGAATTCAATTCAAATTCCAACTCTAAAACTGACATGAAACCAATTCTTGTAATTCTTAGATTTCACTCAACCCTGTTGTTCCACCTTGTAGACTGACATTAGGACCATACAGAGACAAAGAATGAAGTGGAGTGGTGTGGTATGTATTATACATGATGTAAAATATACATGAAGGACCCAAGGGATGACCGTGGATCCGTCTGAGAGAGAGAAAGAGAGAAGGAAAAAGCCAAAGAGAAACAGAGAGAGCAGTTCTGTCTCTCATCCTAGAACGCATTAGTCATCCTCCTTCAGCAACCAAATCTCTCAATTGCGGATTCAGACTTCAGACATGATGGATGACCGTGCTGCGGGGATCGTGGGATATTTTAACCTCCCTCATAGCAGTGATTTTTCTGCAAGCTGACAAGTTTCCACCCAAGCCCTGATCGGCTTCACCTGCCTCTGTCCTCACCTGAGGTTACAACCAGCGTGATTTCCTTTATGTTACTGAACAGAAAGTCAAAAACGCATATGCTTCAGTGAATGAGATCAAGCTGAAGGCGGCCTGCTGCACATGCTCAGAGCTCCGGGACATTCTGATCAGCATGTGGCACGTCATCAATCATTTAACATTATTGACATAGTGCAGGTAGTTATCATTGGTTGTGAGGGGGTAGACTCGGGGCTAATGAAGCTCTTAAACAGTTTCCTCCTCCAGTGGGGATCAGTTACTTGATCCTGGACAGAGTGTTTTTGACCTTCCTAATGTTTTTACAGCAGTTTTGCTGTATGGAATAAAAAAACAGCCCAACTCTTTTTGAGTAAATTACATTTAAAAAATATTTTTTTGTGTGAACAAGACCTTTAATTTGGACTCTGTCTATCTCACACACAACTTTGTTTCTGCTTTTACCAATTACACATTCATCACTTAACCTTGTGACACAAATGTTAAACATAAAAACATCATCTATTTCAATGTAAAACACTGGATAGATGCTGTGTTTCTGCCCTGAGGGGAAGTTTAGCCCAGAATAGATTGATTTCCTGCTGGGCAGGAAGCTTTGTCATGGTAACCACAGAGACGAGCCCGCTATATCTTACTGATACGTGTCATCAAAATGCAAGAATTAACATTAATGAGATACAATTTTTTTGTACTGCTGATTTTGTAATGAACAAATCCCTTTTGTAAAGGCCTGATCACACCATCACTCCGCTAAAATGGATATATGTCACCTCGTACTTTAGCTTTTCATCAAATATTCTGACCAATCAAATGCTCTCTAGTATCTGAAGCACCCGCCCCCTATACTATACATAGATGCTAAAGCGTCAGCTGAGATTCAGGGGATCTTTATGTTTTAAGCAATCTGTTTTTGGACACTACCAAAGAGAAATCAAAGCTGTCAGTTCTGCTCATACACATCATTTGAATTGTACTTGAGCGCCACTCTACGCCACTTGCTTATTATACAGACCTTCACTTAAAGCAGAAATAACTACACTCTAAAAAATACTGGGTTGAAAATGGACAGAACCGATAGGTTTAGTTAAACCAGCATTTTTAGCGTGTATACCTCATACATATATATAATGTGAAATAAAATGACTCAAATTGTGATACAAAATTTTGGTCATATCGTGCTATGGGACACACAAATCAGAACTTAGATTGATTTTTTTTTTGTTACAAGATGTGCAGAAAAACTGCATTTGGACTGACAATCTTAACAAGGCTTTAGAGTTGTAATAGAATTTTGCATTCTCATTCCATTACTGAACTGTTTATTTCTGAAAGGGCAGTAAAACACTCCTGATAAAGAATAACTTCTTATGTTTTACATTATCAAATCTATTTCAGATGGAAGTAATTGAAAAACCAACGCATGTGCATTCCCAAGACTTTGTTTTGATCTATTAATTAAAAAAGCGAACCGTGTTCATGTCACATCATTTATTTAAAATTAGAGCTAATTGAAACGAGGGCCCTTGATATGTTTGTCACAACAATGGCTCTTCCCACTTAAAACCACTGACCTAAATACACACACACACTCCCACACGCTTTCTCCTACGAGCTGTCTTTGTCTAGTTCAAAACCAACACGCAGCTCTGACGATGGCTTTGTGGGTCGGTGTTGCTATAGCAACAGGCGAGAGCTGCACACGGTGGCGCCAGAAATCCCTGGCCTGCTTCAGCGAGCATGGCCACATATGAGGGACCCCCTGCTGCATTTGAAACGCGTCCCCCCACGACACTTCACACACTCCTAAATCATCGGCGGCATCTGTATCTGCCCGAACAGCCCACGTTTTGTGGAGTATTTATGACATGTGAATGGAAATGAGGTGAGCAGGCAGAGAAATTCCATTACTGCAAAACAGAATTTGGCATCTTTATGTCCCCCGAAAGTCAGGGACCCGGGGGTAGTTTAGCATGAACTCCTGAGTCTCTGAGAGGAGGCCTTTTGTCATGCACGCATACACTGGAGCCTGTATAGTGCTTTATGGGTGGTAGAGTTATGATCCCTGTGCAGAGTATGGGGAACGCGGATGTTGATCCAGACCGCTATGAGGCTATTGAGCACCATGTAACAGGACCCCAATATAAACATCATCATATAAGGGTCACAAATCTCTCTGTGACACTTCTTAGCGCTGCTCCATAACCTGGTGAGCTGCAAGCTGCAAGCAATCTTCATAACACACTATATAGGCTGCAACTCTGTCCATCACTATAGTGCCTTTTTGGCCATCTTTAAGACTAATTTCAGTCACGAGATTCCAGCTCATATCTCTTTGAATGGGCAAACATTAAATTCTCCAAAGCTGTTCACCAAGCTTACAATTAAGTTTCATTACCAGAGCAATCTATATATATATATATATATACAGTACCAGTTCAAACATATAAGTGCATGTCTCTCCAAAAAAAAAAAAAGAATTATACTATATTTAGAGCCTACTATGATTATATCATTCAGTTCAAAAAAGTCCTGAAAACATTGAAATATTATACCCAATATTTGTACGAGTTAAGTGTTTCTATGTAATGATATAGATTCTCACATAGTTAGCTTAGCAACATGCTAACATTAAACCGAAGATTTAAAAAATCCACCACTTTAAACTAAATGTCACTATTTTCCAGCAGGACATTTTTAAAATTGAATAAAATATGATTATTTACATATATATAAGTAACATTTTTCTTAACTTGTCCACTTAACAGGTTTTTAACTAATGCATTCTGGAATTATCATTGAAGGACACCCACATGTGCATCCCTTCATTTTGGGGCAAAACCGTGCAGATTACAATTACATTACCTACTTGTTGGAACGGAATGTTTGTCCCTTAAAATGCTGTCTAAGTAGGGAGCTCAGTGTGCCTGGAACACAGAGCACTTTCTATAGTGCTTTCTTCATAACAAAAAAAAAAAATCTTTTCACTCCCACTGTGACTGAGGTCAGTGTTAGATGGCCATCTACCCCCTCCATATTTTGGAGCGTCTAATTACATTGCAAATAGTATAATCAAACTGCTGTTTTGTGCATAACTTGGCCCAATGGACGTAAATTTTAGGATCTAATAATACACCAGGGAAATGTTCATGAATTGAATCTCTGTTTGTGAGATACATGTGACTCTAACTGCATAAAAAACAACCCTGTATGACAAAACAAAGGATTATGTGAGACCACTGGGTATTGATATATATAAAAAACAACAACGTATATATATATTTATAAAAAAATTATTTAATATAAAAAATGTATTTACATATATATATATATATAAATATGTTTACACTATATTTTAAAGTCCAATTCTTGCAAATGACAATGTATTAACATTGAATTTTGCCTCTAACCCGTTATTTGCCGCTTATTAATAGTTAGTAAGGTAGTTGTTCAGTTTAGGTAATAGGTAGGATTAGGGATGTAGTGAAGTGAAGTGACTTGTAGCCAGGTATGGTGATCCATACTTGGAATTCGTGCTCTGCATTTAACCCATCTAAGTGCACACACACACACACACCGTGAACACACACCCGGAGCAGTGGGCAGCCAATGCTGTGGCGCCCAGGGAGCTGTTGGGGGATCGGTGCCTTGCTCAAGGGTCTCACCTCCGTCTTGGTATTGAAGGTGGAGAGAGCGCTGGTTATTCACTCCCCCCACCCACAATCCCTGCCGGACCTGGGACTCGAACGCCAAGTACTAATAAACAGCCAATTTGTTAATAGTTAATAGGCATGCTAATATGCAGCAGTGAACAGGTCAACCTCAAAGGTTGGAAAACAGTTCTTTTCTAAATCGCTCATTTTTTTCACACTACAAGTTTTTATTGTGTTTTGATGACATTTTTGTATTATACTCATCTCACGCTAGCAACACCATAGCAACCAAATGCCAATGCACTAAGAACACCTTAGCACTACAGTTACCAACTTAGAGCAGTTTGATGTTCATTAATCCTCATACCCATCATTTCCTGCATTCGCCTAATGTGCTGAGCCGACAGAAGAAGACTAAAGGAAGATTATATAAAACTGAGGTTTTCAAACTCACTCCGTTTCCACGGCAACACACACACACACACCTGGGGAGGAGATATCAGAAGGGGTTTAGATAACCAAGCTCCTACACAGCTTACAGAAATGTGCCACATTTACATCACTGCTTTATCCTAAAAAGCATAGCATTTACATAACTCAAAGAAGGCTGAAACAGGCAGTTTGTTGTATTTGTACTAACTTGAATGCTTAATCAAACAGGAGTAAGTACCTTTGAAATATAATTGTGTGCGGTCAAATGCTGGCACACACACACACACACACACACACACACACACACACATCCTGCATGCGCTCTAATAAGCTGATAACATTCATGGCCTGTCTGTGCTCAGTCACCTTGGCAACTCCAGACAGACCTCAGCATGCCTCGCAGAGGGACAGCGGCGCGCTAACAAATACAAATCAGCAGCTCGTCCCAAACGAGTCAAGCCAGACAGACGAATAAACCTCTAGAGCAGATCAGGTCTGCCGAACATCTGGCATCTCAGGAAAATACTGCAACGGCAACATAAACCTTATTCAGGAGACAAAATCTTATTTCAAATGTGGCGAGGACAGAAAAAACATGAGATTTTCTTCATGGTATTGATTGTAACAGCATTTCCGAACCAAGTGGGACACAATCTCTTCCTGCAAAACCGAGTTTCGGTCTTAGTTCACTTTTAAGATCTTGATTTGATTCTGAATCATCTGGGTATACTGTATTGCAGTCCATTTTGATTTGGGGAATAAATGATGTCTTTATATTACACAATGTTGCAGACTGTTATCTTTTGAACTATGTATCATGGAAATCAGCTCATTAGAGTTATTTGTTTTGAGAAGTAACAGTAAAATTATGTTGAGTGTTCATTTGTTCATCATTTGTTTGTGATTCGGATGAAACTGGATCCACCGAGCATTTCAATTCTGAACCGCCACGATACATACCTATACATACGTAATAAAATGTGCAGGGGTTCATGTCTTGAATCTGTGCTTTAGCTCCACCAAGTGGACATTTCTCTTTGAAACTGCAGTGAAACATGCAGTAAGGCACGTAAAAACTGAGTTGCACAAAAAGTGCACATAGGTACATATTTTTATGAGACCAGGTTGCAATTTATGTATAAAGTTATTTCTACGCCATTTTTTGTGTTTTGCTTAGCTGTATCACAATGCATTACTCCTGGAACACACATGCAGGCTTGTTATCGTCTTCATCCAAGCAAAAGCGTCCGGCCAGAGGAGAACTGGCCCCAACTAAGCCCGGTTTCTCCCAAGGGTTTTTTTTCTCCATTCTCTCATGGATGGGGTTTTGGTTCCTATCACCTCTGGCTTGCTTGATTGGGGACACCTGATGATTATCATCGTTTTGATTACGTTTGTTTGCTTTGCTACGATCTGTGTTGTTAAAAGAGCTACAGAAATAAAAGTGATTGACTGAAATCAGATTGTAGCTGTTCTCTGCTGGAGTAGGGCACTTATTCGATCTGAAGAGGAGTCAAACAAACAAGGTGAAGTGAACTTTCTCACTTCGCAGTGGCTCGGTGGCTGTTGACGGCCATTCTTCATCAGACCAAACCAACAGCGCAGGTTAAGAGAGGCCAACATCAAAGCTCCGCTGACGGCTTAAACAAACATATCTCCTTTCCTCTGTAATTTCCTAGTTTTGTGTTCACACATAAACACACACGCATTTAACACTGCATCTGTAACAATGAGCAGTCCTCTGAGCACAGCTGCAGCAAGCAGAAGGAAGGCTGCATTCAGCAACATCAGGTGTTGTGACACTGAGAATGAGAGTCGGCTCTGCGAGGGGCCCCTCGGGGGACACAGCCAGATCTGATGAGAACCTGAAGATGGCACATATGGCTCCAAAATGAGACCCTCAGCTGATTGTGACTTGATTGCTCTTTGGGGGGCAATGAATCAGCCAATGAAATCTTTCACAATGGAGATTAAAAGCACTTAATCATTGCATGTGCATCTTTAGAATTGGGCCGCTATTAGACACTATTATTATTGGGTTCTGCATTAATATTAAATGATTGAAAATGTGAATATTTTTTAAATAAAATATTAAATCATATAAAATATAAACTACCTTCAAAAGTTTAGAGCTGTATATATTTATTTTCTTTTTTTTTTCTTTCTTTTTTAATTAAAAGATATTACTTATTCTTACAAAAGCTCCATTTATTTGATCAGACTTCTGTTATATTCTGAAATATTGTTACAGTTTAAAAGAAAAGTTTACGTTTGTAATGCAAAACAGAATTTTCAGCATTACTCCAGTCGTAAGTGTCATGTAATCATTCAGAAATCATTCAAATTTAATGGTTTGCTGCTCAAGAAACATTTATAATTATTATCATAGACAATGCAAAAGTTGTGCTGCTTATTATTTTTTTATTGAAACCGTTTTCGAGGAACAAAGTTTAAAAGAACTGCATTTATTTGGAAAATAAAAAATAAATCCTTTTGCTGTCACTTTTGATACATTTTTAAGCATCCTTGCTGAATAAAAGTATTAATTCTTTAAGTTTATAGAAGTAATTATTACTTAATAACTTACTTGAATTTAAACTTTAATTTAAACTGTTTTAATTAAAACCCAAACTTTTGAATGGTAGTTTATAAATTGCTGTAAATAACACTCAACATGTTCGTTCATGTACATTAAAATACAATCTATTAACATTTCATATATCTTAACAAACAGCAAAAACAGTATTAAACACTTACCCATTGGCTAGGTCATCATCATCGACGTCTACATCAACGTCATCATCATCTTCATCGTCTGGTTGGCTCTTGCTCGTCAGGTTGCTGTCGCTGATGTAAGCAGACTTGAGGTCGGCCAGGTCATCATCCGCGGCGTCCAGGTCCTCGATGAGCTGGATGCGCTGCAGGTGGCAGATCTGTGTTGAGGCCCGGATGGGCAGCGAGTGGGCGGTGACCCCGGAGGAAGGGGCGTCACCGGCCTGCAGACGAGGACTGGACTGGCCTTGGCGCCAGGAGAGAGGAGAGGAACGGTTGGACAGGCTAGAGATGCTGCGGGCGTTGGTCTCATCGCTGTCGTAGCACATGCTGCTCTCAATACAGCTGGAAGACAAGAAAAAGAGAAGCTTGAAGTACACAGGTATAAGCTGCTTAAAATAAAGTGTATCAAGCTTGTACTTAATGTATAATATATATATATATTTATTTATTTATTTATTTTTTTGATAAAACTCACTGTTGATGCAAGTGACATGCAAAAAGTATTCAAAGAATTTGACGTGACTAATTTTCTCATTTCGCCAACCGTTGGCAGATGTGGCAAAAACGTAATTTTGGACTCTGTCTAGTCAGGTTTTCAGCCTGGAATTAACGTGAGAAAACCTCTTTAACTGCACAGAGATGTTTCTGAGCGTGCAGGGGAACCCATTCGTCAGACTGGATATAACTCTCGGCTTATCACGCACACCTATTTCATCAACACATCACAAAACTCATCTCAGTCTCACACCTCTTGTGGATGTATGTCCACGTATTCTCTGGAAAGTGATCCATCACCCGTGGGGATTCGAAGGTGAAACATGTCTGAGGATGTTTAATTTCCTTCACGCCGCACAAGCGTTCTACAGGAAGTGAGTCACACACGCTGACCTCTCGGGGGCCTTTCTCTGATTTTAAAATAGTAGGTCATGCTTTGGGCAGCTGGAGGAACTGGCTGACCTTCTGCTGATTCAACACCCACCCATCCCCGTCCCAATTAAAACCCTCATCTGGATAAACTCATATCTTCCTGAGTTGTGCCTGGCCTGCAATGATTTTAATGCTCTTATTTAGTTTCCAGGTGTCCAGGTTTGGTTTTAATACTTTTAAGCCCAGCGGATGGATGGAGATTATTTCCTGCTGACCTTGAGCTCAACTTTCACAGTATAAAAAGCCTTTGAATAAAGTTTGCAGTAGATAATCAGTTCAAAATGAAGCATGTCTAACTTGAGTTTGAATATAATTTTGCATGACCTTATAGCCATACTAAAAGCAACAGATAGTGTACCTTAGGTCATAAAAATACATATAAGAAAATGTATGTTAAAACTGGGACCTCAATGCGAATCAACAAGAATATTCCATAAAGATGGTATCAGTCACTCAGTGTGTATGTTTAATAATGTTAAACAGGATTCATATTTGTGAATTAGATTATAGACGTATCCAGAGAGAACCTTTTTCGTGCTCGTTGTGACATACAGGAATACATCTAATATCAGCATATCGCAGCATCTCACTTGTTTTGAACTCAAATCACTCGATTACCCACAATGCACTGCACATTATCACACAATTCTGTAGAAGTTTTCTACACGTAGCAAAAGGCTGAGGAAAAAATCCCCAGAAAAGAAGACAATGGCTTTCAGAGCGTTGACGTGAATGTGAATCATCCTACGATAAAATGCCAGCCGCCTCTATTTGCCTGACTTTTGTGCTGAATAACGATAACGACGGCTTAATGACAGTGATTATCATTTCTTTTATCCTTCAACGGGCCCTTCTGAGAACGCTTCAATCAGAGGAAGAGAACATGACATGAAAGTGGCCATTGTTATGCATCATAAAGGACTGTAAGGCCATACACTGTGTCTATTGTAGAGTTTGGGCTCAGCACATTACAGACTATCTCTCGACAGGGGCATTAGTGTTTATTTGCAGAAGATGCATTAAATCAGGCCAATTAGGTTAAGGTTTTAATAGAATGGACTTTAAAGCTGCTGAGGCAGAGTAATTTTATACTAGTAGGCATTACTAAAATCACTCAGGATAAGTGAAAGATAGAGTGCTAAGATACACTCTCTTGCAGTTCATCTGTTCAGGTCTGTCGGAAGAGCTGGGTTTGAACCTACATGGGCTGTATGAGCACCACGGCTCAATGTGTCCACCAGTAAGCCACGGCTCTGACAGCTGTTACACAACAGATTTAGTGTTTAATTTGCAGGGATGGACTCTCTCCAGGCCTGTTGGTTTATAATGCACCGTTAACAGCTTCCTCAAGCGACTTCCTCTGGTTGAAGGAGTTTAAACAACACTCTAGCAAAAACAGTGCCAGTAGCTCTGGTTTCCAGTGCAATAACACAACATACTGCGTGAGGTCTAGCAGGGGTTTGTACTTGTGGCTTTCTCATGAGAGGTGAATCCATCCTTTTGCTGTAGAGTTTGTATGTGTGTTTGTAAACCTTGGACAGCAGGGAACAACAGAGGGAGGTGCTGATGTGAGAAGGACAGAGAAACATCTGCTGCTCGCGTCCTCTGTTGACTGCCTTCAGTGATGATTGAACTGCATTCACTTGGAGATATGTAATATTCCTCTGAATGACATTTGAATATGACATTATGGGTAGACATTTTACATTTTTTTAAGGAATGTATGAATTTGTATTATTATTATCATTATTATACTATTAATATTATAATATTAAAATCACATTATTAAACTATTTTGATTTATTGTAAATCTTTTAAATCTCATCTCATACAGTACAGTGTGAGAAATGGATGTTCATTTTAATTCAATTCTAATTTGGGTAACCTCAAATGAGCAGTAATTTACAGATAAGCTAAATATAAATAATCCAATAAAGGAATACCTCAATGTATCAATAAATCAGTAAATATTCCCAATAATGACTAATATGATACATTATCAATCCTAAATATTATTTTCTTAATCATGCTAGCGATGTGCTAGTAACTTGTTTATAATGCTAACGATATGGTAGTAACATGCTAATCATGCTGGAAACAAGCTAATCATACTAGTAACATGCTAGCAACAAGCTACAAACTTGGTAATCATGCTAACAATATGCCAGTAACTTACTAATCATGCTTGAAGCATGCCAGCAACATGCTTATCATGCTAGCAGCATGCTAGTAACTTGCTAATTGTGCTAGAAACATGCTAGTCATGCTAACAACATGCTAGTAACTTGCTGATCATTCTAGAAAAATGTTAGCAATCTACTACTGACTTGCTAATTATGCTAACAACATGCTAATCATCTGTCTATC
>JAUCMU010000048.1:3081130-3101601 GCA_032275025.1 Enteromius treurensis | reverse complement strand
CCCCCCCCCCCCCCCCCCCGCGCGATTATTAGACTATGATAAGTGGAATTGTTATGTCTTAATTAAAGAGGTTTTCTCGGAGAAGGCAAAAAATCTGGATTAGAAAATAATCACTGAGAGGAACTAACAGTCACTCTCCAACAGGCAGACTGCTCACAAAATAAACTACTCAAGGGACTTCTCCTCATTCCACACACCACCAATCTCCACGCTATGAAAGTCATGTTGCCGCTGGAAGCAAAATGAGAAGCTCTGTAAAAATCCTTTTTGTCCGTGCTCAGTCATGCAACCACCTCTGATCTTTAGTCATTTGACTTTCAGTGCAGGCCGAGGAACATTAAATAATTATTAACCATTTTTTCTCGTCAGCTTTAGCCGGTTCCCTTTCTGACGCAAATGTCTGCTCTAAGCTCCAAAACAGGGATGTATAACACACTACATCCTGAAACAAAAGACATCAGCCACTGTAGAAAGGGGGGCTCCTACCCAATCCCTCCGCTGCATCTAATCGATTCAACGCAGTTGTTAAGCACAGCTCTCGTTTATGGTAATTAAAGTTTCCCCGCTACAGGGGTGAGGTTGACGGAAAGGTCCAAGACCATCAGACTTCCTGTTTTCCAAATCGGCCCGGGCCCAGAGGACCCAGCTGCAGCCGGGGTGAGGGAATGAGGAAATTAGGGATGCAAATTTCACCCCCGCGTCGCAAGTACGTTCCCAGGGGAGAAAGCTAATGAATCAAGGCTAGCTGGTTAAATTCGGCTGGGGGGGGGGGGGCTGCAGTACACCTGCCTCCCCCTCCTTACACCCTCATCTACTTGTGAGAGAAAGAGTTGAAAGCAGCCGCTAACAGCAATTCAGCCCTTCTCTTTTCTCAGTCTATACAAGTTGATTCAGGACTGTCCATGGAAAAGCAGAGACACCGGGAGAATTCTAATGGTACATGCTTTGAAAGAAAAAGTGGCATCAGGCCGACGAGCAGAGAACCAACAGTAGCTTAGTTGGCGTGTTACAATAATACATTGTGAAGACAAAGGACTGGGAGAGTGGAAGCTTCTAAAGGAATGGGAGGACTCTACTGTATATTTAGCTCAAAAGAGAACACAGTAAAACAAAGGCTGTAAAGTGTGTTGCATTCTAATGCTAAACCCACATAAAGAACTTGTCAAATGCTTGGATTGGCATAGTCACACCTCATTTAACGGGGTTTAAAAATGACCCTCTATCACAGGATGAAAGATTAACAGTAAGCCCATAATTACAGTTAGCGTAAAATTGGGATTTATAAGGCTCTAGAACTTGCACTATGATTTCATGGTCTCTATTGTTGGGAAAAGTTCTGGGACATGGAATAGATCACTTCCCAGTGGATAGATGTGGTTTGCAAAATGTGGGGAACACTACTCTACATCGAGGACGACCTCACACAAAGGGTCAGTTAAATAAGATTGCAGATTTTAATGAAAAGTAGCAAGTCATGCATGATAACTCTAATGAGCAAATCTTCTGGATCTGCTCCAAATCTCTAGTCTTCCGAAGAGTTGAGAGTCAAAGAACCCTAACTTAGAGCTCTATCTGAATCTGAGGCTGCCACATGCTTAAAAGACAGGCAGCGTCTTCCTAATGAGTGACTGAAGCATAGCCTGTCAATAAAGAAGCTAATAGGGTGAAGACAGATGCTTACTGGAACCATCTTCTCCCTTTCTGAGAATGCTGTAAGAGCATGAAGCAAAATGGACAAAGCAAATGGACGTCATAGAGTGCTGAAAGCTCTGAGAAGAATTTTTGGGCAGAAATAGGCCAGAGGTCTTATCTGGAAAGTGTATGAAACCAAGCACAGCATGGAGTTCTTGCTGGATCCATCAGTCTTTACAAATGATGGTCAATTTCCATCCATTAACGTTTTCATTTTCCATATTTTGTTACCAGAGCCGAGGAGCAGATGATGTTTAATTGGTTAATTAGGGTATACTGGGTGACAGGGATCCAAATAAGGCCAAATGAATCCCAAAGGGATGTTAATAGAGTTTAATGGTGTACCATTGTGCCAGAGAAACATTTGTCGCTACTTTGACAAGCTGGCTGATGTTTTACTAACAATACACTGCAATGCTCTTAAATTACTCAGAGTAATAATCTATTTCAGATTCATTTGTGGTTTACGGGAAAGGGTACAGTTTTCAGCTTCTCCATCATAAGTTTGTTTCATTTCCAGTTTACCTTATGACTCTGTGTGTGTCATTGTTTTTTCAGTTCTACTCGTCTATTCAAGTCAACACGAAAACAGGAAGATGCGCACACCGCATCTGGTAAACGAAGGGACTCTTAAATAACAATAGATTGTCCCGCAGACACTTTGGTCAAATGGTAGAAGACACACCGCAGGAAATGAGCAGACGGACTGCAATATCCGCACAAAATCACAATAATATCCTTGGGGAATAACTACAGGGAGGAAAGAAAGCTGTGATGCTCTGGTCTTATCATGCTGGTGTTGTTTCCAGAAAGTATTTTAAGACTTCCTTATCTTGCATCGCTCATGTTGCAATCCCATGACACTTTTTTTCAGAAGAAAACTGTTTGCAAAACCATGCAAAAGGCCAGACTGAATGATAATAGCTGAGAAAGCATCGCCAATGAAACAGACCTACTGCCATGACAAATCTGATTTGAAGTTCAGAGGTATTCAGCCAAGAAAGCACAGCGAAGGGATTTCTCGAAACGCCAAGGCTGGGAAAATTTTTTGGGACATTTAAATATGATACAGTCAGACACAACACTGCATCCACCCTTCTGGACACGAAATCTGGGCCCCTGACAAAAATAACAACTTTTTCATCGTCACGTTGAAGAAGATGACTTCCTATGCATGAATGCATCTGTCCTAATGAAGGGAAATTCCCTTTCTAAAGTCGGAGAGCTCTCTGCAAGGACTGCAAGAACTGTTGTTGTTGACATTTATTATTATAACATGCAAATGCCCTCAAATGGTCAAACTTAAAGGAATATTACAGGTTCAATCCAAGCTAAAATGTCTACATTTGAAATTATTTGTGTACATTTTGACAACAAAATAAAATGTAAGACTAATCCCTGATTTTATATATATATATTTAAAAAAGTAATATGTATATATAAAATATATATAAATATATATATATTTATATACGCAATCATATGTAAAAGTATATGTGAACGGGGACAATTTGGCAGTTTAAATAATTCTTTTTTATAGTTGTTTTAGGATCATAGAAACAAACTGGACAGGAAAACTGGAAAAAAAGTCATACAATTCATAGGTTATTTATTGCGCCTGTACTATTGAAACAGTACTTTAATAGATTGGCCCGATTCACTCCTGTTATTAAAGGAAAGACCGGAGGATTTTTTATTTTATTTTTTTATTGTCAAGTAATAAACATTATTTAACAAATGTGTTGATTGTGCTTAACTTTTACTGAACCCAAGGACTCAAAGACTTGAATGAATTTTTTGTGCCACTACTGGAAAATCGTGATTGTGAAAAAGCTCTGGTTATGCTAAAACATCTCCCTGCTCAGTAGAAGAAGTGGAATTGACCTTGAAATCAAGTATTTCTATTTTCCCCCAGGAAAAAGCTTATTCCACACCACTCACGGCAGTCAAGTTTGGTGAGGAATCCCTTCATGCCCAGGGGCAGGAAAGTGTGAACTGGGAGTGATGCCCAGACAACTGCATGGGTTATAAACTGGCTGGCACAGAGAAGACTCCAACACCACAGCTGCATCTCCGGCAAGCCTCTCAGGAGTTGAGGAAGTCCACCCAGCTGTTGTTGTGCCCAATCTCTGCACATATAACCAGCAGACAGTTTGTCAACAGAGAGAGAGTTGGGAAAAATGTCCATGTGGAGAAATGTTTTCTTGCCAAAGATTGAGCACAAGTGTTGCTTAATGTCTTCTGAAGCTCAAGGAGGCAAGAGCTGGTGCAATGCTGTGTGACAAACAAAAACATCATAACTCTGAAATGACCTCAGGCCAGGGTGATCCCATCACACTATGGAGGGTCAAAGAGGCCAGCTGTGGAACTAGAGACCATGTGTGGAGAGAACACGAGATCAACTGCTTCTTTCCGCTTAGGGCGAAATGTTTGCTTTTAACAAGGGCTCTCCATTCTTCGTCTCAATGCAAAGATGAGGTGATTTGGCAGGTCTGGAATTGTCTACGGATAGTACATGTAGTTGTATTAAGCAAAGAGGACATTGTTACTCTTAATATATTAAGAATCCCTTAAATTGTTAAACTGTATGTAGAAAGAACATCTCGAAGTGCTCCGTGTATAAAGTTATTGTCTCTCTCTCAAAAAAAGAGTCAACTCTGAATCAATGAAACAAGCTTTTTTTTTTAAACGAGTCCCAAACCATTTGATGATGGTCTGAACAAAAATGCTAATTCACTCTTTGCTTTTGGAGCTGTAAAAAATAGCTGTTACACCGTTCACAAAACAGCACTCAGCTAACAAACATTACTTTTTATCAGGCATTAAAGGATGAAGTCAATTTACCAATCAACGCAGATTAGCGGTTTGGAAAAAAGAATCGTTGAGCATGAATGCAGGTCAACCTGGTGTTGGAAACTCCCAAAACCGAAATTTAACCCTTTCATTTCCCATAACAGGGCCACTCTATTAATCCTAGGCCATATCGTTTTATTTAAAAAAGGAAACCACCTAAATATCCTAGAAACAGAAGTAACTCATTTTACCCTGGTAAAAACAACGTGATGTTAAAAACATTTTGGATGACATTAAATCTGGACAAAGCTGCTGGCACTGAACGAATGTACGCAGAAAGCAAGCACATTTTCGGTGTCTAAAATATTCTTCGATCTACAGATGCACACAATTCTGGCTGGATTTTTATCATCTCCGATGAGTCGCCAGACAAAGAATATTTTTAAAGATATCAAAATAAGAAACGAAAAGAATGTCTTTATACATTTTATTCTCAGGCCATTGATTAAACAGTCCTGGAACTTTATAATCGGAAGACAACTTTAAGCCTCCTCTGACACGCTAATGCATGGATATGGATGTCTGTGAGAATTCAAATAAAGTCTGTGAGGTGAACCCGAACCCGAATCTGGCCAGCCTTGCATCTTGTCCTTATTCAAACCTAGAATCTGATGTGTTTGCTGCCCCCAATTTGCTCATTGTTGATGGAGAATCGAGAGACACTGGGATGTTTGACTTAATAATGGCTTATGTAAAGATATGGTGGCAGCTGTGCCTTTACTGCTGGTGACAAACAACACATCTGTGGCAAAGACCAACAATTTCATTCTAGTGTTTACTCTAGACCACTGTATGTGATCATTCATAATGAAGTTTCAACTGACTTTCTCGTCCACAACTTTCCACAGTTTCATACAGTGGCAGCTAATGTGTAAGCAATTCATTTGTAACAAAACCTGGCAATTTGAGGAAATATTAGCACTGGGTACGATTGGCAATATGACCAAGCAGCACAGAGTTTATTTGGATGCTATAGTTGAGTAGAAATGCAAGCACAGTGGCATTTAGCGCATAAATAATTAACATCCCCTCTTTCTTATCAGGAATACAAAAGCAATGAGAATTTTACTAACCACTAGTGACTATTTGTAAGAAGAGCTGATTTCATGCCCAAGATACCCAAGATATGTCCTTACATAAAACTGAGAAAAGCTTACACAATCATTTCCCCATGAGTGTTTTAAGCAGCCAACATCCAGGATATACGACAGGAAAACGGAATGGTGTTTATGTGGTGTTTTGCAACGACTAAAAAAAAAAAAATAAAGCTGTAACGGCTGAGGCCGTCTCAGCCACAAAACAAGTAAGGCCTTCAAAAACACAACTGTTCCGCTACTGCGCATAAACCACCACTTGACATAAAAAAGGACATTTGAGGAAGGCCCACAAAGCATCTCTCTCTTAACCGACTTAAAACAGGCTAAATATGCGCATGCATCCAAGAGTTGACCATTTTACATGGAAATACACTGGAAAGTATTGCTCTTTTGAGAGCTGTTTTACAACACGCTTAAATATAGGGCTGCGTTGAAGCTTATGTTTGTTGACGACAAATTTTGTGCTTAACAGGCTGAAACTGCAGACAGAAACCATATGCATTTCGTAATGTTTCTGGATGTTTTAAGAGATAAATTAACTTTATTTCCATGCTAGCATAAATGAACGTGTTCCTTCCGCTCCTCCGATTTGCAGACACGCAGAAATTCGATTAGGACTTAGATTGCATTAGTCGCACGCAGCATGCTGAGGCATGGAGATGTTGGTCATGACAGTAATCACATTATGAATCTATTGGCCGTCAAAACAGCACACAAGTCATCGTCTCAAGGCTAACAAAATGGAGGCAGTTGGATGTGCATGTTTCCATGTTAAAGTGCCCCTATTATGCCATTTTAAAGGTGGCTAATATTGCTTTATGAGTCTCTTAAAACAGGTTTATGTGTATGCAAGGTCAAAAAACACTTTAGTTTTTTCCAAAAAATAGATTTAATTTGACCCCATTTCTAAATGATTCGTAAACGATCAGTTCCAAGAATCAGTCTGTCTAAACCCCACCTCTCCGTGATCCCTCACTGTGATTGGTCAGATGGTGCAGTCCTTTACGATTGGTCTACCGCTACAGCGTGTGTCGGAAAACGAAACCCCCATTGCCACAATTGAAGTTTATGCAAGTTGCGTAGAAAGTGGGCGGACATTATGCAGATATGTTACTTTGTGACGTGTGGCCGAAACAGAGAAAGATTCAAATCGCTGACGACTTGTTTATTAAGGGAATGTGAGCCAACTCTTTTTTTTGATAGACAAAAACTTAATTTATCGTGCCCTGTCTGCGTCACAACTTTGCGGATAGTTTATGTTCACATACAGCTACATGAGACACTGCATGAACGATCATATTTGACACGGCATCATAGGGGCACTTTAGTACTTACTGCTGCCATATTAACACCTTTATTTGTAGTTCCTCTTTCAATTCCTGTTTTCATCATGTTTTGTTATTATGTGCCATTTAGTCATCAGATTTGCATTTCGATGGACAGACATTAAAGCATCAATAACTAATTCTAATTAGTTCTCTGTATTATTACAAGAGAGAAAATAGTAGTGGCCTAAGACTCTTGCACAGTACTGTATATACACACACACAGACTATATACTGAGCTTGTTGCGGTGCTTGATACAATGTTAGTACTGCCTTCTTCCTTACGTTTAAATGTGACGTTACATTATAATTTTACTAAAACAGTATCTTGAAGGTATATTTATGCTGCCTAACTTTTGTAAATTTGTGTTGGACGTGTGATTATGATGCCTTAAACTGCTGCCTACAAAGGCAAGTCCATAGGTTTGAGAATAAAGACCAAATGGTCACTGCGGACAAAATGTACTTTATACATTTAAAATGCAGATGTATTTGTGGTTTCCCTTGAGATCCCCTCTTACACAACGAGACCTGGTTGAAATGAAATCATGCAAGCTGTGAAGAGAAGGCCTGCAGCACGCTGAGATGTCAATCAGTTTGACTTTAACCCTTGTGACAATTTCCTGGCTTGACGAGCTGAGGCAAACATAATACACACAGCAAAACCACTGCATTTTAGTGACGGTTTGGGCTGTTTGAATTTATAAAACCATTTCCTGCACATTATAATTTCTCTAACTGCCCGATGCACAACTCTACAGGCAATTTAATCCAGACAAACACATTTATCATGCACAACCCAACAATATAAAATACAGGAAATAAGGAAATCCTGTGCAATGATTTACAAAGTGCTTCCAGGTCATTATGCCTTATTTCAAAGGAATGGGTTGTATTGACTGCAGTATTAACATCAATTTGAGATCAGTTTATTGTTTTATTGTATCATTATCATCACATTTGGCTTTTTTCTTCTTTTCTTTTGTGTAGATCGGTACAAGCACAGTAACCTCACCCTGAATCCAGCTGTCAGCAGAAATCATGTCCAGTGCATCAACTGCACTACTAACCCAGAACAACCAGCAAGCCCAAGCCAGACGGAGAAGGAAATGATGATGGTGAAGAAGATAGCAGTAAAGTGCCTCTGGTGAAAAGGCTCTCAGCTCTGAGACACACCCTTCAACAGCAGAACAAGACACTGAGAACCAGTTGTCTCGAAAATTAATTAAATAAATAAATCAAATGTACTTGAAAAAGACTTTGTTTTATGTTTGTTTCAGTAGTGTATATAGTGGGGATTAAGATTTTTTTGTTTACTTAATTTAACAATTTCCCAAAATAAAATGAATACTCAATGCAAAAAAAAAAACAAAAAAACATCAGCAACTTTTTACAGCACTGTTTTAAACTGAAGTGCAAACATTACTGAATATGGCACCTACATTGTCATTATCTTCATGCTTAATTAATCCTTAAATCCAAAAGCTGTGGTTTTATTTATTTAAAAAGAATTTTAGTGCATGCGATTTGGTTTGATGAAGCTCTTATCATCATAAGTAAGAAGCATCTGTTAATTCCTTAAGTATTTAGAAGACATGTTGTGGTTTTCCATCTGATCTTAGTAATTCTCTTAACCCTCTGCTGATGGCTCTCCACTGTCACAGTCTGATACCAAAGGCGTCTAAGCTCTTAAGCAGAATGCTTCTTTATTACCAAGTGGAGATGTAATATGTATAATTATAAAGATATGGCTTGACTTGCCACTTAAACTGATTCCCCATCAGTTTAAACGGATTAAACTGATCTTCTCTCTAACATTTACGATCTTGTCTCTGACTAGTTATCATTCAAATGGTAAAAATATCAAAAGTAAAACATAAAAACAGTTTGCATCAGGCAGTACTTGATTTTCATGAAGCAACCACTCACAACAACCAGTGTCTCAGCAGCATAGATTGGAGGAACGGAGTCTTGGTTAATTGAGTTTGTGTTGTGGGGTCAAAAGCATAGGAAGGGGACAAGCAGCCTAATGCATTCAGTCACACATGCGTAACATAGTGTTTCAAACTCTAGAGGGAAGCTTTGAACCTTTGCCTGCACAAGCTAAAGGAATCATCAGTAATGTACAGCGGTCAAGAGGTTGAAAAGAATATCAAATCCAGATCATCCGTGCAATATAAGACAATTTTTTTCAATTTTACCAACCCCCACCCCTCAGCAGGTGCCGTGTGGCAAGGTCAAAATAAGCTCCAGGGAAGGAGAGGAAATGAGTATAGCTACTAACAGACTGAATTCCATTTTCTCATATCTCAACTCAATGGATTCACTTCACACCACATCTCTCTGGCCACAATACACTGAACCACTAGCTAGGCTATTCTTCAGTGGCAGACTGCTGATAGCTAATCATGCTCAAATCATCACTAAATATGCGTTAAAGTACAACAAAGCTGACCAATCCCGCAGCGCGAAGATAAATAGCTAATAAGTCACTGCACTGTTAATGTATTCTTAGATAAAAACAAAACACACAATGTTCATGTGTCGGTGCCGTCTCATTCTGAGCCACTGACCTTCTCAAAGAGTGTGACACCCCTATTATTCTCTTTTGAAGTCCCCCGGTAACAGAAAGAGGGAGAGGGAAGGGGAGAGAGGAAAAGAGAGGGGGACCATCTGTCAACTGCCCCAGAGATCAATGGCACCAGCGGCAAGGCTAAATATGTTGCCCACCAGGACTTGAACACAATTCAACCCAGCAAGGTTTATTTTTAAGTTTCTGCTACGACATCAAGCATAATTTATTTTACTGTTTCTACTGTGGGCTTGCTTACATTATCAGCAATAATGCATGCTGAGCTGAGACGCATCACTGATGCGGTTACATATCTACAAAAGTAAATCCAAAACAGCTAAGGTGGCATATTCTGGAGATTAGGGCAGTGTGTCAACTATGCTACTACGGTAAGGTAAATATACCCCTGGATCAACTCCCTTCCCCCCGATTGGAGCGTAGATTGGTCTCACCCAATACGTGCACAGATGCAAGACGTGAGCTCGCAATGTAAACAAAAAGGGATGTGGCGATTGTTCAATGAAACCACGCAGTGTTTGAAATAAAGCAACATTCACAATCATTGACATGCAGATGCAGCTTCAAGCCGAGATATAGATATATGAGCAGCAAAGGATGAATGAGAAATACAAAGCGAGGTGGTTGCTAAGCAAGAGCAGGGCTGGGTTGAGCTATGGAAGAGATGCTAGATCGGTCAGCCAGGAAACATTGCTCATTCTCCGGCACCGCAAGCGGATTAGTGGATCTTGTTATTACTTACCCAAAATCTGACTGAAGAGAAGCTGCTCCAGGTCCCCAAGTACCGTTACAACCAGTTCAGGGTCCACCTTTAGGAAGGTCTTGTCCCCTTCTTCTGGTTCTGGTGCATCTTTGCCCCTTCCGCCCCCTCCTGGGGTGGCTGCCCCTGAGGTACCACTTAAAGTTTTCTTACCATTAGCTTTAGCCTTGCTGGACAAGATCTCATCATCTGACTTGCCGTCATCTGCCAGCTCTTGAGCCTTGCTGATGGGCTTGACCTCAGCGTAAGGACCCTTTGGTATCCGACTGGGTTTGCCCAGTTTGGAAGGT
The DNA here is from genome assembly GCA_032275025.1 of Enteromius treurensis. Classification (NCBI taxonomy): domain Eukaryota; kingdom Metazoa; phylum Chordata; class Actinopteri; order Cypriniformes; family Cyprinidae; genus Enteromius; species Enteromius treurensis. Next base: position 3,090,994 of record JAUCMU010000048.1, on the reverse strand, counting down.
GGGCTAAAAGGTTTTGGCTTTCCCTGAAACAGTGAATGCTCCGACTTGGAAAGGTTCTTGGAAAGCGGGATACCCTTGCCCATACCCCCTCCGGCATCTTTGAGCTTGCCGGACTTGTTCTGACCTGCCCCTGGTTTTTCCATGTCGTCTGACCACTTGGGCTGGTACAGGTGCATTTTCTTCTCGGCATCCGTAAGCACACATAAATTGGTCAAGGACTTTTGCTTGCGCAGGTTACTAGGCACTGGAAGACGGCCCTCAGAGTTTCCCGCTCGGTAGACCTTTAGCTCAGCCCGAGGAGTAGCCTGTGGGAGCCCTGATTTGCCCCTTTTCGCAGCCATGCCCCCAACTCCGTTGGCTCCCGCCTGGCCCTGGGGGGTCTTGGCTTTGGACGTTTTGTCAGCTTCAGTCTCCAGATCTACTCCTTGTCCTCTTGGGCTACCCCCAAGCATTCCTCCTGCATGAAACCATGTAAAAGCATCAGTAAGTCAAATGGTTTTACAATCGAGCAAAAGAGACAAGGTGCAAGGTCTGCAAGCTCTGTCGCTTGCTGCCAACTCCTTATCAGAGGGAGAACTATCTCCCCATTAACACACACAGGAAGACCAGTCGCTAGATCCTATATTGAAGAGGTAATCCGTATGTCTGGTGTCTTTAGCATGTAAATTCAGCATCTGGCTCCTCTCAGTTAGACTGCCTCAGCTGCAGCTGCTCTAGTGCTACCCAGTCACTCATTTTCTCTCTCTCTCTTTCTTTCTCTCTCCTCTCTTCGGCGGAGTGTCTCGCTGCTTTGCTGTGCAGCAGCAGAATGACAGAGAAGACAGACGCAGAAACAGTCCCTCCCCTCGCTCCCCCGCGCTCATTCAGTCAAACACACCCTCCTCCTCCCCCTACTCTTCTGGCTCTCTCTCTTTTCCTCTTTCTCTCTCCAACACACCCACTCTAAAGATGCTATACTGCTCCCCTGCACAAGTGTTAGAGTATGACAAACTTGTGATAAATTACAGTGTCTTTTTAAACAGTTGCCTGCCAGCATGCTTCCTCTACCGGCCCTCTTTAGTTCACTAAAGTGCTCTGTTATCATAAAACCAATAGTGTTATCAATGCAAGGATATAATCACCAGTAACATCATGCTACCAGACTTGTATTCAATTTAAATACTGAACTTAAATGGCTTTAGGATACTCTCTAAAAGCTTTGGGGAAAACTGTTTGCTGTTCATTGTCGAAATGAATCTAAAACGATTTCTAATGGATTTGTGTTGAAGCATTAATTTGCAGAAATGTGGCACATTTAATTTTGGCCGTATTTTTTCCTTATTCTTTACTCATATCTTACCAGAGGAACCAAATTTACCAGGGCAGCCACTGGTAACACTCCAGTGACACTCCAGGCTGTGACAAATGTTTAGTCAATTAGGTCTTGGTTCTGATGTGCCACACTGAATTGCCCTCAAGAAGAAAAGATTGAGTTTTGGAAGGAACAGCCTCCATTCTGTTAGAGGATGGACCTAATTTTGTCACAGCAATACGATGCACACAAGACCGCACACAGTTCCTTCCTCTAAAGCCGAAAGGGGTCGAGGCATGTTTGAATCAGTTTTAAGAGTGCTCTACTTAGTTCTGTCATTTCAACTCAAGACGGCCAAGCTCTACCAAACAGACTATCCAAGTGGAAATAACTGACCTCCTACAAAATCTTAGCTCAAGGACACAGGGTAGATGAAGCAGGATTAAGAGGAACAACTCAATTTAGAACTCTTTCTGCTTTATTAGTTGATTTGATGGCACTACTTTTTCGCTTTATTAAGTCTCAACAACTATCTGTCTTCGAATCAATAGGCTGAAGTAGAGTATGCTTTTATGGTGGTGCATTTCCTTTTCCGTTAATATGCTGGTGTTAATACCTCAGTTTCTTCCCATCATGCACTCGATGCACTAATACTTGATGGCAACCTACTGTAAAACACAGTACTGAATAGAGTCGATAAGAAAATTGCTGGACCAACGTCTATGAAAGTCCCGGAAATATCGCTACAGATGCTGGCGCAAATCCAAAGGGCAAACGGAAATATTCAAATGCAGCAAATAGCTTTAAATGAAAACGCTGTTGGACCGTTATGAGCAGTACTCAAAAATATCTCATTTGCATGCCACTGGTCAGTTAGTTATTTTTATGATAATTTCTTTCCAAGACCTTACTGAAGCCCACCAACGCATTTAAAAAAAACTACTTTTCCACCAAAGAAAATTACTATCAAAATAGTCTGGCTGGTTTCAGCATATTGCTACAGTATGTATTTGCAATGTTTTAGGTAGTCGCTTACTCAAGAATATATTCATCAAAAATCAGCAACACATCACCATGTGCTAATCCCTCTTTATATTCCTTTATACAAGGAAGCTAACAGATCTCCACCAGTAGGCTGGTCCCAGCAGACACATTAATGTCACATCAGACATAAAGTGGAAGGAATAGCGCACAGACCTGGATGTGTTCATGGGGGAGCCCTTGCTTATAAACAGCACTCTGTTTTGAACATGGGCTCAGGATAGCTCCACTCACGTAAAATTCACCACAGGCCGCCACCTCGTCTCTCGCTCACGGGGCTTCAACACTGAGCTGACTGTCTGGTGCTGATGACCCACACACCATCGCAAAATTACTGGACAAACTTCAGAGTTACTTGAAATTTTTCCTGAGTCAAATATTCAAATTGCAATTACTCGTCCCATTTGTCATTTTGATACGTTTCTGAAGAGACCGCTGTACAAAATGATTTTAAGTAGGAATATAAACCTGAAGCCTTGTATTTTATCCACTAAAAGGCCAATTAAATTGATAACATAAAATATGGGTATATAATATATCATTAGACATGTTGAAATTATATTGACCCTATTAACTGGTTCAAAGCAAATCTACATTATTTCTATTATTGTTATTCCTTGATACATTCTGCAATTTCTCTATAGGGACAATAAAGATACCTGGTGAAAATAAAGACTGCACTAGAAGCTTTACAGGATAGTTTCATAAAATGTATTTGATGATAAAGTAGCTACTACTGTTACCATTCCTGCAAGTGACTAAAGCTCACAAAATATGGAAGCAATAAGGAATCATAAAGAAAGGAAACAAAAACAATGTTTTATGAGGTGATAATATTAAGTTTTCATTTCATTCAGCTTTAGCCACAAGTTGTATCTAAAATTTCCTTAACACTCGGTTGAATAAATTCATATGTTTACAGTTCCTCGGTTGTTAAACTCTTCTTAAAAAGGAACAAGTCTATTACCAATGGCTAAATTATACCACACCCGAGTATGACTCAGTGCAAGCTTTCCAAACAAAGCCGCAGAGACTAGAGGAACTAGAGGAAATCCTCTTCACAAGCCAGACTAAAGCTGGACCATAGATTCATGGCTTCTATTGCACTAGCTCATGTGTTCTCATATACAGCCGTGTGTCATTCAGAGAATTCCTGCAATATCCCACACGCACTACTACCCCCTAACATCATATGTAAGAGATGACTAGGACAGGAAATAGCACCTTTTCTCTCTACTTTCCCACTCAAGAGTTAACCGATCATGCCATGGGTCTGCTTTCTGTTTTCAAATAAAATATGATGTTCTACTGAATTCGAAAGGACAGGGTGACCTTAGAGAGAGAGAGAAACTCCCTTAGGCTGTGAGGCAATGTTGTGAGCCAGAAACCAGTTCCCTTTCCAGACTATTCTTCTTAAGACAGCTGCAATAAAATCATGTAATTGTAGATATTAACTATATATTACAGATTATTATTAAAGAAGACTTTGTGTCCTTATGTCACTCTTATACATTAGCATGAAATGGAAGTGATGTTATTGGCTAATCATATCTGTCACTGAAGCACTCTTTATCTTGCTTTAGCAAACAGAGGAAATTCCCATCCTTGCATGTGAGTCCTAACGAATTTATCTCTATCTATCTCTCTACTGTGTTTGTTTAGCTCCATTTTGTAAGACTAGGAAGCACCACTGTACCGTTTTTATCTGATCAGCCTAATGCAACATCTCCTGATGGACCCTTTTAACCTATTACCGTGTTTATGTGTACTAGTGAATGATTTAAAAGGATGGCAGAACGCTTGTTATCAGACTTGGTGCAATTTAAAAGCTTTATTGACCAATAAGAGGCCTGATTTGAAATGCCAGTGAAGTGAAGTATGGGAAAAGTGATAAAATCATGTTATTGTTAATGAAAACATTTTTTTTTTTTTGTTCGTCATTTAAAGCAAAGCTAAATAACATAAGAAATTTATAATACAAATATTATATGAACGAAATAAGAATATTGCCTTTGTTAGACTGTAAATTGTTTATTTATTTATTTTGAAAGCTGCACATTAAAGATTATCGGAGTATGTTTTGCAAGAAAATCCTATATCAGCCTTTTTACCTTAATTTTATGCTTAATTAATTGTTACTTGGTTCCTTTTTAATTATTGCTGAAATACAGAAAAATGGTTGATGCTGTCTACAATGGATGTGGTGCGATGCGACAAATTTCACGTCCCGTGTGGACACTGTTATTTGACTCTCTGTCATTCGAAGTTTGTTGGGGAGGTGTGAACATTATTACTGTTTTATAATATTCTAAATCAAACAGCCAACTAACCGTGATGTATTCACGATACAGCCTCATGTACCTTACTGCTGTTATAAAACGCTTACCACACAATAAAAATATTAAAACCAAAAATATATGTATTATTAAACATTACTTTTTTTAAAGCAAGTCGGTTAAAATCGGTCGTTTTGCTAAAAAAAAATAGTCCCTCACAGCAACAGTAAAAGGCACCTAATGTACTGAACATGCCTCTCATCTAATGGAGCTTAAATAAATACAGAGAATCGCTTATCATCAGCTGCATCATTTCTTTTTTTTAAAACCATATAAAATATTTTCTCACACATACATCTGCTTATCTCTCAGCATAACAAAACCTCTATTTTTTTTTTAAAACAGATTGATTCACGGAGTACTGCGAGATTGCAAGCGTCATTACAGTGTAAACTGATGGACATATGGATATATATAATCATACCTGAAATAGAAAACTAAAAGATAGTAGAATTCCCTCCTCACATCGTAAACTGTGGGTTTTCAAAGAGACGTGCACGAGAAGGGCATGGTCTCAAAATTAAAGGCGAAATATGCAACATATCGCCAGCAGGGGTAACTCATACTTCATTAAATAAATAAATAAACATTTAATTTTGCTGAAATACATAATACACTGAACAGTTTTATGCTGTATTAATGATTTTTTATGTTGCTAAGGGTGTTGCTCAGTGATACACAGAACAGCTGGTTGAAGCGGTCCTGTATCAATATCAAGAATAAAACACAGCTGCTGACCAATCAGGAAGCAAAGAAAGAGCAAACGGTTTTATAAAACAAGATGCCATATGTAATGCCATAGTAAGTACACTGCAACATTTGGAAATTACGCCTGCAGTGGCAAACACCTTATTTTGCTAGCGGGACAAGTGTCCGTGTCAAATTGAGCGCAAGGCTGCACATCCACACACAAACGCACAGCGCTCACGTGACACTACTATTACACATGTCCCTCCTGGCATCAGGGCAATTAGCATTTATAGTGGCTTGAGCTTGAGGTAAAAGCTTCCCAAGAGCCCCTGTTTTTCAAAGCCCAGTCTCAAGTCTCATCCACTGGAAACATTAGGATTCTATTTTCTTTGCAAAATAGTCCATGTCAGGGTTTATGGGGAGACTGAACTTTTCACAGAGCACCTAAGCTTTGAAACGGGTTTAAAACGATACTTTTAACGCACATTTAAACCTTTTGTGTGCCAAAACAAACGATTAACAAGCAACGGGGATGATTTCCTTCAATCTGATTTTGGATGCTTCTGGATAAACGTGCTAATAGGCTTTGCTGGCATGAGTTCATCACTGTACGTGTGTCTGTGAAGCAGTCCGTCTTTATTGCTGATTTTAGTTCACATGCATTCTACTTCACTGCTTCAGCAGACAAAACGTGCTTGATAGAGAAGTCCGATTAAAAAAATTACAGTTTAAAAAGAGGCCAGTGTTTTGCATTTTGCCTTGAAGCCAGCGGGTCAGTATTTGCCTCCCTCTCCTCACCATATGCTGAACATTAATTTGCCCTTGATCTCTGCAATCTGTCAAAAACCTGTAAGCATAAACGCTAAAGATTTTCTCCCAATTAATTGCCATAAACCAGATCTGGCAGCTTTTGGTCTTCTATCCTGGAAGCATTAATAAAAGCTGCCATAAGCTTATAGAAAATCTACTCCTGAACAAAGGGATTACACTTCATATAGACGGGTCACATATATTGTGACTATATGGTAAAGCTTACGGACTGACAAAAAATCAAATGTTCGAAATGGATTTTGCATTTGTAATATTATGGAAGATGAAATCCAACATCAGCTTCACAAGCTTGCACTCAGCCTAATTCTTTATAGTTAAAGGTCCACTAAATATATTACTTGATAAACCATCCATATATATATATATATATATATATGTATATATGTATATATATTGAAAAGTCATGATAAAATGTATCAGTTATGATCCATTAGGCTTTGAAGGAACGGTTTTCGTTCATTTCTCAATCATCATTAAATTGGATTGCATTGATAAAAACTATTGAAATATCATATTACTAAGACATTTTATTTTAGAAGATGTAGAGTGACAACTGATATTAATATGCAGTTTTTTTTTTTTTTTTTTAAATGTCCTCATACCTTTGCCATATAAATATGTCTCTCCGCCCAATTGTGTATTTTTGCTCAGTTTGTAGCATGCTGCTGTGCATTTTTCTCATAGAATAGGATGTAACCTTTGGTTGATTCATCACACTGGAAATTGAAGGTCATGTCGAGTGCACAGAATTGTGGGATACAGTAAAAGCATTCAATGCATACCAAAAATGTCATTCTTTGCATAGTATGCATGATATTTAGTATTATGTGTAATATGAAATTGTATGTGTCAGAGGCTATACTATTACATGCTACGAGATGTGATGTTAAACATTTTACAATTTTACACCTGAAATATAAACATAGAATTAAGCTAAGTAACTAATCAAGCAAAGCTCATTTTGAAATGTTAAGTTAAATGAAAAGATTGAGTTGGCACTTGTAACACTGTATTATTGTTTGCTGTGTGATCATTTACATGGCGGTAGTAAATAATGCACTGAAAATCTTTTTTGCAAAAACTAAATTTTGTCAAATGCTATTAGCTTTTATGTTTGAAAGGTCAAAAAAGGTAAAGGTTTTGAATTAAGCATGCTTTTTGCAGCTACATTTTTTAGTTGGGTTTATTTCTTTTTTCTACAACATTAAACACATAAATTTAAAAAAACGTTTGCTTGTCTTAAAAAATGGCTAAATGGGACTCCATTAAAAAGTGAGATTCATGTCCATGTGTTAACTAACATAATCTGTCATGTGACCTCGACATGATGGCTACTATGAGGAGGTGAGATAATATATGACAGACACTAGTGGAACAGAAAACACAAAAACTTCAGGTTTCAGAATCAAAGCACACTCTCAGTGCAGGTCTTGACTGTGTTGTGATGTTTTATTGCGATTATCTCAACTGCTTGTGCTGGATGTTGACACATCATAGTCATAAATAACCGCTGTCTCTGCCTACGCTGGTAGAGACGTGATGTCTCTGTGCGTGTGAGAAAGATGAGGCGATGTAATGTGTCAGCGTACATTTGTGTGTGTTTGTGCGTCAGCCATCGGAGGTGAAGGCAGCCAGCAGATGTTGAAATGGGAAAAGTGTAATTCAATCTGCAGATCGGCTTTTGTTTATTCTCAGGAGTGGATCTGATCTCAAACCTGATGAAGCCCATGAGCCCACTTACTATAACCCTCTCGCTCTCAGATCACTCATCACTAACTCACACACTCAGATGGTTCATCGCTAATACACTCACGGATCACTTATCACCAACACACACTTATACACACACATTCTCAGATACACACACACACAACAGACAAATACACTCAGACAACTCATCATCACTATTATACAGACCATACATCACTAACACACAAACAAACTGTTAATGACTCAGGAACACATGCTACTGAACCTTTCTTCTGTCCTGGAACTTCATGTTGAGTTTTTATTAAACAAGGATACATTAAATTGATTAAAGGTGAACAAAGGGATTGATCAAACTGATCAAAAGTGACTGTAAAAATGTATTATGCCACAATTCTCTTCCAAATGAATACTGTTTTTCATTTTAAAAATATATCACAGCTTTGATCACAGAAATATTTTCCATGATAAAATATAATGAAATAAAACAATTACTTTAAAATGACAGTATTTTTTAATTAAATCAATGCAGCCTTATTGAGCATAAGTTTTATTTATTTATTAAATACATTTTTTATTATTTTTACCAACTGGCAACATAGTATAATCAATGTAATTAAAAGCAAATCATCACACATCTCTAATGACCAGTTAATCAAAATATCAGTATATCACTAAAAACATTCTTCGTTTTTGCAGTCAGTTTTTATAAGAACTGAAAATCCTGTAATCCTCATCAAGCGTAGGTCTGTCTAACAGTGCTGTCATCTTAAATATACAGAAAACAGAAAGACATATAATAATCCTAAAGTACAGCAAATACTTGTCTCAAAGCACATTTACGCACATCTACAATGCTGATGTAGTCTGTGAGAGTCTTTCTCTAAAACTTCTAGTGGCATGTCAAACCAGACATTTCATCAAATTTAATGTTTTGAAAAGTTTCTTCTGTTGCCTCAGACTGTAAAACCCTTTAGGTAACGTTTAAAGTGTAAAAGAGCCTGTACAGCTGAACTCTCTATCTATGGTTGGGGGTGGTCTGGTTGGCATAAAGCCTGTCTGAGTGAAGGTCAGACTAGGTCAGCGTGTGTGTGTGTGTGTCAAAGCAGTGAAGACTGTCTTTGTGACTGCCGTGTTCAGGGACTGAAAACCTGAAGCCTTCACTCTCTCACTGCACTACACAATATACCCGCCATGGGCAAAAGGGCACTTAGAGATGGAGAATTAGGCCAGGAAGTAGATGGAAGTGCAGTTTTAATGCTTTCTGTCTTCAGGATTCCAATCAAGCCATAGGAAAGATTTCATGTTTGTTCTTTTCTTTAGCTCAGTCTTTTTTGTGGAAATGCTGCAGATAAATGTAGCCCAAATCTTGCCGCACATGCACCACATATTTGAGTTTGAGCAACAAAACTTAGATCAGAAATGTTTGGAATTCTTCATTTCAAACTTCCATACACTTTCAGATATTTATCACATTATTATTATTTTTTTGCTATAGGACTTCCTTAGTGTGAGCAGTCATGGCAGAATTCATGCAAATTTGACTAAGCATTGGCCTAAATTTTAAGGGAATTAACAAATCAGACTTTATGAAATATTGCACATACATACATACACACGCACACACACACACACACACACACACACACACATATATATATATATATAAACTGCTCAAAAAATGTAACTCCAAGTCAGTCAATCAAACGGCCCGCTTAGGAAGCAACACTGACCGACGATCATGTTCACATGCTGCTGTGTGAATGGAATAGACAACAAGTGGAAATTATAGGCAATTAGCAAGACTCCCCCAATAAAGGAGTGGTTCTGCAGGTGGTGACCAGAAACAACTTCTCAATTCTCACCCTTATGGAGTAAACAGTTTCTGAGCGTTTGAGCAGACACATGCACATTTGTGGCCTGCTGGAGGTCATTTTGCAGGGCTCTGGCAGTGCTCCTCCTGTTCCT
>JAUCMU010000048.1:3046659-3061390 GCA_032275025.1 Enteromius treurensis | reverse complement strand
AAAGCTCAAAGGCAAATTGGTCTCTCTGGCGAGTTCCCATATGTAACGTCGAAGTGATTCGACTGAAAGGGTAACTCTAAATTGGACTCTTGTTGTGTCGGAAAGTGATAACTTGAATTAGAGTTCAGCTGTTGCTCTATTATATATCTATAGCATTGACCAATCAAACTGGAGAACCATAAATATTGTATAATGCAGTGGTTCCCAACCACATTTTCTGGAGGCCCCCCAACACTGCATATCTCCTTATTCAAATACACCTGATCCAGCTCATCAGCTCATTAGTAGAGACTCCAAGACACGAAATAGGTGTGTCAGACAAAGGACAGATGCAAAATCTGCAGTTTTGGGGGACCTCCAGAAACGTTGTTGGGTTTGATTCGAACAGCGGACGCCCAAGTGCTGTATGCCGGCGCACTGCCCACAAGGCTAGCGGCACCAACCAGTAATGCTAATTCTTATTATAAATATCATTTTCTAAAGAAAAATTAAAGAAAATAAGCTATGTACGTACTGTATATATAACCTATGGTTAATGGTTACATACCTATATATAACCATTGCAATCCTCAATGGAAAAAAGTGTGCAGTAAAGGAAATACAGTAGCTGACTGATTTCAGATCAAGTTAAAAAGGCTGTAAGGAAATATAGGATGACATAAAAAGACTATAACAATTGATATTTTTGGATCCAGTTCAAGCTTGCTACCAAATCGCAAATTCAGATGTAGATTTAGGAGCTGCAAATAATCAGGAACTACTCACATCATGAAGACTGTCCGTTTACTGCGGAACAGTGTGTGTTTCCAGTCTGCTCTGAAGTGTGTGTGGAAGCAGCAGCTCTTCAAATGAAGGACATGCTCACAATAACACATATGCACAACACTGAAATATCTGTTGCGTAGCGCCAGAAGGCTCTTTATGCACAAAGACAGGGCCTATAGAGTGGCTTCTCCACAGATTACACACATTCCCATATGACAGTGCTGCGCAAAGAGATGGGTGGGACGCTGTGTGTGTGTGTGTTGGGGGTAAAGTCGGCCGAAGCCAAACTACTTGTGGCCCCCAGGCACGCTTTATGCCAGCAGGGGAAGCCCGGCAGACGCCTCCACAATGGTGAGCCTGTGCCAGTGTCACCCCAGGCTTTTGAAAGGGGCCCCTGCTTCGTTTTACAGCCGCTAATGATGTTGCGAACACGGCCATCTGTGTGCAGGGGGTCTTTTCTGAGCGCACACAAATGAGCAGATAACACGAGAGAGACAGACAGATTAAGGAGGCAGTACAAAGCAAAGTTGGTATGAGATAATTATACGGTTCTTAGTCAACCCCTTTTAATTGTTTTGGCAGCATTATGCAAATGGGATGCAAATAGGGCGAGGACTGACTGAAGGAAGCGAAATGGGATTTTTGTCATAAGGGGATTTCACACAAACACTGACTCATATTTGAAAGTGTAATTCACATAAATGGAATGATTCAGACATTTTTTCACACAGTCGCAAATCTCCGACCATATGTCACATTTACGCACAACAATCATCAACAGGGATTTAACATTTTAATTCTGTCATCATTTATTCACCATCAACTAAATATTTGAATAAATAAATTGCTGGTAGCAATATATTAAACTTTACAACCAACTTTAAAATATCTTATTTTCTGCTCAACAACAACAAAATAAGGTGAATAATGATGACAGAGTTTCATTTTTTGGGTGAACTATCCCTTTAGGAATGCTTTTCAGGATTAATATACTTGGTCTCTGTTCATATGCGATTGTGGACAAGCAGACCAGGTCCAGGGGAAATCAGGTCACAGCTGTGGTAATACGCGTCATGTCCTCGGTGTACTTACTGTACTTTCACTAACTGAACAAGCCATAGATATATAGGCCTACATATCAGATATGGTTAAGCTGGTATTTTACAGGAATTTTACTAATGTTACTGTTTTTGAACAGTCCAGTTTAATTCAGATTTAGTTATATGGTCAAATGCTGCCAAAACAATGACCCTATTTTACAAATCTGCAGTGGCAGTAAAAAACCTCAAGTGGGCGATAGTTTAGAAATAAAGTTTTAGATTCCTGTTGGTTTCTCATTAATTTAAATACCCGTTTCTGCACATTTGTAGTGGTGAAGTTGCCATTTATTACATATAAATAAACTACTGCTGAAATTAGAATTATATATGCATTTGTTCTGTATATATTTATCATATTAATATATACTGTGCGTGTTACAGTATACATTTTACAGCGTGTTACATTTATACATCATATATTTTTCTTAAATATATACATGCATGTGCATTTGAGTTTTGTGAATGTAAACTGGACAATTTAGATATTTTGTAGCTAGATTAGTGAATTCCCCGCCCCTTTTGAGACTTCAAAAAAGTTAAGGTACAAATATAGCAACGCCATAAACAAACCTTATCTGAGTTCTCATATGCCCACTGATCTACAGTATATTCATCTTTATGTAGATCAGTAAATTAGCCATTATGATGTCATCTAGTGACATTTAGCTAGCAGCTTTCAGTTGAAAGCACTTAACACTGAACCTAGAGCTACTATAGTCACAACTTGTCATTGTCACGTGACTTAATCATCGCAGCCTCATAGGATGTTGGAAGTGTTTATATGCACACTTCCGAATCTGTTTGCCGCCTTTGCCTACTTTTTAATGAGTACTGTCAAACACAGCCTACTTGGGGAAATAAACATGCCATTTCGGATGCAGCCTTAGACTTTCAAGAGTTTGTTTGAGGGAAGAAAGTCATGTAGGTTTGACACGTCAGGCTGTTGAGAATCCAACAACGTACCTGGAACATGTCCAGGAAAAAACAGTAAAACAAAGTGCAACAAAAGCTATACAAAATGCTACAGCTACAAGTGAAGATACAGAGCATTTGTAATATACAGATGCATAATAATAATAATGACAAACAGCTTCTGTGTGTTTCTTTAAATTATGAATTTGATGCCACAAGATGGCGCCAGCGAGCCTAATAAACATGACAGAGGAATCACAACATCTTCCCACCGACGGTGGAAATAATTGCTCCTTTTTTTAGCAATGCAATGTGAGTTTTATGTAGTCTCCTGGTCACAGTCATCAGATTTTGCAGACAAATGACCTCTAAGCTACATAAATCCAAGATCTCTTGTACAAACACACGATGAGGAGAGAAATGATGAAATCAGGACCCAGACAGCGTTCACTTCCCAGATGTGGGAGCCAGCCGTCATTAAGTCCTGGACTAAAAGAGATATGACATGGAAACATATGGGCCAAATATTTGCAAACTACATATAAATGACTGTTCTGAAGGTCATTTTTGTTGTGTTCTTGAACATTCAGCCAAATGAACTTTTAGTTATCATCTGAGGCTGTACTTTGCTTTCACTGGAGCTAATATTTCCTTTAAAAGCAGTCCCGCTCGCTACAGTACTCCGGTACAAGAAGAAATGCTTTGACAGCAGCAGTGCCTGATGGGATATTTAATCACCCGAAGAAGAACAGCAGTACATCGCCCACATGCTCGTGGCATTTCCAGACCCACCCAAGCAATATAAAATATGAAGGTCAGAGCTGCTCCGTTGGTTTTTAGCAGCTGGACTCCATCTGTTGATGTAAATGAACTATAAAATAATGCACTGTACATTAAGGTGACTTAGCAAAAATCTTGATATAAGTTACAATTAAGCACAAGTCCATTCCGTTCCAGAAAACCATTTTATTCTGTAAATATAGTCAACAAATACACAATTATAGAAACTACAGTTACTAAATATTTTATACACACTGCACCGAAAGTTTGGGGTCAGTAAGATTTTTTTGTTTGTTTGTTTTTTGAAAGAAGTCTCTTATGCTCACCAAGGCTTTGTTTGATGAAGAATACCGTAAAAACTGTAATATTCTGAAAAATTATTACAATTTAATACGTTTACATTTTATTTATGTGTTGTCGAACCTGAATTTTCAGCAACATTACTCTCATCTTCAGTGTCATATTTCTGTGGAAAGTGTGATACATTTTGTAAGATTCTTTGATGAATAGAAAGCTCAAAAGAACAGAAATGATCTAAAATTTTAAGCTTTTTTGTAACATTATAATTGTTTTGATCAATTTAATGCATATGCATACACATACACCTATATATATATATATATACATACACACATATAGAAATTTTGGACTTTGGTAAATAATTATGTTATTTATTTATTTTCTTTTTCTTTTTAATTTTCCTCTGAATCTGCTCACTACTGACATAAGATTGTTGTAATGTCTGACTTTTAAATGTACAATATCTGAGACATGTTTTTATTTTCCTGTGTTGAGAGGAATTGGGAGTGTGTGAGAAAGGGCCTTTACAGTTGCCAGAAATATAGCTTTTGGTTTTTTTGTTATCAAAAATAAATAAACAAATAAATAAAAATAAGCCAGCCCAGTTGACAAAAAAGTATTGCCAAAAAGAAGCATTTCTTTCAGTAAAGAGGTACTGTAATTTAGACTACTTGGTCTCATGGCATAAAACTATACCTGGGTGCACTGTACATATCACTACAGTTTCCAAAATGAACACTAGAGGCAGTCAAATTTTGACAATTTAGTTTCATTTCATGCACAATTACTTATTAAAAACAATATTAATACGTTGGGAGATTTGAAAACTAATGCATTTGAATGCTACACATATCGAGCTTCATATCTATGAGTTTTAGGTTTGTTCAGTTACACATGGAATCAGAGATGCACAGGAGAGACGATTCAAATCCCATGTAATGACGCTTCGACAAAACTCAAATCTGTGTTAAGGGAAGGCAAAATGACACAGTTGCATCCACAAATACCTTTTAATATCAGTTCTGCATTTGTTAACACTATCAGTTAGGTTTAGGGTTGGATTTGGTGTAGGGCGTATTTCCAACATGATAGAGCATTAGCGTTTAGCAACAATCAATGGATATTTAACACAGTAATATGTACCTATATAAACATAATAAAAATGTGCCGGGGTGAACCTGTGTTTTAGTGACACTCAGTAGACATATCTCTTTGAAACTGCTGCAAAACATACAGTAAAAGGCATGTAAAAACTGTGTTGCACAAAAAGCGCACAGAGCTACGTATTTTTATGAGACTCGGTTGTTTTATTTTCTAGCTGTGTACAGTATTTCCACATAAGGAGGTATGAAAAAGCAAAGTCAAAAACCCTCAATAAACGTTGTCAATGAAGATTCAAAAAGCCTACTTGATTTCTTGATGTTGTGGCAGGCCGTGTTTGACGTCAGAGGAGGGGGCGTCAGTGAGCAGACACACAGCAGGGTCATGAGGTACTGCTGTTCCTTTAACATCTCACCACAGCACATAGTTTGACTCACTTCCCTCACTGCCCCACCCCAGAGCTCCTGTGCTGACGTTTGACACAGACCCCTCCACCGTTACCAGTCTGTTCTCATTCCCACAGTCTGCTGGACTTTGACTGCTGATTTTCTGTCCACATCCACACACAGAGAAGATCACTTCAGGTAAGAAGCTCTTCACACGCTCGAATTTTGTCCCATATAGGTTTTCCGCTTCTCTTGCGTAATGGCTCTGTGTGCAGCTCATGAGGCTGAAACTGCTTCTGATGTTTTGTTTTCTTGGAATTCTTTAAATTCTTTTCACCTCTTCTGACCTTCTCCGTTTTATTCTACATTTAGACTAAATTCCAGGCATGCATAGAGAAGCAACAAGTTAAATTCTTCACTTTCACACTTACAAGCTACTTCTAACTCCTCTGATCTAGAATCAGGAATGTGACTTGTCTTGTCTTGTTTTCTAGCAGAAAAACTGGATTTGACCAAAAATCCTTTAGTCTGATAAGGAGTCTCTGAAAGATTTCGACCAAGATGTTCAGTCTTTTTCCACACTGTTAAAAACAAAGGTTCTGTGAAAGGACACTTTCATAGAGATACCACAGAAGAACCGTGGAATTACAGTTGTTTTATTAGGATTATTTTTATTTTGGAAGAACGTGTTAATCATAAAGCACCATTTATTTCCAAAGCATGTGGATATTAAATATTAAATTGGTGCCAATAAACAACCCTTTATTTTTTGATGTGTGTAGTTGTAGGTTTTTGTAAAATAATGCTGTTTTCCTGAGCTCGGTGAGCTTGAAGACATACAGTACAGTTTAGTATCATATAGTCCATGTAACAACAAGATTAAAAGCAGCATGGTAGATTCATGGGCATGAACAAAGCTCAAGAATTCAGATATTACAGGAAGTGTGAATGAGATTTAATTAGACTGCTGCCTAAAACAGTTTCACAGTATTATTAAAGTGCAGTCTAAAGTCTAGTCTAATCTGGCTTTTCATGACCTTCTGTGGCAGCATTAGAGAAGCTTGTGTTTGCGACAGAATAAGGGAAACGGCCATAAGAGAGCATAACAGGCATGTGTACTACAGAACGTTATCAGAATGTGTGGCTGTGTGCCGAGTCATGTCATTTCCTCACATCCTTGACAACCCTACATGTTTAGAGTCACAGGCCGGAGTTAGTGTTTAGTCTGGAGACGGCAGAACTATGCAGGAATGTCTCGATTACAGCCGACCACCCCTTTTATGGACAAATCAACGGGACATTTCTTAGCAATTACAGCAGGATTCAGTGTCCAAAGAATAGGCGTTAATAAAAATGTACAACCCTGAGCTCACACTGGGTCACAAAACTAAAGACAGAGCAGTTTTGTTTTGTCTTAATGTAGATTCTGGACAAAACACAAACAAACTATTGATTCCGGTTTTGTTTGCTTTGGTTTTGGTTTATTTATCTTTACTTGCGTGGCCTTAATGCAGGTCGTGGACAAAAATAAAAGATTCTGGACAAATTAAACTGACCCTGCTTATTTTTTTATGTGTGTACTTGTGTAGTCAGGGACAGTGGGGGCGCTAGGGCGGCCAAGTACGATGTGTCCCTAGATCAACATATTTTGTTGACCCTGATACAACATTTTAATGGAAAAATATAGTCTTGACCATATGTTTACACCTAAACCTAACCTCACCCAAGAGTGATGCCAACGCAGTCTCACGACCAATTCGTACATATTCGGACGAGGTGCCAAATTTGTGCCAATTCGTACTAATTCGTACGACCTCACTCGTACGATTTTGTACAATTTGTCTAAAACTATGTGATGGGTAGGTTAAGGGGCGGGGTTAAGCTTAGGTCATTCGTACAAATTCATACGAATTGGCATCTCATAAAATACGTATGATTTATATTAAATCGTATGAATTCATACGAGTGAGGTCGTATAAATTTGTACGATTTAGCCACCTCGTAAAATATGCCTAAAATCAGATTTAATGATAGATGACTGAGACTGATGTACGAGCACCACACACTGATTGTAAACCTAAACTTCACAAAAGCTGTCAACCTTTTCTTTAAATCTGATCACAATGTTGTTCCAGGGTCAGCAAAGATGTTAACCTAGGGACATGTTGCACTTGGTAAAATCAGGATAGCGGTTAGGTCTAGGGTGGGGCTTGACGGGGCAATAGAAACTTACACAGCCCCTCATTAGACAGGGACCCCCTCCTGTTTTTCTACACTCGGTATGACTTTCATTAGCACTGAAAAATAAACATTAAAAACCTTAAAAAGGTGCCTAATATATGGCTTAGAAACCATTTATATTATATTTGATCATATTATGCTATTTTATATATATATATTAATGAATATTTTATTAATAAAAGTATAGGTCTAATAATAAGAAGATTGTAACAGACTTACATCAATTGGAAATCCTACTGTAAAGTTGGCATTTGTATATTACTAATAACAGTGGCAAAGTTTAACACAGAAAAAAGTCAAATATGCAATTTTTGAAGCTGCTAAAGTGTAGGTGTTTATTGCATCCTCTCAATTGAATTAGTATTTTTGGCACGCCCTCTGAACTGTTAAGCCCCCTCTTAGCACCCCCCAACAAACAAATCCTGGAGCCGCAAGTGTAATTTAGTTTTTTGTTCATTGTTTGCAGAACTGGTTGAGCTCGAAGACATACAGTATTGTGTCATAGTCCATGTATCAACTGAGTATATCGATGAAGCTAACTGAGACTTGCTATAGTGTATCATTGCTCTTCTGTAGATTCTGATTGCTTCCATTGTCCTCAATTGTAAGTCTCTTTTGGATAAAAGCATCTGCTAAATGTCTGAATGTAAATCTCAGTCTCAATGCAGAGGCATTTCAATGAAGCGGGAGGCAGATTTAGAAAAGGGAACTCACAAACTTGCCAAGCAGTGAAGTTCAATTTGTACTCTGGAATCACAACAACTATGTACAAGTCCAAATGTGCTTTGCATCAGAACCGCGTCTCGTTTCAGATTTCAGACATGCATTCTTTAATAACTTCAGTGCCTTTTTTGGCATTGAATTTCTCTTGTGGTATGTCATCACTTCTCTTCTTCTCCTTTGCTAATTACATATGCGCATATAATTTACAGAACTTCAGGTCTACACTTACACTGTTTAGACTGTTACACTTCATTTTTTATTGTGGGATGCTCTCAAAAATGAATGACTGACTGAAGAATTAGTAGGCGATTTCAGGTCACATTTGTGTGTGTGTGTGTGTGTGTGTGATACAGGATGCCTCTTGGGGGAGGAAACAAATGCGGCTGCTGCCAGAAAACAGTGTATTTTGCAGAGGAAGTGCAGTGTGAAGGGCGGAGCTTCCACAGATCCTGCTTCCTGTGCAGTAAGTCCTGTTTATTTTCCTGTGCTGCCCAGTGCCTGGCAGACTCTTTGTAAATATATAATTTATCTGTTAATAATTATTCATTTTTTGTATAACTACAGGCACAACACTCAGTGCTGAAGTGAAAGCTGTTCGACTTTCATAGTTTACATATGTAATAAATAAATACTTTTTTCAGTGTGTGCAAAGTCTAAATAAAGCATAAGCATCTAGTTAATTTATTACAGTTCAATATTACTACCGTTTTCTTACGTGTTAAAAGTATGGCATCTGCTGTAATTTGGGGGAAACTACTTCTACTTATGGATAATGTTAGGATAGTTTAAGAATTGGGTCTGAGTCATTGTTCAGGTGGTAACGGTTTTGTTTTTTGTCTAGATTGTTCTCTGGCGCTCTCTTCTGGTTGTTTCTATAAATCACTTATGAAATATAATATTACCTTGCTTTGGGCACTCAAAGGTTCTGCATACCAGACAGACTGTCTGCTGGAGAGAAGAGAAATAAAAAGCACCTTTCATGAAAAATTAAACATAGAACCCTGCTCCTGCTCTAGAGCCGTTCCTCGACTTTATGATCACAAGATGCAAAACACTAGCACAGATATAGCAATAATTCTAATGTTAAACTAAGGAAATGATACTTTATTATCTAAATAATGAATAGCTTTCAAGCAGTTATATATTATGATATCCTACACTCACCACACTTTCCATTATCTTTGTTGCTTTGGTAACCAGGTTATTGTCATTGTTACGTTTATGAAATCACTGCTGTATCTGTATAGCTTGTCATATTCACTCATTCTTCTCATTTCAGTGGTGTGCAGGAAAAATCTAGACAGCACTACTGTAGCCGTCCATGAGAATGAGATCTACTGTAAGGCCTGTTACGGCAAAAAATACGGGCCCAAAGGTTACGGCTACGGCGCCGGCGCAGGAACTCTGAGCATGGACAAAGGAGAGTCACTGGGAATTAAACATGTGGAGTAAGAATACGCTGAATTTGAATTTGGAAATATTGCTTCAGACTTCATTCTTTTAGCACCTAGTCTCAAAAGATTTGACTTGGGCTTTTGGCATAATGTGCCTACTTCATAGACTATCCCAAGACACATGCATTTACATGGAAAGCAACCATTCGATCAAGACACAAAGCAGCCATCTAGAGTTTATGCTTTTTGACACATTTATAGCAGAGCATGTATGCTTCTCTTAAAGGGTTAGGTCACCCCAAAATAAAAATCATTTCATTAATTGTGAGATTAAGAGGGGTAAGTGGCTGTTCAGCGTCTGAGTCTTGTGTTGTGTGTCTTCTGATCACAGGGCTCAAGAACACCAGCCAACCAATAACCCCAACACATCCAAGTTCGCTCAGAAGTTCGGTGGCTCTGATGTTTGTCCACGGTGTAGCAAGGCCGTCTACGCAGCGGAAAAAGTCATAGGGGCAGGAAATGTAAATGACAGGAGAAAATACCGTGATGATGCACCAAAAGCCACCACTTATGGTTCTGTAAGCTGTTGATATGCTCTTCACTGAGTGACTGGGGTCTTCTTCTCTGCAGGCATGGCACAGGGGTTGTTTCCGATGTGCAAAGTGTGGCAAGGGACTGGAATCTACAACTTTAGCTGACAAGGATGGAGAAATCTTCTGCAAAGGCAGAGTATCCAATATTATCTTCTTTCATTTTAGTGATTCTGACAACATTGCACATTATGAACACATTACTTTCCGAGTACAATCCAATAACCTTAATAAGCTTTGTGAGATGTTACTTTTAATATGAAAAAGTGTCTGCTTTAAAATTTAGTCAGTCCGTTTTATCACGTATGGTTAAAAATTGGTTTTAATGTAAACTGTCTCTGTGGTTCTCTACTGGAAATTTGTCACCCTATATTATCCCCAAGAGAATACGGTCCAAAACACAATACTGGAGAGGGTTGCCTGGTCTAGGTAACAAAACCAGCCCAAAGGCCAATCAAAAATAGGCCCAACTGTCCTATCCAAATCGCAAAGCTCAATTTATGTATTATGGCAAATCTTTAAACTGTAAGCAACAAGTAACAAGCAGTCCAATTGCGCAGGAAAACTATGAACCTGGCAACCCTGCTACTGGAAACCATTAGGTAATGGTTTTATTTGTTAACAGTTTCCACAGCAAATACCATGACAAACCATTTGAACATCTGTGAAGGTTTTTTCCAGCAAGGAGTATTTTAACCACAGAAAGGCTTTTAACATTGAGGTGCATTTTACTAAATATATGCACTATATTGCACACTCAATGTGTTTTTACTTCGAAAAAGCCAACATTTAAATGTTTTATATTATATTAAATTGAGTCATCTAGAGGAAGTGACATACACTGTACCCGATATCTATCCAAAAAGAATTGCATCAACTCAAATTAAGGTTTTATGAATTGGAACGGATTTCTTTACAATCTTTACTATTGCTGTAGTTCCTTATTCATTACATTTTTGTGCTCTACGCAGGTTGCTATGCTAAAAGCTTTGGACCAAAGGGCTTTGGGTACGGTCAGGGCGCTGGAGCGCTGTCACACACTCAGTAGATCACCGTGACAACTTGCCCCATGTTCCCTCATTCGTAAGCATCCGTAAAAACACCTGTGCAGGTGCGAGTGAGTGCATGTCAGTGTCTTCAAAAAGGAAACCGAGTCGGTCAAGAAGGAAACCAGAGTCCAGATGCATCTGTCTAAAATGTGAACGTGACACATTCCACAAAACATCATGCCATTGTCTTAAACCCATAAACATCTCTTCTTAACTTTTGAACAATGCCAAATGCTTGGAAGAATGTGAAGTATGTAAACTAAACATGGGCTTAAGACTTAATCTGCTCACCTGAGATGATCGCTTGAGTTTAGTGGAACCTGAGCTGTGCAGTTACGTGAGTATTTCTCTGCTTAGATGTACCGTCTGTTCTTAAATGGTTCTGCATACCGCTTTACTCGTATACCACATGCCTGTTTGAGCTTTAATCACTGTAAAGAATGTTTTCTTCGGCATGAATGAGTCACAAGTGCTCCCTGGCTTAAGATGCACTAAACTGATTTCACTAATGGAAAGACATCCCACATATGTCTTCTGCACGTATTGTACTTTCAAAAGATGGTTAGAAGTAAATCTACAAATATGCACGATTTTGGTGTCTTTTTTTTTTATTTGTGTCCATTAAATGGAATATTTGGTGAATGTAAATGTTTAAGAGATTTCATGCATGTGAAATGAATGTGGCTTGCAAGTACGCAGAGTTAGTTTCAGTAATTGTAGTAAAGGGTATGGGTTCTTAGATTTTGTTTCTTGATATCACGACTATAGTCCGCATCCCGTGCTGTGGCATTCTAATAACATTTTAATAATAGATGTTCCTTGGGTTTTATTGTTATTATTTTTTTTTTATTGGATGATGTATACTATTTAAAAAAACATTAGGGGTCTGTGAGCTTTGCACAATATCTTAGCGTCTTCTGCTCACCAAGGCTGCCTTTATTTGAACAAAAAATACAATTCTGTGAAATATAATTACAACTTTAAATAAGTGTTTTCTTTGTGAATATATAGCAAAATTGAATTTATTTCTGTGCTCAAAGCTGATTTTTAGCATCATTATTCCAGTCTTCATTGTCACATGGTCCTTCAGAAGTTATTCTAAGATACATTTATTGCTATCAGTGTTTAAAATATTTGTGCTACGTTTTCAAAAGTCTACATTTGAATTAAACAGCATCACTTATTTGATGTAGAAGTATTTTTTGTTGTTATAAACCTTGCTAGATGTATTCATTTAACCTCAAATCATTGAACCATAGTGTACATTAAATCACATATTTCTATATGACATATAATCTATTGTTTCATATACTGTACCATGATGGCTTGTTTATATTTATATTTTGTGTATTAACTGGGCCAAACAGTCCTCTTGTCAAATTAACTGTTCATATAAAACTCTCATTGGCTACTGATTCGACATGCCTCAGCGGTCTCTGTATTTATTGCAAGTGAATGGTCATTTTAAAGCGGGCATACTCGACATAGCTACGATCCTTTCACATAAGCTCGATGACACGCTAAGTTCATGACCTAATCATTTTACAATTTTAGAAATGTACAGTATGAGTCACTCTCCTGTTGAGTTTCACTGTGACTGAAAGATGAACAGCCTTGGCACTTTCGGTCACGATGGAAAGCACCTAATAATCATTTATAAAGCCTTAAACATTTCATTGATCAAGAAGATTGAGCTCTGGTGATTGAGCACAGAATATCACAGTTTTATGTTACATTTTTTGATATTTTGTGCATTTATTGTGAATTATTATTAGAGTTCTTCAATACCCTGACAGTGTATGTTATACTCAGCTTCGTGAGCATTGTTCCAATTTCAGTTAACATTATGCAGCCTGTTTTGCCACATGTATTATTCTTCATTATATTTGTTATCATTGCATTCTGTAGTTCACTCAAAATTAAAATTTGCATAGAGAGTATTTTACTCACACTTTGGCAATCCGCTCTATTTCATCATATACAGTATATATACATATACACACATATATAAATTATCATTATATCACTTGCCAACCAATGGATCCGCTGCAGTGAATGGGTGCTGTCAGAATGAGAGTCCAAACAGCTGAGGTAAACATTACAATAATACACAAGTAATCCACACCACTTCAGTCCAGTAATTAACATAATGTGAAGTGAAAATCAGTTTGTTTATAGTAACCAAGTCCATCATTAAGCCATTTTACCTTTAAACCATTGTTTATATTTCTCTTCCAATTGAGACGAGATGGTTTTTCCGCTGCAGAAAGCAATAGAAGGCTTGTATTTTAGCCAGCAGCAGCATGCTAATGATGCATTTGTTTATACAAACATGCTGCTTTTGCCTTGAAACTCTTATTCTGACGGCATTGGTGAGCGAATGATGTAATGATAAACTATTCCAAATCCACTCCCGTTAAGAAACAAACATCTTTCTGCAATTCGTTTAGGTCATCAGTAGATGATATTAAAATATTACAAACTGTTTAAGTGAGCTTCTGATAAACTCAAGCCCCACTGAAGTGCACCTGCTTGGTGAAACTTTTCACCTGATACAAGAAAAAGTGAAATAAATGACAGCGATATGATCCTTCTGTCAAACTAAATGGGCAGTGCTGTGTGGGAGGAAGGTTGTTCATACAATCTTGTCTGCATGTAATGGCTGTGAAACTAGTGGAAGGAAAAGAGCCCCTGCCAACTCCAGCATTAACATGAACCACCTACACACATTCCATCTGTGAAAGACAGACAGGCAAATATTTACAAATTATATAGCCATTAATACAGGTTTCACTGCTGTATCGTGCATGTGATCTGAATCAAATATGGATGAATGTTGAACACAATTCAAGTACATCTTTGTATTTTCCAGTGATTATGTCAGACTGATGAGGAGCAAATGGCATAAATGTTTTATTCAATGTGCATTTGGCATGATACTCTTGAAACAACAGGCATGGACCCCTTTCAATTAAGTTTGGTACGTTAAGAAGACGTCTAGTGGACAAAATGCACAATAATGTCCTGTAATACTTCACAACCAACAGTGACTTTCAGTACAAACTTTCATTAGTGAGGACAACATCGGACGGGTTTCACTTCCTTCAAGAGTTTGAGATGCAGAAGAAAGACCTTTCTGGTTTGAACAAAGTAGACTTTTTTCGTAATGGATTTATTTGTCCAGGCGTTCAACAACAAAACACTAAAGTATAAAATAAAGTGAAAACACATCAGCATATAATTATTTTATTTGGGAAATATTGTCCACAGCCAAAATACTTCAATTATTTGGGAACACAGCATGCCAGCACCAAATATATATATATATATATATATATATATATTTACATTTACATTTATTCATTTAGCAGACGCTTTTATCTAAAGCGA
>JAUCMU010000048.1:2997138-3017992 GCA_032275025.1 Enteromius treurensis | reverse complement strand
TGAAGAAACTAGAATATAAAAGATGTTTTCAGTTATTTCACCTTTTTTTGTTAAGTACATAACTCCACATGTGTTCACTCATAGTTTGATGCCTTCTACCAATGTAAATGATCATGAAAATAAAGAAAACACATTGAATGAGAAGGTGTGTCCAAATTTGTATATAATACACATAAACACACATTAACATGGCTGCAATTCGGCCATATGCAAAATCATTTATATCCAATATTTATTTCCATCACTTAAATTTTTGATTTAATTTTTAATTACAATTTTTTTTTAAAAGAGAGAGATTACTAAGCAACATGGTAATGTAATGCCTTACGCATTTTAATAAGGAGATGGAAAGCGGCCAGTGCTTGATCAAGGAATCCTTTTTTTAGCAATTCAGTTTAAATAACCAGGCCTGATTTAGCTTGTAATCTGCCAATGGCTTCCTTGTAAGAATCCTCATGCTTTTCTAGATCAGTAAGAGAAAATATGCAATGAATAAAAAATATGTATTATATATAATATATATATCATATATATGTATCTCACAGTCAGCATGTGTAATGGAGTACATCAAACAGAACAAACTTCAGTTTTGTTATTCTAAAGTGTACAGCAAAATCTTCTAAAACATTAGGGAAAAGACTACATAATATCACCCTTAATTTCCAGCTTCACATATAGTTGTATAGTTCTTTAGTATAAATTTAAAAGTGTATACTTATCTGTGTATGTGTGTGTTATGAATAAAATCCTCATTATTCACATTAAGATCAACGCTGTTAGCTTAAGAAACTTGACCTGATAACGTCAGCTGCACTGAAAACATGGAACCAGCCTTGTTGTGGCTCATTAATCATGAAATTCTGAAAACATCACAGGCTAGAAACCATAATGAGGATTCAAATCATCCTCCCCTACCCTTCAGTGGCCTTAATATAACCCATGAATGACACATTCATTGATGGTCGTTTATTAGAGTTGCCATCTCGCCTTGAAAATAGACTCAAGGTAGACAGAGTGCCCCTAAACCATTGCTTTTGGGTCATTTAGCTCATCCTGCATTGCTTAAGTGAGAGGGGTGGTGGTGTATGCTTGTTTTTATTAGCGGAAAGCTACATTATCGGACACTCAACAATGTAGTTCCAGTCAGTCTAATTGACTGTTATTTCTAAAAGTCAATCTAATTGCTTTTTCGTTATTGTGTTAATAGTCCTGACAGTGGTAAAGGGAAATCCCCCTCCCCATGAGAGGGACCAGAGCCTACAGACGATTAATTTGCCTCTTCGCCGTAATTAAATGCACCACGGCTGATAAACTCGCAGATGACTAATGACAAATGTTAAAGTAGGTCAAATCAATTATTTCAGCATCCAGCCACCAAAAAAAACAAAGCGGAAAAAAGCAGCATTCAAGCAGGCTCAAGAGGCAACATTAGGCAAGTTCTTGAATGCGGTAGGGGAGTCCTCCATTGCATTTGAATACTAATCATGGCATCGTGCCTGGATAGTTTTTTCTTTGTTTGTTTTCTTTATTCCATCAGCCCCAGGGACTGGTGACATGAGGAGAATGTTCGACTATACTTTGTTGAAACATTTCCTTAAATGGTTTGGTTATAATACAGGGGTAATGTATAATGTATAACTGAACTGAGTATATTCTCTGGTGAAAAACGCTGCTGTGCTGATATTCACTATAACATCACCCAATTTAGCTTTCAAAATCTTCCAGTTTTATGGGGAAATACAAACAATGTGTAAATTATAACATGAAATATTGGGGTTGGGTGACGTCTACCAATTTGGCATCGTACAATGTCTAATGTAAAATATCGCGATGAACGACGGCATCGTCGGCGTAGGCAGCGGTGGGGGTATGGTGGGGGTTTTAGTTGTAACTAAAACACCAAGTCTCGCCCCACGCCTGACAAAAATAACAATGTTCGCGCAAGCAGGTGAGAGAGGATCGAGCGCAGGAATGATCGGGTTTCTGCGGGTGAATGATCGGGTTTGAAATGAGCTCACGGGCCCCGTTTCTTCGCGTGTACATCTGTTTTCCTCTCACGGAAATTATTTACCGCGCTCGTCAGAATCAGTGGTGCACTCGCTTATTAATGACATAGATTTGCCGCCATAGATTAAGTGTGATTTTCTTGAGCTGCTTGCTGCTGCTGCGGCGGGGCGGAGGATCACGATGCCGGCTCAGCATTGTGATGTCTATTGGCCATCGGCGATGGGCGATGACATTGTCTACCGGCCCAACCCTATGACATATATATTAAAGCCTGACTTTGTTTTTAAAGTACTAAAAGGGACAATCTTATTGCTATTGGGTGGCGCACTATAACGAATCCAATAGAAATCCTTTGTAGTTTATTAAAAAGGGTTTAAGGAGCCGTATGTAAGAAATGGCCATAACTGGTACTGCAATCACTTTCAAAATACTGCTGAGCGGTGTCTCCCCCTCCCCCTACCCGTAGACTTGAGGTTGCCAGATAAGCTGCAGGATCCAGTAATGTTTAGGCTGCTACGAGGAGATTCCAATGGCAAGAGACGAGTCCTACACAGTAAATTTATTTTCTGTTAATTATGTTAATGCTTCATAATAGATGTTTTGCGTTTTAGGTTTCGTACTCGAAATGTTAGACATTTTTTTAGTTGCTGCTGCAGTCGCGCCACTTTAAAGAAGATCAGGCAACCTGGATGCCGAAACACTACTAACTTCGTGATTGGGAGATAGATGGAGGCTGGCGCTTCAGACCAAAACAAAAAATGACAACATAAACATTAGTTGAGGGCTGCAACTGCGCTTTTTAAATGTGAATATCCAGGCTGCACGACTGCTGTCAGTGATATGAGTACTTGAAATTAACATGTTTTCTTAATGCCTGTTGAACCAAACAGAGACATTTTATGATTATTACAATAAATTTCTTACATACGGCTCCTTTAAATGTCAAAATTGTTATATTTCGTTTTTTTTTTTTACTAAGTTAATTTAGAAAAATGTTTGGAGTATTTTTTGTTCGTTAAATATAGGTTTTTGTTTTTTTAAAGACCATCATCAGCTGATCAGAAAGTGTTTGATCACTTTATCCGTCTTAAACCATCACGACTTGTCTAAAATAAAACTAGATATACCCACTAAAACAGTTCAACTCTATAACAATGTTTAGACGTTAAAAATGCGCTATAATAATTAATGTGGGAGATGTTTGTGCGGAGAGGCTGAAGTGCACTGATCAGGACGCGGAGGCAAAAGCGCAATCCCTTTCATTTTTTCAGAAACAAAATAGATAAATAAATAAATAATAATAATAATTATAAACAAATGTTTCCTTGGTCGCACCTTTGTAGACAATGCAATCCGTTTCAATATGTTAGCTAAACCGTGGCATGTTTAATTTATTGGGAGTGAAATGCAGTGCTTGTGCAGTGCAGTGTAGTTATACTAAAATAAACGGGGGAAAAATTCATAAAAACACAGTAGGCCTACTTTCTTAAGGAGTGTAGATCTTTCCCTGAGTATTTCTCAGTCAAAATAAAGCACAGGTAACAAATCAAAAATATAGCTGTTGCTGTTTTAATTAAATGAATTTATAAATATTAATAAAAAACATCTGTGTAACGAATATTAATAACAAGAATGTTTTTTTTCACATATTTATGTATGTTTCCTAGCCCACAAAAATAGTCTACCACTTTCAAAGCTCTGATGCAAAATAGCCTAAACTACTTTTTTTTTCGTTCTAAGAAACACAAATAACTTCATAAGTAGACTACTAAATTGTAATTTGTGAATAGTAAGTCATTCTTTTCTTTCATTTTCCACTGACTGCTGCCGTCAATTATAACATATCAGCGAGGCAAAGCTGACGGCTATTTGCTAAAATGTGCTTTAAAGCGTTTGCTCAATAACTCATGGTTAAAGCGCCTCTCGGCGGTCAACAACTGCAAGTGCACTCTAAATCGCCGCGGCGGCGGTAGCTGCGGCGGTAAAAGGGGCGTTTTGGTTGTCTACCATCTGTATATCTATCCAGTTAACTGTATTAAACCGAAGTTTTGCATCACAGTTTTAGCACGTTAGTTCTACCTTGGTTGCAGCGCATGGTCACGATCAGCAATGTGAACTACCATGGTGCTTCGGTTTCATGTCGGTGTGCAAAGCAGACGTGCATGAAACATTCATTCATCGAGAATAACAAACATAGGTGAGCAATTTTGAGTTGTCATTTTTACAGTGCATGCAATAGCAGCAAGCAGATAAGCAAAGGGTACACCAGGCCTCAGTCTGGCTCAGGGTGCTATTTACAAAACATTTCTATTAAAACCTATTTCTATAAATCCTGTATAAATGTGCTATTTGCAGTAACATTCAGCCTCAAACACGTATATGATACAACTGTTTGCTCACACAGCTGAAAAATATTAAAAGTTATTAAAAATGTTTAATAAGTAAACATTTTCAAACAGACACACACCAAAGGCTACAGCTTACAAAGGGCAGCAACACACTCTGATCAGGCAAAATGTAGCACCTCCTTCAAATGAGGTCATCATGTGTAATTTCCCTGCAGATTACAATTGACTATAAAATTCCTTCTATTAGCTGAAATCTCAGAACTGACACAATTGACGTATGATAGTATCTATTAAATGGGTGGATGGAGTCACTGTTTGCATTACTACATATGGTAATAGCCATCATGACCTTCTCTAAAGCTAACAAAACTGTTTGTACTCTGCGAGGGGAGCCTGTACACCCTGAGCTATGGAAAGATGGTGATATTATAGTTGGAGGGGTTTTCTCTTTCCATAGCAGCTGGGAAATCAGGCAACTGACATATTCCATTATGCCACCACCACTGAAGTGCATCAGGTAAGTAAGAGCAAATAAATTGCACAACAAGATTTTGTAAATACAAGTACTATGTAAAAAGATTTATTATGTTTTTTTTTCCTTAAAAAAAAAGTCTTAACTTTAGAGACTTCCAGTACGCACAATCCATGCTCTTCGCAATAGAGGAAATTAATAACAGTTCCACTTTGCTACCTGGGGTCTCATTAGGCTACAAGGTGTACGACACATGTGGATCAGTGGCGGTTGGGGTTCGAGCAGCTATGGCCCTTGCAAATGGGTATGAAAAAATGTCTGTTGAAGGGCCCTGCACAAAGCACGCTGAAGTGCAAGCTATTATTGGGGACACAACTTCATCAGCGTGCATGGCGATATCAAAGAGTATTGGACCATTCAAGCTTCCGCTGGTATGATTTTATATGTCACAATTTACAATTTATCACAATAGAGTGCTTCAAAATTATACAAACGTTTCAAACTGTTTTAAATAAATAATAGATGCTGCTGAATGCAATTAATGTAATTACATTGGATGTTTCGTCTAAACATCATATTGCTTCTGTGTATGTTAATCTCTTAGATCAGCCACTATGCTACCTGTGAATGCCTTAGTGACAAAGTCAAATATCCCTCATTCCTTCGAACTATTGCAAGTGATCACTACCAGAGCAGAGCACTGGCAGAACTGGTTAGACACTTTGACTGGACTTGGGTGGGAGCATTAAGAACGGATGATGATTATGGTAATAGTGGAATGGCCACTTTTACAAAGGTGGCTGAACAGATGGGTATCTGTTTGGAATATTCTCTTCCATTTTTCAGAACCTACCCTGAAGATAAAGTAATAAAGATAATTGAGCAGATCAAAAGCTCTACTTCACGGGTGATTGTGGGATTTCTTGCTCATTGGGACTTGGAGGTTCTGCTGCATAAATTTGTTGAATACAATATTACTGGATACCAGTGGGTAGGCACCGAAGCCTGGATATCTGATTCAGTCATTGCCAGTATGGATAAGAACCACATTCTACAAGGAGCAATTGGCCTGGCTATACCCAAAACACAAGTGACAGGTCTGCAAGAATTCATTCTAGATATAAAACCACTGAAGTCTTCAGGAGGTGCTATTTTTACTGAGTTCTGGGAAGCCCTGTTTCAGTGTAAATATTCAACTAAGAATGATTCCGTGTCCACAACTCCATGTACTGGCAATGAGGAACTGTCTCAAGTGCAAAATTTATTTACAGACATGTCACTCATGCCCATCTTCAGCAATGTGTATAAAGGAGTGTATGCTGTTGCTCATACTCTCCATAATCTTCTGGGATGCAAAGAAAAGTGTGTCTCAAATAATCAGCCTGATCCTTTAACAGTGGGTTAACACTATTTTATTTATACTGCTATATAAATTTCAAAACTCTCTAAGTCTGTACATAGGACACAGTACATTCAAAAATTAATTTCTTTGCACTGTATGTACTGTATATATGCCATTTTGTTGAGATGTACTGTTTGCCATGTCAAACATTTTATGAAGTGAATATTTTGTATTTTTTCCCCCTTCAGTTTCTGAAGCACCTGAAAAAGGTGCATTTCAAAACGAAAGATGGTGAGGAAGTTTACTTTGATGAAAATGGTGATCCAGTGGCAAAATATGACATTATAAACTGGCAGCCAAGTAAAAAACAACACTATGAATTTGTTACTGTTGGGCTTTATGATGCTTCCTTTTTGGGGTTAGATCGTTTGGCTGTCAATATGCCTTCAATTTTATGGCCAAATAATTCCACAAAAGTGAGGAGCGCAATAAAAGTGTTTTTACTAAATAACAGTTTCTATAAGTAAATGAAAATGCCTATACTGTATATTTGTTACAGGTACCAGTGTCTGTGTGCAGTGAGAGCTGCCCCCCTGGCACAAGGAGGGCTGTGAAAAAGGGAAAACCTATATGTTGTTATGACTGCATACCATGCACAGAGGGAGAGATCAGTAACACTACAGGTAAAATTAAATCACTATATTCATAAACAGAAAACAAGACAGAAACACATACAATATATATCTCTCTCCTGTTATTTAATTATTACATTCATCATTCATTACAAACAGATTCTGTAACATGTCTGCGGTGCCATCAAGACTTCTGGTCAAATATGCAAAACGATGGATGTGTTAAGAAGGAAACAGAATATCTGTCTTACAAGGAGATCATGGGGACTTTGCTCACAACTATTTCTGTTGTTGGTGCATTTATAACAATAATAATTGCAGTCATATTTTTCAAATATAAAAATACCCCAATAGTGAAAGCCAACAACTCAGAATTAAGCTTTCTGCTCCTATTTTCACTGATGTTGTGTTTTCTTTGTTCACTTACTTTCATCGGTCGGCCCACTGAGTGGTCCTGTATGTTGCGTCACACAGCATTTGGGATCACTTTTGTCCTCTGCATCTCCTGTGTTTTGGGAAAAACAATAGTGGTTTTAATGGCTTTCAGAGCTACACTTCCAGGAAGTAATGTGATGAAATGGTTTGGACCTCCTCAACAAAGACTGAGTGTTTTTGCATTTACTCTTATACAAGTGCTTATTTGTGTGCTTTGGTTAACGATATCTCCACCTTTTCCATTTAAAAATCTTAAATACTTCAAAGAAAGGATAATTCTAGAGTGTAATGTGGGATCAGTTGTGGGTTTCTGGGCTGTGTTAGGTTATATTGGACTGCTTGCTATTCTATGTTTCTTTTTGGCTTTTCTGGCTCGGAAACTCCCGGATAATTTTAATGAAGCCAAATTTATCACATTTAGTATGCTCATATTTTGTGCTGTTTGGATTGCTTTCATACCAGCTTATGTTAGTTCTCCTGGAAAATTCACAGTTGCAGTGGAGATATTTGCCATTTTAGCCTCCACATATGGAATGTTATTTTGTATATTTATTCCTAAATGCTACATTATTTTATTCAAACCAGACAAGAACTCTAAAAAACATTTGATGGGTAAATAACACTCAAGAGGCATGTGAGTGTAACATAATAAAACAAAATAATTGTGAAGAATTGTGTAGAACATAAATGCACTGTTACTTTTAACACCCTTTTTAAGTTATGATGATTATTATCATCATGATGGCATTTATATTTATTTATTTATTTATTTTATTTTACTTATTTATTTATTTTTATTTTTTTTACTGAAAAGTGTTGTACCATTAAAACTAACAACAAGGGCATTTTTAATATTATATAATTTGTTGAGAATCCTTTCCAAATACTTGACGGCTCTTGAAAGCAAACATTGATAATTTGGTTTTGCTTAATTTTAATAAAGTTACAGGACCTGGAGGAGATTTTTATTAGCATATTAAATAATTTTATTGGCATATTAAAATTAATCTTAACATAGTCATAGTTAAACATATAGGGGCAGTTTCCTGAACAGGGTTTAAGCATGTTAAGAGCTGTCTAAACTGGAAAAAGCTTGCACTGGGATATCTTAAAATATATTATTGCCATTGTTTGGTCTTAAGACATGTTTCTAAAAATTCTTAAATGTCCTAAATTAGCAAAGGTCTAGTCCTGGCTTAATCTAATTCCTATCCGAGAGACCGGCCCAAAAAGTTTTGTTTTCCGAAAAAACGGACAAAATTAAAAGTCCTTAAAACAAGAACAAAAATGCCAAATATCTGAACAAATATATGTAATTAAGTAGATTTTTCTTTTCCCACAGAGTCAGACAGATGTATCCTAGTTTTAATCATAGTCATTTTGAGTCTGCAGTAAATCTTAATGTAATAATGTCTGGACATTTGCACTGCAAAACAAGTCCTTACTGAGGAAGAACAGCACTTTTCTGCATCTTCATCGCCTGAGATCTACTGTTATCTACTATCTACTACTATTTCATTCAGTTTATTCTTTATATTTTCTTTACCTTGTTTCAGAAAATCTTTAATATACATTTACACAGCCTTAAATTAAAGTTGCTCATAATATGGCTGCATGCCACTTTAAAAATCTTTGGAAAGTTTAAGTAGAGTTTAGAATAAAATATTTATTAGGAGCAGCTGTAGAAAGCGTTTCCAGGCCTTTTTATGAACAGTGCCAGATATTGCTGAATGTAAGACAAAGAAAGTCTTTTGTTGCTCTTTCCAACTTTTAGAAATGGGAGATATCCAAATCCCCCGTGGTGCACCAGACCGTGTGTTTAGCGGACGAGGTGTCCAGGAAGAGGGAGCTGTTTGAGAAAGAGCAGGACGGATCCGACAAAAGCCATGTCTTCTCCAAACAGGTGAGGACCACCTCAGCATCTGGACACCTTCACTTGCCTGAGCTCATCTGAACTGACCATTCAGTCATTCGTTAAGAGCATTGACTTTCTTTCAGGAATTTCGCAACTTTTCTTCGGGAATCTCTGATCGAATTAATCGCTGGGTTCAGAAGAAAACTTTTAATGTGTCATCAACACCATCCTCCTCCTCCTCCTCCTCCTCCTCCTCAAAGTCTCAAAGTCCTTTGGTAAGTGCTGCGTTATATAGGCATGAGTTTACTTTTATCTTTTTCATTTTATTTTCATTTTGCCATCAGGAAATCATGAGATAGGAAAAAATGGTGTGAACATGGCTTCCACTGTTTTTCTCCAGACATTGGCTGGGTGGCAGTATTTTACTTGGCGAGACCTTGTTAGTCATCACACAAATATGTGTCATGTGTGTGATGAATCTGGAGTACTTATTTGCACCAATGAAATGACAGGTTTGATTGATGTAATCAGTCATGGCACGTGGCCTCCACATATCCTCACATAACCTTTCCCATTCCCCGAAATAGATCTTTTAAACAAACAATCGGTACAGAACCACAAATTACCTTCTTATCTTCATCAGAAAACATGCTGCAATTGAAGTCCACTAAATTTCTCAAACAAACATACTCATTTTACAACATATACGAAAAGAAGTTATATTTTTTTTAACAGTATTGCTTTGTGAACTAAAGTTATTAAGTAACTTTAAAAGGAAGTATAAATTGCTATATATATGTGTTAGTGCTTTTATCCACAATAATAGTTTTTGTTTACATAATAAATGTCTATACTTTGCATATTTATTATGTATATATAAATAAACACGTGCATGTATATATTGAAGGAAGATAAGTTATGTTTGTTTGTGACCATGGACAACAAAACCAGTCGTAAGTGTTCATTTTCCGAAATTAAGATGTATACTTGATATGAAAGCTGAATAAATAAGCTTTCCATTGATGTATGATTTGTTAGGAAGGGGCAATATTTGACCGAGATACAACTATCTGAAAATCTGGAATCTGAGGATAGGGAAAAATCTAAATGCTGAGAAAATCACCTTTAAAGTTCTCACATGAAAAAAATCAATCATTTTGAGCCATACAATGTATTTTTGGCTATTACTACAAATATACCCCAGCGACTTAACACTGGTTTTGTGGTCCAGGGTCATATATATATATATGAAATATATTGATATATAATATAAAATATAAGAATATAAATATAAAAATGTATATAAATGCAAATATTTTTAAAAATATAAACTTTTTTATAAACAATATATATATATATAGATATATAAATAGCTCTGGTTTCTTTTGGGTTTTATTCTTAAAACACCACCAATACAAAATAAATGCACATTTGTTTGATTTTTTGTGAACTGCCGTCTTTAAAATATCAAGGATAGAAGCAACCTGACGCTCACTGAATCCTTGTGCCAGTAAAGCTAGGATTGAGCCTTTTTTTCTTGATTTAAAACCTTTCTTTTCGGCATGTTTATTGTTTATTGTTACATTTCTAATTACTTTTGAAATACTTCTAGCATTTTTTTTACCATCCAGCTGGTCACACTGCAAGAGGAAAGTGTTGATTACAGCAATGCTTTTTAAACATTTCCCGTTACATACAATTGGATTCAGGAGCTCACCAAATAAGTACCTCAATAAACAGAAAGAAGTATGTTTGTGTAGAAATTTAACTAAGACTGGCATGAAATGCTTGTCATACTCAGAGAGATACTGATTTAGGAGTAAATTGCAGTGGTCTCTATTTTTTTCCCCAGAGCTGTATATACAATTCTTCAAATAAAGCAAATCATATCTGTTATAATTATGTCTTATCTCTGTTTGGGGTGAAAGTGTGGTCAGTCATGAATACAAATAAATAAGTAAGCCTTAAAACTGGTTTGATTTTCTTTATGCAATATACTAATTTTTATTATTATTATTATTATTTTGAGATGAAATTTCCACTCGTTTGCAGTCTGTGTCACTGATGGCTTGCTGCGTCACATTAGTGTTTGTGCTTTGTGGAGGATTCACTCCAAAAACGTTTAATTTTCTCTCGTAACTCTTTTGTTAATGCTCAGGATCTGAGACTTGTGAGCATCTCCAGTAAGAAAAGTGTGTTTGAAAGAGGACAAGACCAGGACCACGAGTGACACTCTCACGCTCAAGACAAAGTGAGCTGATTACTCGTCTCTGAATAAAAATACAGGACAATCATGATGAACATATACACTTTTTTTTGTTTTTTTGCACTAAACATACTTTTAAATTTAGTTAAGAATGCCCATTTCCGTTAATGTAGTAACAAAAATGTATTAAGTTGTTATAAGTACATTTTAATTTCAACAAATCACTGTGTCCGTTTTTCTTCTGCATTACAGGTTTAATGAGATTCATTTAATCATGCAGATGCTGAAGGAAGCTTTATCGACTCTTTCAGACAATCTGTGCCAAGGATTGTCTCTAAACTCCTTTTCCATCTGCTTCTTATGTCGGCTAATTCAAGGCATAGTACTGATCTACATTCTTTGGGTAAATTCAAGGCTTCTGTTATTGGTTGTGGATGTGTGTACTACTGGAAGTCTTACAGGGTCTTTACACAGAAACTGAACGTCACAGGGTTTTTCTGACAGACTTCTTTGTGTTGGTGCCAGACACTCCTCTTCCTTGCAGCTTGATATTTGTGCTGTTGATAAGTAAGTTATTAGTAGAAAGTTGTACCTTGGACTCACAACAGTCAAAAGGTGCAACTGTAATATCATGAATGTCTGTTTTTGATGAATCTACTGGAAATAAAGCTGAATGATTGGTTTGTAATGAAGCTGGAATCGTGCCCTGTAGTGGATTTATACTCTTGCTGCTGTTGTTTTAACTTGCAGGAGTCATAATAAGGAAACGTAATTTAGATGTAATCCATGGAGAAATGTGTCCTATCAAGCCCTTTGCTAACTGACTTCAATCCATTCCAGTTCAACCCCGTTTCTGTTTCCTTTTTTTGCTAACC
Source organism: Enteromius treurensis (assembly GCA_032275025.1). NCBI lineage: Eukaryota > Metazoa > Chordata > Actinopteri > Cypriniformes > Cyprinidae > Enteromius > Enteromius treurensis. The sequence goes on along the minus strand of JAUCMU010000048.1, from coordinate 3,005,820 downwards.
GACCTGTCGTGTAATTATCTTTTCTGCCCAGAAGGGTTATGCTGTAGATTAATAAAATATATTTTCTTTTTCACCAGTGGTTATGTTGTCTCATGTTTTCGAATGATGCTGGCTTATGATCAGAATTTGTGAGAATAGGAAATAGAATAATACTAATACTAATAATAAATACATACAATTGTTATAACAACAATAACAGTCATTTAATATTAGCAGTCATCAGCAGTGCCTATGTTATCCCATGTTTTCATAAACGACATACTAATAATTAGCATTACAATGAAACATTTTAAAATTAATTAATAAAAAACAAAAAAAATTGTAATATTGCATAATAATAATATTACTTATATGATGGAGGTTTGTAGTTATGACTTTATAAAACTAAGAAATATATATTGGTAACACTTTAATTAAAGCCTTTATTTATAATGCATTCTAGAAGTAGTTTAATGCATTAATTATGTTTTGCAAATCACTGTGCATTTTTACACTATAAAACCTTATGAACAGTTATAATTATTTAAAAGCTATAAATGTATTACAAGTAACATTATGAATAATTACAATGCATTATACCCTTTAATAACCCTTCACAATGCATTGTACAGCCCTGTCCCATGAAACTGCATTTAAAAAGTAGACCAAATAAAAGCAAAAACTTGCACTATTGATATGTAAACATGGACTTGTTTGGTTTGCATTTACTACGAAATTTGTCTGCATGCAAATAATACACAGTACATATGATGAGCCTCTAATTTTATCCATCGTAGCAATACACGCCCATTTTTACACAAGTCCATTTTTGTGTATCAATACCACAAGTTTATTTAAATTTGTTTCATTTTATACTATTACTATTTATATGCACTTTCATAAGATTGGGTATCAGTGTATGTATATATATATATATATCATAATATTAAAGGAGGAAAAATTATTTGTAACGAGAAACTCATAATAATGACTTTCTCTAATTATTACGAGAAAATAAGTAATTATTATGAGAAAGTTTGTCATTATGACTTACAGAATTATATTTTTTCTCAAGGTGGCGGAAACGGGCTTCCATAGTCAAATGATTAATCACATTCAAAATAAAAGTTCTGGTTAATATACACAAGTTTATACACACACATGCAGTGTATAAATATCTTGAAAATATTGACATTGTATATACATTAAATTATATATATATATATATATATATACACACACACACACACATATATAATTTAATATATAAACATATTTTAATATATAAACGTATTCACATGGAAACACAATTTTATAATATATATATATATATATACACACACACACACTCTCTCTTTGTTATATTGCAGCCATTTGCTAAAATCAATTAAGTAAATTTTTTTCCTCATTAATGTACACACAGCACCCCATATTGACAGAAAAACACACAGACTTGTTGACATTGACAGATTTATACTGAAATATATAAAAAATATATATCAATATATAAAAAAAATATTTAACTGATTGATCTAATGATCGCCCAAAGCACCTTAGCAACTGCATGGAAAACGTAAAACCTTCCAACAAGACTAAACTGTAGATTTATAACTAAACTGTAGATCTCATGCTGTTGGCGGGAGTGAGATGTGGAATGGAAAGCATGGTGCCATGAAGTCAGTCAGAGACTAACCAGTCCCTCGTGTTATCAGAGGACACCTCTAAGAGACTCGTGCTGATATGGACATTAGCCATCGCCATTCTCTTCACCATAACAATGCCAGCAGCCTTTTAGGGTGTGCTAGCAAGACTGTTCTCCACTTATCTCCGAGGGTAAAAATAAACACAGTGAGTGAGATGCAAGACCCCCAGAAACAGCCCCAGCCCTCATCATATAAGATTCAAGAGGAAAGCCAGAGCTCGCCTCTCGGACATTAACACAGCTTTTCTTCACACATCTCTGCTGGTACATCAGGTAAGAGTATTATGTGAGAAATAGACGTTCTTGTAAAATTAAAATAAAAAGCAAAAAAGAATACAATTTTTAGAACATTTAGAAAAACAAAAATGTTTTTGTGATCACTTATGATATTGCTTATTCATTTACATATTGTTATATTATAATGTATTTGTATTACAGAGTAAAAATGTCAGACAACGAAGAAGTGGAGGAGTACGAGTAAGTGTACCAGTTCATTGCTGGATTATCATCCAATGCCAAATACAATACAAATTAATTTATTTTCTAGTAATATTATGTTGTTTAATAGTAGTACTGTGCATTAATGGTATAACATAGTCACCAGGGCTATTGGTCATTTGAATAGCATCTGTTTGTTATATACCCCACTCATCTGATAAGTATGTTTAATCAGAGTTCAGGCAGCTGTTGGGAAGGTACTTGAGCTATGAGAACAATGGAAATAACAGCACTATTCTGTCTTATTCTCTAGGGAGCAGGAGGGTAAGTCTTGTGTTTCGTAATATTACTTTCATACTTCCACATGCGGTTTATGTTGTAATGCAGGTCTTAAACGGCAGCTTTGCAGCTGCATAATTTAGCGACCAATTATACGGTGGTTTATGTTAAAGATACAGCCTGTTTGCAACAGGGTTGTTAAAAGAATTGTGTTATTACACTGATATGTGAAATAGCAGATAATACTGTAATAAACCCTTCAAAAACTACCAGCTGTTCAGGTTTTTACATTAACAAAAAAAAAAAAAAACATAACAGAAATATTCTGACGTAAGTGTGGTTGCAAGATGAGGTGACCCGTCACGTAGATTTAAAGTGAGAAAGCTGAGCTTTTCTTGTGAGTTGCAGTGGTTTTGTTCACTCTGCTTGTCAGCTTTCCACAAAACACACCTAAAAGGTGACGCGTATGGAACAAGTAGAGCAGAAAAAGTCCTGAAGCATCTGAATATCATCACTAACCCATTACTGTGTTTCAGCGTCAACAGATGTTCTAGCTTTCATTTTTGTGATGCGTTTGCGTTTGTTTACTGACCTAACCTGCATGGTGTGGCTTAGAGATGCAAGAAGAGCAGCAGGAGGAGGAGCATGAGGAGGTGCAACAGGAGGAGCAGCACGAAGGAGGTAGCTACTGTTTATCTTCTCAAGGCAAAGGGCACTAGCAATTCACTAACACCAAAATGTACTATGGTAACATGGCAACACCGTATATCTGGAAATGTACCATGGTATTCTGTGAGTAAATAACATGGTACATGAAAATGGACATCACTTCCAAGGTATAGGGTATATAAACAAGCAAGAGTGCTGATGCTCCAAGGTAACAAACGGTAACAAGCCTGCTTAAAGCCAAATTGCTGAGAAATTTCTCTGGATAAGAGTAGCTATGAATAAAGCTTAGCTTATGTAAGGGCCTTTCACACCGATTTGGTTCCAGAACTAAAAGTACACTGTAAAAATAAATCCGCATAATGTACGGTAAAAAACTGGCAGCTGTGGCCGTAAAAAATACGGCAACAATGTTTTATGGTTTTAAGTTCAATTTTACAGTTAAATACCGTTATGTCATTAACTGATACAAGTGTTAATATACCAACCTATTAAAGTACTGAAATCTTTTTTGTAGCTTTGAAATACACTGATGCAATAATATGCAATAAACATTCATTTAACAACATTGCATGTGACACACAACCCTGATAAGAAGAAACATCAAATTCAAACACAATTTTAAATGCAATGCAGAGAATTCTGGGAATGTAAGTTAATGTTTTTTTATTTTACCGGAATTTACCGTTAACCATTTTTTTACTGTTAATATCACAGCCATTTTTTACAGTACTGAAGTACTGGGACGATTTTGCACTATTTCTCAGTACCTTTGCTGGTTTAAGCTGGTCCTTTGCCAGCACATGACCAGCATAAACCAGCAAAAGACCAGCTTAAACCAGCATCTGCTGTTTTTTTTCAGCAGGGGGTGGTCCAAATTTAGATATGCCAATCCATTTATATGATAGTCAACAGTTGTGTCTGGGTAGACACTTGTGTGAGTGAGTCACCATCTGAGAGATTTGAGGTATGCTTTAATCTAACAAGCCTGCCAACAGTACCCATCATGCCCAGGCTGGTATACAGCTTTTTTTTGCCCTCAGGAATTAACTACACAAACTTATATAAGATTTTCTGTTTTTCTCACTCTCAACTGGCCGGAATGACTAAACTCAAAGGAATCATTATGTAATTCGATAGCTAATGAAGGGAAACCACGAATCACAGTTGATGGTAATACGTGCTAACTATACCCGTCCTTCAACTTTCTCCATGTTCAGAGGCTCATGAGGAAGAAGCAGGAGGAGAGGAAGAGACCATCCAGGCACATGGTGAGACCATTAGTTTGACCAGATCGACATCACTAACAGACAGATCTACTCAAGAAAATACTAAAAGAGATGTTGTTCAAAAACTGAATAATAATGTGAGTAGATCATCAAGAGTTTTGTGAAATCAGTAGAAGTAATTTAAAATAATCAGCTATTTCTTCAATTTATGGCATATTCTCTGGCCTGAAAATAGAAAAATAATGATATGCCACTGTCTTCCAACATAGCCGTTGGAACTTGGTGTTTGTGTTTTTATTTTCAGTCTTATCATCTGCACACTGTCTTATCAAAAGTGATTGGCAAGCCACAGAAACACCTTCTGCATATGTAGATTTTTTAGATTGCATTAAATCAGAGAGCAGAACCACATTGAAGTTTACTCTAAACATTTCTATTTTTTTAATTTGAACTGCATTGATGAAGACCAAAATTATACAGATTTACAAAGAAAACACTTTAAAAGTCAAAAGCTTTAGAAAAATCTATATATATATATATTAGTTGTCTATTTATTTTCTATTTTGTGTCTATTATATCATTTAATTGAACTCATGACACACACACATGGGATGAATCAAGTATTCTGCTCTATGAATAGTCAAAGTGACGAATGTTTGGTATGTGACAGTGATTTTCCACCATTCTTCCATTATCAGTTTCTAATTTTGTCTTTGTTCTCTTTGGTACTGTCAGTGATCCCGAGTACCCACTTGTAACCTCCTTTCCTTCCCTGCTTTCAGATGATGAAGAAGACACAGAAGACGGAGGAGGTATTTGCTCTTTATTGCACTGGCTTTAAACAGGAACGCTGAGATATGCAGCTCTCAACTAATTGTTTGAAACATGTAGAAACCTGCATTACCATACACACCCTTTTGAGTAACTGTCTCTTCAAAGCATAAGATCATCCCCTAATCCTCTTATGATAACATTAATTCCATCAGAAATATGATTTCATTATAACTTAGTTTATGGATTTAATGACACCTTCCTGCTCATCAGTAACGGTTTGCTATTGTGCAATAAAAGAAGCAATGGGGAGACATGTATTCAAATTAGGCATCTGTATTCATAACCAGACATGCCTGATTGATATATGTGATAAGTTATTGTCTCTCATTTCATTTTGAATCACTTCTGTTGTTTGTTTGTGTGTTTGATTCTTCGGAAGAGGCAAAACCCAAATTCCTAAAGTAAGTTTAGATTTATAACTATTAACTGGTTTTATGGTTTTAAAGAACCACCATACTTTTTGATTCAAAATGTTGTATGAAATAAAAAATATATATATATTTTTCCAGGCCTTTTATGTTGCCGAACCTGATTCCCCCAAAGATTCCAGATGGAGAAAGAGTTGATTTTGATGCAAGTACAAATTATCACTATGCTATTCTGGTTTTAATGGATCAAGATTCACTTGCAAAATAAAATCAGTCAAAACATGAACGTCAAAAGAGAAGCATTAAATCCATTTAATTCGATTTAATGCATCATTGCCTTTAATACAAACATGAATTCTTTCTAATAATAATAATGATAACTCTTAGCCCAAACATTTAAATGGCCAAGGAAAAACAATCTGAAATATTACATGATAAAAGATTAAATCATTTTTAAACTAAAAAATGAATAAGGTTCATTTTGACCTCAAGTCACACATATTTTAGTTTCATGAAAATGTGTATTAATAATACACCACATAAAAACAAAATCTCATGGCCTTGATACATGAAAATGGACTTTGGCGAATATACAGTATATAGTGCACATGTTTGGGTGCATTTAAAATATAGTTTTTGCGTGCAAGTGATGCGATCTACCCCACAACCCTAAAACTACCCACTGCGTTGCATATATGCGCCAAACTATATTATTGCATATCGATACCAAGAGTTTTCCTTTTTATTTGGCATACTATTTAAAAACTTGCATTAGAACAGGTGTAGAAACCAGCAATTCTATAAAGGCATCGAAAGGTTTCACTCGATCCAGACATTTTTGATGCCAATTGCTGAAACATTTTTTCTACCTTAACTTGCACATTTTGTTGCACATCAATTGTCTAAGATATAGTCTCAACGGTCAGATGCTTCCTCCCCCTCCCAGGACATCCATCGCAAGCGTATGGAGAAGGACCTGAATGAGCTCCAGACGCTGATTGAAGTACACTTTGAAAGCCGTAAGAAGGAGGAGGAGGAACTCATCAGTCTTAAAGACAGGATTGTAAGTCAGCAATGTTGTCCTATTACATCACAGCTGCCTATGTCAAGCTAATAACCATAAATGTATTCTTTCCTAAAACAAAAAACAGAGAAATGATAAATATGCGGTTATTATGGCGAACAAGTGAACCATGGGAAGAACATTCCAGCAAGTCTATTAGTGGTCAGTTAAATCTTGATTGAGCGTGAACAAGACTCAAAAGACAAGTCTCAAATCAATCAGCTCTGTCATCTCGGAGAATAGACGCCCCCATAAGCTCTTGCTGAGTGATCTGTCACCGAACCTGCTGTCAGGATTGTAATGTGAGTGTCTCCGCAGGAGAAACGGCGCTCCGAGCGAGCAGAGCAGCACAGGATCCGCAGCGAGCGAGAGAGGGAGCGACAGAAGCGTCTGGAGGTGAGTGAAACATTTTCATAACCTCACACTGATGGACACAAACTGGTACTTATCCTTTCCTGTTTTCACACCTTCAGGATGAAAGAGCTCGCAAGGAGGAAGAGGAAGCCAAAAAGAGAGCAGAGGACGATGCCAAGAAGAAGAAGACGCTCACCAGCCTGCACTTCGGTGGTTACATGCAGAAGGTCAGAGCTGAGAGACCTACACATGTTTGAAGTCCATAGCAATGTATACTGTATTACGAATCACAGATTAAATCTTAATATATTTAAGGTAGGACATTTACAAAATATCAACATGGAACATGACCTTATCTTAATTTATGAATATTTTTTTGGCATAAAAGAAAAAAGTCCATAATTTTGACCCATGCAAAGTATTTTTGGCTATTTCTATAAATAAATACATTTTACTTATGACTGGTTTGTGCTCCAGGGTCACACACACACACACACACATGTATATGTACGTATGTATGTGTGTGTTAAGCAACACAACTGGTTGCTACCATTTTAAATTAGAATAATAAATTAGAAATGCATTTTAAAATGTACTGACACATTTAAATGGGTAAACAGAAAATAAAAAAATAGTATCAATGCTTCATTATAATACACTGTCAGTAATGAAGTCTATTATGTTGCTCATAGATAGAGAGAAGGAGTGGAAAGAAACAGACTGAGAGAGAGAAGAAGAAGAAGATTCTTGGTGATCGGCGCAAACCTTTGGACACGGACAACGCCAGCGACTCTGTTCTCAGGTTTGAAGAGTTATTTCACCAATGTAACCCATTAAAATGCCACAGAAGGTCAGGCAATACAATTTTAATACAGTTAAAAAGAGGCTCGATGCAAAAAATGAAGATTCTGACATTTTATTTACTAACACGTTCCAAACCTATATGAAAAACAAAAAGATTATATTTTAGCAATTTTTGTTGCTATTGACTTTCATTGTATGGAGAAAAAATCTGAATAAACTTCCACAGATGAAAGCAGTTTTTAAGTGACACGATGGAGAGGAAATGATGAATAATCCCTTAACTCTTCTCAAGCACACAAAGCCATAGGAAAATTACATGTAACAATGATAACCACAATGAACCAATTCCTGCACCAAGTAATTAGTGTAACTCTTTCTAATAAGACTTCTTTTACCACTCCTTAACTTCTATAATAGTATTCCTTACAGCTACAAATAATCAAATTTAATAATCTACAAATAAAGCTACTTTTTTTCTTTTTTACCAGGGAGAAAGCAAAGGAACTGTGGAACTGGATGCGTCAATTAGAAGCAGAGAAGTTTGAGTTACAGTATCAGTTTAACCATCAGAAATATGAGGTAAGTCAAGGAAATAACCCTGTTTAGGTTTTATATGGTGTTTTGGTTATATAAACGTAATTTTGGACTTCAACGAATTTCCGTTCTGGCTGGTTGGTTCATGTTAAGCAATAGTTAGTTGAGACCGCTATTGTCGGCACTGCAGGCTAACGGTTAAGGCAGTAAATAATATGTGACCCTGGACCACAAAACCAGTCTTAAGTCGCTGGGGTTTATTTGTAGCAACAGCCAAAAATACATTGCATGGGTCAAAATTATCGATTTTTTTTTGTGCCAAAAATTATTAGGCAATTAACTAAAGATCATGTATCTGTAGCTCCCTGGTTCAATAAAAAGATTGACTCTCCAACTGGTGATCCTCGTAGTTTATTTACATATCCACCAAAC
>JAUCMU010000048.1:2985719-2997038 GCA_032275025.1 Enteromius treurensis | reverse complement strand
ATTTTTTTGGACCCTCCGATTCCAGATTTTCAAATAGATGTATCTCGGCCAAATATTGTCCTATCCTAACAAACCATATATCAACAGAAAGCTTATTTATTGAGATTTCATATGATGTATACATCTCAGTTTTGTAAAATGTTACCTTATGACTGGTTTTGTGGTCCAGGGTCACATATTGTGAAGTTTACAGCCTCATAGTAATACGAGTTGTGAAGACCATTTCATCTTGACTGCATTCTTATTCACTAACCCTAACCCAACCCTTATGTGGAAACAAAATGAAAGTATTGAGTTTGCACAAATAACTCAACAGTCACGGTCTCATTACCCTGTGTTCACTGAGATATTTACTGTTTGTGGATCCGTCTGCAGATCAATGTCCTGAGGAACAGAGTCAGTGACCACCAGAAAACGTGAGTTCATCTGTGTCTGTATGATTTTTTTGTATGAATTCAACCAATGTGATTTGTATGGCAAAGTTTGACAAAGAAAACACACACACACACACAAAACACCTCTAAATTATAAGCTATGCTTACATGCACTCATTTTTGTCATCCATAATGAACTCAATATAATTTAAGATTTTGAGAGAGAGAAAAAACGTACTTGCCTGAGGAGTCTTGACTGTTCTAGTGTCAAAACTGAAGTGTTCAATCAAGTTTTGGTAAGTGTATGTCACACCTTTCAATTTGACTGATATTTATTTTTGAAAGTGATCAATGTTTATTTATTTTTTTTAACGCCATGTCAGCAATGGTGGCTTTATTCATGGCTTAATGACTTATCAGTCCAGCTGAACCATCAATTTGCAATATGCAAATAGCTATTGTGGCATAAGCATATTATATAAAAATGTACAAATGCAAATTCATAAGAATGATTCACTAACTCTCCAAAATAAATTTCATTACTAAATGCTGAGTTCTATAACTGTGCATCATCTATGCATCAAATGCATGAACATGAAAAAACTTGTCACTCAGAAGTTTGGTCCTTGCCGTCCACTCAACTGGTTCTGGCATTAATTTGGTTTTAACACATACCTGCAATATTCTCTCAGGGTTTGGTATATTGCTTTTTTCCCCCTGCTATACTTCCCCGAGGGCTTTCTCACTCAAACCAAATTCTGACTCACCCGCTCCTGCCTCAGGCATGGAACACAGACACACAAGTCTTTGTGAATGCATGTCAGAGTGAAAGTCCTGTCAGCTGGCAGCGCTGCTTCTGTGGCAGAAAATGATTGCAGGAGCCAAAACTAAAGCACTTAAGGGAACGGAGGCTTTGGGTTGCAAAGTCAGCTTTTACCTGTGCATGTCCAGCATGATTACTCAGCAGCAGCCATAGAAGATCTGTTGCAAAACCTAGTGAGCTGTCTATTTAAAAAGGCTTTATGACCTTGGTGTACACTTAAAAATTGCCAAATGTAACAGTAGGCTACATTAGATTGTTTTTGGGGTTTTTTTAGCTAGGATGCTGTTCCTTACTTTGAGCATGACTGGCCAGAGTTTATGTAAATTAGAGTTAAACTATCAAGTTTTACAGAGCAGTAACGTTACATAGTAATTAATTATCTTAACGTACCTGTCTGTTTACAAGAAGAAGCATCTTCAGAGTCCCTTTTCAGGATTTCCTCCGTCGTGTGTCCTTGTGCGTGACTTACCGATGTTTACGTTCGTTTATCGGACTTCCGGATTCGGAGATTTTGCTTCTTCGGGCCCACATGTACTGATTGTAGTGTTTTCTCGGCCGGTAAATCACGATAATGTGTTCGCTGTTTAATTTTCGCGGTACACCAGACAGACGAACAATCGACAGAGAGCGCGAGGATTGTCGCCGACGCCGGTGACGTCATTTCCACACGGCGAAGTGACGCGCATTATTTACTGTATACATGTTTTACCTTTTTTTTTATGAGTACAGTCTTTATGTAATACTACACAATACACGACACCTTTAATAAACAGAAAAAAAATCATAAATCTAAATTAGCCCCAAATTTCCTCTAAGAGAGCAAAAACGGCTAGGCCAAATAAAAGCAGCCATTTCTAATAAAAATATAATCGACTATTTCATTTAAGATTTAATGTATTTTTTGCTTATTAGAGGACTATATTGTTTGCTCAGCATTTTAGCTATGCTAGTGTGCGCCTCAATTTGACATGACAACAAATCATGATTTACAGCTGTGAGTTATACTTAAAGGCTCCTGACTATTATTTTTTGTTCTACAGGTCAAAGAGAACCAAAAGAGGCCTCAGGAAGTGAATGCTGTACTGAAAGACTGATTTGACTCCTCACAAACCCACAGAGATCATGAAGAGATTGTCCACCAGAGCTGTATATTTAACTTTACATGTTCTGTTGCTTTTTGTTAGTCTTCACTGAAGAAACACTGTAGATTTGGTCTGAGCAACTGAACAAAAAGAATTAAAAAAATAAGAAAATGAAGCATAACAATTAGCTTATGTTATTAACTTGGTGTTTAAAACCAAGTCAGAAAGAAACCAATGTTTTTTTGTTTTTTTTTAGCAGAGATGCATTCAGTTGATCCAAAAGTGACAGTAAAGACATTTAGGATATTTCAAATGGTGTTATTTTGCACTTGTTATTGAGCAAAGAATCATAATATAGGGCCTATATTCAACAGTATTACAGTGATTTCCGATTGATTGTGTAACACTAAAGACTGAAAATTCAAATATATGGCCTATATTTAAATTGAAACTAAGCTTCTTGTCTTCCCTGCCACCCCCCCAACTTCAATATGTGTGTGAGTGAAACAAGGTATTCAGTGAGATAGGCAGAACTTGATTTTATCAATTAGCAGTTGTTTGGATGGTAAAAAGTGGGCTGTTACAGTACATCTCCATACTGTATGAATCCAGAATGTATGCAAATCTGCTAAAACAATGGCCTTGTTTAAAAGAGCTTCATGCTGCACGTTCAATTCGGTAAGAGGTGCCCAATTACCTTTAACTGAAAAAAAACAAAAAATTGTTTGCATTTTAAATCTTCATGTGAACGCGCTACATTCTTTACTTCATGATGCACAATAGCACACACCCAACTGCTCTCTGTTAATGTCCCCTCAGGGTCAAAGAGGTTCTCATCGCAAATGATTTGCATTTAAAACATTTGGAACAGAAGAAGAGTTCAGATGCAAAAGCCTCTAAAAGTCAAATATGAGATAATAATACTGAGAGAATGCTCTTAAACATATTACATGTCCATGAAGTACTTTCAGTTTTAATGCCACTGAGAAGTACCAGTACCTACACAGAAACCTATACAAAGTAAATGTATTTAGAGGCTTTTGCATATGATCTCTTCATACACACACATCATATTAACATTCACTCTTTGCTTGAGCACTGCAAGTCTGAAACAAAACTCAGAGCAGATCAAATAATTTTTTTTTTTTAAGTAATATTTTCATGCAACAACGATTACAATAATCATGAGCAGATCATGTTAAATGCAGCACCCAAATGGCCTTTAATATACACAGACGTCTTTTTATTTATTTCTTGGATTTGCAGTTCAGCGTTGAAACTCTCAGATAGTGACAAAAACGGAGGAACTTTGTAATTGTACTGTGGAATGTGTGTGACTCATAGAAGCGTCTGCTGGCTTGTCGCCCACCGTTTCTAGTGTAGGGTGGAGATCTTGGGTAAATAGAAAATGAGCAGATCAATTAATAAGACTGCTTTCTTGAGAAGTGATAAATAAATGTCAGCTTCACTTTCCACAATCTGTCTGTCTGTGCAATGAAGACCTCAATATGTTGAACTGTATTTTGACATTTAAAAAAATTCTGATGATGAAAACTGGATGAGAGGGTTTCTAACATACACAGATAAGAAATAAAGCATTTCGTGATAAATTGCACATTTATTTTAGAAATACATTTTTATGCAATATTATAAATGCACAATTTTTGGCCATGTACATGTAAATGTAATTTTACACAGTCACGTTTACTTTTTTTTTTAAATACAAAAATATTATTTATCAGTTTTTGCATATACATTTTGTCTGTATCTATTTTGCTTTTTGACAACATAAAAAAAAGGTCAAGACATTTCCCACAGATACGCATTTTAAACACAATCCAGCCGAACAAACGTCCAATAAGAATAATATTCACAAAATATAACAGCACACACATTTAGCAAGCAGCACAAAAAAAAGGCAAGTTTGGTTTAAAAAAGGTCAAATCAAAATATATTGCTGTATATCTGCTCAAGCAGCCTGTCGACAAAAAAAAAAAAAAAAAAAAATCCTTTTTATTACATTTCTAAAACAAATTTACGTGAATGCATCTAGCAATTGCCCTTAAACGTAACCATAACCAAAAATTCAAAAACATCTTTATTCTGTCAAATAAAAAACATAAATGTTTAGTCCTTTTCATATGATGTATTTACTGTAGAAGTATTTGTGGCTAATAATGTAAAACCGAAACAACTGATATTGCCATGAGCACTTGAAAGTTTAAGGTTAAAAATACAGGTTCAGTCCACCTAACTGAAGAAGACAAAAGATTTAAAGTGATGAATCACTCTTGATTTCATTTAGATTTCATTTTCAATCACATTTAAGTGGTTGTTATTCCTAACTCTATCTCAGAACAACTTAAGTGGACATCGAGAAGAAATACAGTAGTGCAATTATACCGTATTGAAAGTTTTTTTTTTTTTTTATAATACCTCACACAAGCACGTTTAGAAATCAACAAATATTCCAGCCTCACTGCAGCAAAACTCTAATTATGATCCCCAATATGCCTGATATGCACATGATATATACAGCACAGGAGGAGAGGGGAAGGAAAGCAGTAGAAGAAGAGTGGAATTATGACTCTGCAGGACCAGTAGTGCAAGTTAGTCAATCATTAGTGTACAAACCCTTTCCCATGATAGAGGTGCATATCTGTGTATTAGGCATTAAACAGGCCTGTACTAGCAGTACATCAACCGTTAATCATCGAAAGAGGGATTTCACCAGAAAAATTATAGTTTGATTACCTAATCATGATGCCAAGCTCAAAAACAGCAAAAAAGCGCCATTAAAATATCATAAAATCATCCAGGTTACCTTTGCTGAATACTAGATCAGTCCCATTCATGAACTGCCACAAATATGTGATCGGAAAGGATATTTTTACCTTTGATACATTTTTATGAACACTTATCATAATTTTAGGGTCTATTTTTTGTCATCGTAGCCTTCAGAAGAACAGTTGGGTTTGGAATTGACAGTCTTGTTCATGTCTGTTGCCATCTTGTACGCTGTAGCAGTAACGTCATTTATAAACTGATCCTTCTTCATCCTTTTCTGCAAAAGAATAAAAGGTCACAGCCATAAATGGAGCATCGTTGTCCTTTCAAAACGACACACGTCCACATCATAATTAACATTGTATAAGCTCTCAGAACTAGCGTGTCTTGGTTTTGCACTGAATCACTGCTCATCAAGTGTTTACACGTGACTGTCTGAGGTTCAGCAGCCGTGAATGAACGCTTCACTACTGATGGAACTGTGACTCAAGTGGATCCATATGCAGGGCTTTATTTACAAACATGGTCATACAGGCTGGGTCAAACAGAGGTGAACAGGTATGGCAGAGGCAGGGACACAAGAAGCGGTAGTGAGGGTCGGTCGATGGGTGTACAATATCCAACGGGGCAAAACCAGAGGGAGAAACCAAAATGCAAGGCAAGGGTCGATACACAAGAAAACACACAGAATAACAGGATACAACAAAACGCTTAATACGAGGGAAAAACACTCAGCGGTTAAACTGACAAACACAAACAGCTTTTAAAGACGGAGACAAAAAGTTAACAAGGGGGCGGAGCTCTTTTAACACTATGGAAAACGGCTCCTAAAGCGGCTCGTTTAAACACAATCCCGCTTTTCTAGGTCACACCACCCAAATGTTTACGCAAAGAAAGAAGGCGGAGCTATTATTTTTGCTGTAGTGTTGCTGCGGGCGCCATGTTCTGGAGACGCTGTGTGTCGTTGTGGAAGTGAAACTACTTTCTTTGTGCTGCCAGAAGAGGACACGACTAGAAATCAGTGTTAAGTTGTGTTTCCAACACTTGTCCCAGAACAGTACAACACAGTTATTAGAGTGTTCAGCACATTTATGGAGGACGGACTCCTAAAACCTGAAGAGTAGTTTATGCTGGCTGTGCACAGAGACTAGAAAGTTGAGCAATCGTTTCTCCGATCACAAATGCTGACATGGTGTTATGTTTATGTAAATCAGCTTTATGTGATATATAGTAAACTGTACATTTGAATGTGTTTGTATGTTTCAGTGTGTGTGTGTTTAAGTGTCAGAGTGTATTGTGTGGAAGGTGTCTGCTCTGCCTATGTCCTTCTGAACAAGAGCCAGAACTCGTCTACCTGGATTCCTCTATTATCCCGCTGAAGCACTTCCAGGGTTGGGTGGAGTGCATGTCAGGGCCTGGAAGTGTGTGTTTGTGTGTGTGAGAAGACTATTCATGCAAGTGAGAGTTTTGTTTGATGTGTAAACTAGCATGCAGACAGAAAGATTGATCACAGCCTGGGGATTTTCTTTTACCTCAAAGCAGGAAAAAATGAGAAGAAAACGCACCACATGTGTGTGAACACACCCTTCCACACCCTGCTTTCTCTGCTCTCTTACAACCAGATGTTGCTTCCTTTTTCTTTGCCCTTCCATCACATATCCTTTCAGAATGAGGAACCGTTTGTGAAAAAAATACCTTCACTACCTTCCTCTGAAATTATTAACAGCATCTTATGATTAACTGTTTTGATCCAACGTTTCTAAGGTATGCTGTTCTATCCTAAAAATGCAGTTCCAAGGAAGAAATGTGCTTGTATTTGTGAGACGCATTATGTAATGGATGTCAGTTTTCAAATACTGTTAGGTAATTTAACAGGCAAATCCGACAACCTTTGAGTACCAAAATCAAACGTACTAAGGATTGTTTTCCTACGCAGTAAAAATTCAAAAAAAGCGAGAGCATAACGCGCATATGGAAGCATCAGCTGTCAAACGCTCTCGCGGTTCTTTGATGTTATACAGCGAGATGTTTTGATGTTTATCTGAGCTCAACTGGTTATGTCAGAGAACGCAAAAGTTTGTAAAAAAAAAATTTTTTTACCCACCCCAATTTTTTTCCTCCACCATGTCCTTTAAGGGGCTCTGTACAATAGGGTGTATATATATATATATATATATATATATATATATTTTATTTTATTATTTTTTTTTTTGACAACAATGCCAGTTGAGGCATAATGAAAATAATTTTACAATGCAAAACAGGATAATCTTACCTTTTTCAGCACATTTTGGATGTCTTTTTGTCCCCACATAGTCCAGAGAAGAACTCCAGCAGCTTTTCTGCCTGTTTCAAATGACCTGTGAAACATATACATCAGGTTTTTACAGAGTAACTGTCATATATGGGTGGCTATCGCAAAACTTGTTATTTAAAAATAGAGTCATTTGTTGATTTCTTTCCCTCTAAACGTCAACCATGAGCTTGCTAATGCCATAGTTTCACTTTTATACCTCCATTTTTCTTTGGAAATACTTACACGTTTGAGCTCAGGTCACTCAGAGAGTTGACGAGTGTGAAGTTGATATACTTTTTGCAAGTGGCGGGATCTGCCAGCATGAGCGTGTTCATCACACGGCACCCCGTTGCGATGCTGCTGTCGGACCCAACCATTTTTGGCGTTATAGTCGACAGAAAAGCACTGATGTTGGGAAGAATTTGCTGAGCTGTGGTCCACAAAAACATCAAGGACATCAGAGATCACTGATGCAATGCTCAAGTAAAGTACAGTGCACATTACATTTCATTCTGGATGAATCTTCCTGAGCTGCAAGCTTGCATGCATTGCCTGCATGCTTTGACTTTTTTTATTAATACATAAGTAACTGGCCTTACCATTAATTACTTTTTCTTGCATACACCATTACTACCGCATACATAATATGATCCTTTTTAATATATGTAATAATGAATTAATAAAATTAAAACAGAAATAATACATTTGTTGTATGTAAAAATGAATATTAAGCAAACATATAAAATAATAATAATAATATCGCACAATGTATTTTTAAGTGACTGGCTTCAGTATTAAATAATTCTAAATAAATAAATGCTCCAAAAGAAGAAAGAAAAAGAGAAAATACAATTTCTTGTGAAACTAACTAAAACAAAACACTAGCATGAAATGCTTTAGGTTTTTTATCTGCTTCTGCAGATGTTGCATAAAGGGGTCATATGATGCGATTTCAAGTTTTCCTTTCTGTTTGGAGTGTTACAAGCTGTTAGTGCGTAGATAAGTTGCAAAGATTAAAGTCTCAAAACCAAAGAGATATTCTTTATAAAAGTTATGACTTGTCCACGCCCCCCTGAAACGGCTCGTTTAAACACGCCCCCACTTTTCTACGTCACAAAGTGGGTTTATTTTCAAACACCACCATAAATGTTCACACAAAGAAAGAAGGCGGAGCTATTACTCTGGCTGTAGTGTTGCTGCAGGCGCCATGTTCTGGAGACGCTGTGTGTGGTTGCGAAAGTGAAACGACTTTGTTTGTGCTTCCAGAAGAGGACACGACTAGAAATCAGTGTCAAGTCGTATTCACAACACTGTTCCAGAAGACAGTACTTAAGTCATGATAATCAGTAATTATGTCACCACTGGATGCAACAAATGTTTGTCATGTGTTTTATTGTTTTGGATTCATAGCAGTGGGATGCAGCATCACGTTACGGTAAGGTGCGTAACATTTCTGTCAGACGCTTGTGGTATTCAGCCAATCACAGTGCACTGGATAGCGGGCCAATCAAAGCACACCTTGCTTTTTTAGAACGATGAGCTTTGTACAAATAGACCCGTTTCAGGAGGTAAGGCTTAGAGGAGAAACAAAAATGTACAGTATGTGAAAAAATAATGTGTTTTTTGCACCTTAAACTCATCACAAAAGACTTACCCATAGCACCCCTCAGAGATGACACCCGGGACATGTTGCCCACTAGAGACATGGCGGTCTTCTGCAGGCCTGGGTTTCCTGAATTCAGCAGGGGTGAAATGACAGACAGGCCTTGCAGCTTCTCTATGATGCTTTGGCTCATCAGAGTGGACAACTGTGCAGAGGTCAAAATACAGGTTGAACAACTTTTCCTTAAGTTGAGCTGAGTGTGTGTTTTCAGTGAGTGTACATACAGGGCTCTTCGAAGCGGTCAGGTTCTGCAGCGCTCCACAGCATGCCTCCAGAGTGGCCTCATTCTGACTAGAGGCTAGCAGAGACCGATACATCTGCAGCAACTTTTGGTTGTACAACCAATCCACTCCTTCAGGTTTTTCTTTGTTAAAGGCTGGGAAATTGAAGTCCTTGTCACTATGCTGTGTGGTTAATTTGAATACAAGTTTTATTGTTAATGGTATTAATTTGCATGTTGGTCCATTGCTGGTTGGGTGCAAGAAAATGATTTAATCCAAAATTAAAGATTTTGTCATAATTTATTCACATTCCTTTTTCAAAAACACGAGTGATTTTGCTGTTTTTTTTTTAGAGAAACACAAGTTTTTTTGTTTTTTTAATTTGAAGTAATATTTTATGTTTTTGAAATATGTATCTTATACCCATGTCTCAAACCTGCATTTATTTGATATAAAACAGTAAAACTATTATTACAATAAATATATTTAAAAAAAATCAAAAACTAATTCAAAATATCATTTATTTCTGTGACCAAACTGATTTTTCAGCATTATTACTACAGTCCTTACTAATGATGTCCTTAATTTTATATATATATATATATATATATATTGCATGCTACTCGTTTTTTATCAGGAACACCTGATACCTTTTGGGTCTTGGTGCTGAAGAGGCTCTTTTTGTCTTTCGGTTTCTCTTCAGGATCTTGTAACTCTTTGAAGTGATCTGGAGCCTCTTTCTCCAGCTGGAAACTCAAGTTATGAAGTATGCAGACACAGTTTTCCACCGACTGAAACAAAACAAACAGAATCAGAACACAGAAAGTCACTTTCATCTTCTTGCATTTACATTTTTGGCAGGTAGGTAGTTTTCAGGTAGACAATAAAACTTTATGGGCCAGATTAACTAAACAGTTCAAATTAGCATTAGAGCACGATTCCGTACAAATGTTGATGCGAGGTGGAAATTCTGTGTGTAATTTACTGACAACGTGCACATTAAAAAACACAGACACAGCCAGATCCTTTCCCTAACGACCAGCACCATCTACCCAAAGCAATGTAAATTAACGCCTGCTTTAAAGGGGGGTGGTTCAAATGCACTTTAATGCATTCAGAGTTGTTAGTCATTGTTAAAAAAAAAGTTGTATTTTTATGCTACGACAAGGACAAGGTTTCAAAAAACTAACTGGACGTCTGACAATATTTATGTGTCAAAAAGATTCTCACTTCTGGGTTCGTACAAGTTTTGGAGAGTTTTTTTTTTATTGTCTAAATAACAGTGGAACTCGTATATGGGCATTTCTGCCCGCAAGCAAGCGCCTGTGAATGCATAAACCACAGAGAGAGAGAGAGAGATCGAGCTCATCAATGTGCTTCATTCAGCTGCACTACACTTGACTCGCACAGGAAGTGTTTCCAAAGAAGTGTATTTTTGGTTGTAAGGGAAGGATAATCTGTTTCAGTGTCCACACATTTTTCCATGCAGTGTAAGAGCATGGAGATCCTGCAGCAAAAATGAAAGCATGATCACCTTGTCATCTGCATCGTTTTCAGTTTGATTCTGAACGTATGTCACGAGAGAGTCGATAAGTTTTGGGCAGTTCCTCATCGAGATCCTCTCCTGTTCACTAGCACAGCTGAGGTTTCTGTGAAAATACAGATAGAACTTAACATTAAAGTAGACATTCATTTTGCACATGTGCCACACTCTGTGGTGTAAGAGTCTAACCCAAGTGCATCAACATCTTGGGATCTGCATCCGATAACAAACCTGTTTGGCAGTTATTTCACTGATGACAAGGGGTCTGTGAAGCATTACTGTAGTTGCAACCAACGATAAACCACTTCTCTACAATTTACTCAGAACTGAATCCCATAAACCCTCACTTCACAAGCATGTTGTAAATAAGGGTGTATTTATTCGTTTGCACAAAGCTTTGAATGCAGTACATTAGAATTGCAAAGAGCATATGCAGTAAAAATGTGGAACATACATATTCAGTGTCTTGTACTCAGATACCTCACTACACGGTGAGCGTGATTTCACCAAGTACAAGATGTTCCTGGATC
>JAUCMU010000048.1:2949034-2962525 GCA_032275025.1 Enteromius treurensis | reverse complement strand
ACTTTCCGAGCGAACCAGAATGTGACTGTTCCTCAGTTGTGGCAGAAAGGCGTGCCAGGTATTCTATACTGCTAGCAGTTCCAGGCAGTTGATGTGCAAGCTGCTGTCCCTTACTGACCAGGGAGAGACCAAAGGGCTGTCCCTTCAAAGGCGAATCGCAAGAATTTGTATGTGAAAGTATGCGTCTTTCAGGTCCAGCGAGAGCAGTCAGTCGCCTGGCTGTATTTGCGAGAGAATCATTTTTAGAGTGAGCATTCTGAATGGCCGTTTGATAATGACGTGATTCAGACGCCCCAGGTCGAGTATGGGTCTCAGATCGCCATCTCGCTTGGGGACTAGGAAGTACCGGCTGTAAAACCCTCGCTCTCTTTCTGAAATTTGGGGAACAATGTGTATCGCCCCCTTTAAGAGCAGCGCTCTGAAGAGCAGCTCCCTGAGAGTTGCAGAGAGGAGCTTTGCCTGAAACACCTGCAGTACAGCCATGGAGTGTAGAGCAGATACAGCCTGCCCGGTGGAGGAGTAAGCTCGGCCGGCAAGGGAAGAAGTCATCCTGCATGGCTTCGACGGATGGGTGGGCTGGGCTTTGCAGCCAATCGCTGACGGAGGACATAGGTGAGCGGCCAAACGGCTCCGTGATGGCTTCTGAGGCGGAGTCCATTCCAGTCCGAGCTCGTCAACGGATTTAGAGAGTACACGGAACAGATCGGCATCCTAGGCCGCAAGAGATATGTAATCTCGCAGCTCGTCCTCTCTGAGTCCAAACGAAACAAGGTCACTCGCAGCCGTGGAGGTACGCTGCCCTTTGTTCACGAAGAGGACAGGTGACGCTTCATATGTTGGAGGGAGGGAGGCACGCGGGGGCTGCGCCAGCATGAGCTCACTCATCTCAATGTGCCGCACTCCTCTTCCCCGCTGTCCCTAACAAGATGGGAGGGCTCGCGGGCTGGAATCAAGTCCTGAAAAGGATGCAATCCTGGCGCGGAGACGTTGGTGTAGTGGTGTTTGTAGACGGCGTCAGGGCTTCTAGTCAGTACCAGCAAAGTGCTTCGTCACTCAAGGACAAGAAATCTGAATCCTTTAATAGTAGTAATGCCAACCCACTGGTTTGTTTAATTCCACTGCATGAACCAATGGCCAGTGATTGAATAGGCTTCAGCTAGGAGCAAAAAATGATTTTTTTCCCATAGCATCTTTCCAGACGCAGTACGAGTGATGTGTTGACAGGGAATAACTGGAGCAATTAGTCAATTCCACTCATAATCACGGTGGCCAAGAGAGCTCAACGCGCTGCACCTTAAGAAAACACATGCAAACAGAAAAAAACTGACCACAACGGAAATGTTTCAGGGGGGACCTCAAAAAGTAACAAACCCATTTGAGAGTTACTCTAGCTAACAAAGCATTAAAATGATATTTCACAGTTAAGTGTAATTTCCAAAAGACCGTATGATCAGGTTAAAATAAACAAAAAAAAAAAACATTTTAGTTCAGCAACAACATCTCTGCTCTGAGGGCTTCGTCACTTTTTGAAGTCCGCCTGAAACCTTTCCGTTGTGTTGTGAGAATTTGCTGTTTGCATGTGTTTTCTTCAGTTGCAGTGCACTGAGCTCTCTCGGCCACTGTACATAATGCTTATTAATGTACTGTTTTATCAACAAAAACTACTCCATTTCCTGGTCATTTGACGAGGACAAAGGAAAAACCTATTAATTGAGCACAAATATAATGAATAATCTTCTTAACACGTACATTTTTACCTTTACAGAGCCATCTTAAAACCTATAAAAAGCTACTATTACTACTACTATTATCACATTAACATGTAAAAACAGTGTGTGTGTGTGTGTGTGCATGTTTTGAAGCTGTACAACAACAACAACTGATGTTTTAGCTTTCAGAGGTTGAAAGTCACTTTAATGGGCAATAACATTGTATTGTTACAACCCTTATTTAATATTAACCAAAACAAGAATTATACTGGAACAAACAAAGCAAAAACAAACAAACAAAAAAAAAGATGAAAAAAAGAATAGACATAAAAACCTTTTTCCTGTAACATTCTTAAAATATACACAAAACAATTTGAATTCCAAAATTAATTTCTAGATTCCTCTCTCTCTCTCTCACACAGGTGCACACACACACACACACACAGACTCTCATCCAGAAGGATTTTCTCTTAAAATTTCACAGAAGACCTGAAGCGCACAATAAGGCAAGACTGGGATGACGTTCACATTCAATTCTTTGGTTATGATATTACAGATTAGTCTAGAAACCTTGACACAAAAAGAAGTTCCAAAAGGAGAATGTACAAATCGGTTATTTAAGGAACATCAGCAAGTGCTTTCCCTAATGTTTTGGACAAATCTATATAAAAGTACCGATACACAATGCCATAAATAATCAGATAACTACAGTTAAATGTCACTGATTATGTCTGACATTTAAAATCATATGTACTAACCAGCGCAAGTGATTGTGGGTTAATAAAAAAAAAAAAGATCAACACCAAGACGGATGCCATGAGTGAAAGAGAAAAACATACAAAAACGAGTAAAGAATCCATGACTCAACATACTGTGTATATACTAACATTATAAACCTAGAGTGCTTCTACATTACTGAAAGAACCTGAGAAAACATGGATCGGAATAGCCCGGATCTTATTGCACATTTTGATATGGAATTAACAGCTAATTTCACTTTGTGCTGTCCAAAATCTTCTGTTGACCTATGGCACACGTTACCACACTCCAGACATTGAGAGAACAACTGAAATACTTCAACTTTACATCAAAATACAATGTTTTTCCTTTCTTTCTTTCTTTCTTTTAAAACACAATGTTCGTATTAGGAAAATACTCAAGCACCCAGTTAAGTGTAATTGCTTTGGTGGTGATGTAATTAATTTGTAATAAAATTAATTTTATGTAGTTCACTGATTAAAAACACAGAATAAACCCAAACCACATGCTGAGATTTGTTTTGTCCCGTTGTAGCCCCGTTACGCAATAGCAGATTAGCCCTCTTTGGTTTTAAACAGTGTTACCGGATCTATACTGAATTTTCCTGCTCAGTCGCCAGTATGGCGAAGGTAGACACAAAGGTGATAAGGCACTCAAAATCATGCATATTCACAATAATCATTATGGCAAAAACTGGGTTTTAAACCAAAACTCTGCTTTAAAAATGCACTTTGCATTTCTACAAAAGCCCGTTTCCACTACAGAATAATTTAAAGAAAAAAAAAAAAAAAAAATGTATCTCGCAGTTGTTTCTCACAATTCCTAATTTACATCACATTTTTATCCAGAATTCTGAGTTTATCTCGCAATTGTAATTTTTTCTGCTACTGAAAGAAAAAAAAAGGCAATTGGGACTCCTTTTTCTAGAAATTCAGAGAAAAGGCCAGAATTCTGGGACAAAAACTTAATCGCGAAATATAAACTTTTATCGCAATTTCAATTATGAGTTTATATGCCACAATTTACAGTTCTGACATTTTCTCGCAGAATTCTGATTTTACATATTCAAATTCTATTCATTGTGAGAATTGCAGAGCATGTATTCTAAAACATCTGAACCAAAACTTTTTACAAGAAACAAAGTCCAAATTGTGAGACGTGAGCACAGAATCGTGAGACAATTTCCTAGAAATTGCGAGATAAAAACTAGCAATTACAATATTGTGTGGTAAATTCAGGCCTCGATACATATCCACAGAACACCAGGAGGTAGAAATAGCTCACACATTTATAAAAACAGAAAATCAAGCCAAATCGAGAGTAAAACTTGCAAAAGGGTGTGACATTCATGGAACATGAACCCTGAACTTCTTGCAACCTGCGCTTCCCATCATGACAAACATTCAGTGTATCTTTCCTACACAAAACCGTTCTGAGCATTGTTCTGAGCTCGCGATCTGTCAAAGGTCAGAGGTAGCAAGCTGCTGCGTCTCAATGAAAGACGAATGCTATCACAACGTTCCTGATAAGAGAAAGACTTGTATCGACCATCCTTCCTTTCTTATTCGCTTACAATCGCTTTTAAAAAGACCTTTGTGCCTTCAAAGTCTAGTACCATAAACGTGACAAGAGTTCACCCACCACAGACATTCAAGACCTCTCCTCCACAAAACAGTAAGAACAGAATTATCCCTGAAAGTACATTTCCTTTTAAGGAACACGACTACATATACAACACAACCTAGTGCAGAGGTTCCCGGTTTGTGTTTTGTCCATGATTGTGTTCATGAGCTTCAAGTTCGTCTCATTTTCCTTTCCTTGCTTTGTTTGTATGCACTGGATGAAGGGCGTCTGGAGGTGTTTGGGCACGATGCCCATTCAGTCCTTGACGAGTCTGTAAACGTGATACTGTGCTCCGTGGTCGCTTGTGGACACCTCAAACACGAACGCAATGCAAAGCAAAGTCTCTTGCGTGTCTCTGTTTGTGATGACCTGAGGGGGACAAAAACAGATCAAGGGAAAAGTGTAAGAGAACAGTAGAATAACACTTGTATCAGAGAAAGCATAGCTTGGACATAAGCTTAGAAACACATTCTTATATTGACTGTACAGGTGCTGGTCATATAATTACAATGTCCACAAACTCCATTCAAGAAGTGAGCCTTGTATAATGTATAAATCCATTCCACACAGACTGTATCTCAAAAAATTCCAATATTGTGAAAAGGTTCAGTATTGAAGACACCTGGTGCCATACTCTAATCAGCTAATGAACACCTGCAAAGGCCTTTAAATGGTCTCTCAGTCTAGTTCTGTAGGCGACACGATCATGAGGAAGACTGCTGATTTGAAAGTTGTCCAAAAGATGATCAATAGCCAAGTTTCCATCCAGTTTTTACGCTGTTTTGTTATCGAGTAAGAGAATTTGCAGGGAAAAACTCAATTGCAAAATTTGTGGTCTCCAGCCTGTTTCCATCCAACTGGCCTTTTACCGATCAAATGGTGTGCGTGACGACGTCATCCTTAAAAAACGAGCTGTCGCCTAAGTTTTAGTGTATCGCAAAAAAATATTGCCATTAAGCAAGTTTCCATACATAATTTCACCTAATCATATGCAAATAGTCTGTTGTTAATCCATTTGAAAAAAACAAACAAACCCATAAATAAATAGCCCATTATTAAATTATGGAGGCCTACATAAACATAGCAAGTTTAATGAGCTTAAGTTAATTTTTCCCCCCTCATTAATGTACACACAGCACCCCATATTGACAGAAAAACCGAATTGTTGACATTTTGCAGATTCACTAAAAAATAAAAAAAACTGAAATATCAGTAATTAGGTTAATTCCTTTTCCTGTCATTTAGAGTCAACATCCTTCTGGGCATGGGGCCAATTCACAATCAGAATTTAGTCCTGTTTTCTCCTTCTCTTACCTGCAGTATAGTGAAGTTCTCCAGGACGCTGTTCATCATGTACTTCTCTGGCAGGTGTTTAAGTTTATGGATGAAGTTGATCATGTACTCACACATGGGCGAGCGATGGATTCGGTAAACGTACCTCCCGCCCTCTACACGCGCATACTCTGTCTAGGGGTCAAAAAGTCACAGTGCAGGTTTTCTGTTTGAACCCATATTGTCAGGTACTGTACAGCAGGTGACAAGAACACAGCTATGAGTGATTATAACCCACCTCCACTTTCTCTACCACCTGTTTCCCAAAAGAACAGACTTTGGTGGAGACAGTGATGGTCATGTTTTCAGCGCTGCTGTACTGACTGCTGACCCCGTAGAAAGAGCCTGCGCCGTCCTGAACATTACTGCTGTTCAGATCAGCCTAAAAGACATTACAGAAAAAACCTGTGATCTACCAACATCTAATAATGACAGTACGGATCAATATGCATTTTGTAAAAACCCACCCAGAATTTGACCAGGAAAAAGGCGTTATGTGGGCCTTTCTCATACAGCTCCTTCAGCCCACCCTTCTTCTCTGGAAACTTGTCGTAGATCTGACGGATATCCACAGCCTCCAGGAGTGGGTCTGTGTATGAGGGGTTCGTCTGGGCGATGTGGACAAACAGGTGCTTGCTGTACTGTGGATTAACGAATTCAAAAATATGTATAATAACATACAAACTAGACAGATAAGGCTTGAATACAAACGTTGACGTTGGCTTGACAAAGCCTTGTCTGAAAGTTTAATATAGTTGAATTTCTGAAAGCTTAGCATGTTTCCAGTGTGGTTTATGCATGATTAATTAGTAACACACACACATCTCAAAATGGCCTGTTTGATGTGTGTGTTTACATCTGCAAGAGACATAGTTGTGCCCATGTTCTGTATGTGTGTATGTTTCCTGTCAGATTGTAACATCTACAAGCAATACGGATCTTCCTGAGCTCAATCTCAAGTGTCCCAGAAAATAATATATTTGCAAAGTTGCACAAACCTCTTTATATACAGTATATATATACATGAAACACATAGAGAAATATATGCAAGTTATTTTGAGTGACAGAAGTGCAGAGGCACTTTATTTAGTCTGAAGCCTATTCATTTTACTTTTGGAGTGAAATAATTTAGTCATAATTTAGTTGTTTGAAATGCACTTGTCAAAGGGAGTGATGTCATTTCCTCATTATCTTCACCTGGGATGTTCCCGTGACAACGCAGCACAATGTGCATCAGCAGATGTCGCTGATTTAATGTCATAAATGTGTTTTTATTGTTGTTAGCATAACTGTTGTAATATGTTTATTTTATATATATATATATCTTTTTTTTCTTGCTGTGCCTGAACGAATCTGCTGACGCAAATCATCATCACATGATGCTTTAAGCTGCGTTGTCACGGGAACATCCCAGCTGAAGGAAATGACATCACTCCCTTTGACAAGTGCATTCCAACATGCTGGCATTAGCATCTGATATACTCTGATGTAGTGAAGCTCACAGTGTCAGGGTCTCTCTGGACCTCCATGAAGGCTGAGTACTCCAGCATGCGTAGTTTAGATGAGGCTATGGTCCGGTCCTGCCACACGGGCATGGCAGTGGCGCTCGGGGGGTGCGGAGGGGGTAACTGCTCATAACCTGCTGGAAAACAAGCTGGTTTAGGCCGGACGATCAGTCTGAGCTCAGTACAGGGTTGATATCATCTCAGCTCTGCTCTTACTTGATATGGGTGTAGGCATTGGAGGTTGAAGGCTGGAGTATGGATTCGGTGCAAACGGTTTAATGCTAGAAAAATAAAGAGAAAGATCAGCCGATCTCACCAGAACACTGAGATTCGATCAGAAATAGGTCAGACATACTTACTCCTGAGAAGGTCCAGGCTGTCCTGGGATGGGACCAGGCCAAAACTAGACAACAAAACAGTAGACGGTGTAAGATTGAAGGTTACGTTCTGAGAACTGGATAAAAAAGGGTGACTTTAACTCTGAACTAACCCGGGCTGGAGGAGGATAGGGGTGCTGAGGAAGAGGAGGCAGCTGACTCTTCATCACACTGGCAGATACAATCTGAGCGGAGGAAAGAGCGGCCATGTTCTGCAGGGCTTTGTCTTTGGAGGCCTGATCCTGAGAAAAACACAAGAAAGGACCATTAGATGAATGGGCAGAAAGATAAACCATTTGGAACACAACCTAAGAAACATCAGAACTTTTATAATACCACACCTAAAATTAATTCATCTACTGGTTATTGGACACATTTTTAATAAATGTATTTATATAACAAGACACAATTTGAATGTGTTATTATATAATATAATGCTATATTATATTATATAGTTATATTAGTTAAAGTTCCAAATAAAAAGTTTAAGAAATGTATTTTTATTTATTATTATTAATATCATACTTTTTTATAACATATAATTATATGGAATCTTTATGAAAAAAATGCTTAAAAATATATACAGTACACTTCTATTCAAAAGTTCAATAAAGATAAATAAAGTTTTTTGAGGAATCAATACTTTTATTAATATTAATAATTAATTGACCCCAAAAAAGCTGTTCTTTTGAACTTTCTATTCATCAAAGAATACTGTAAAAAAATATATATTATATATATATAAAATATTAAGCAACACAACTGTTTTCAACATTATAGTAAAAATATAACAATGAAAGCATATCAGAATGATAGAACATTATGTAACATTAAAGATTGGAGGAAATCAGCTTTGCATAACAGGAATACATTTTAATTACATTTAAATTAATCAAAATATTACTATTTGTACTTTATATTTGATCATGTTCTGATGTGACGCCTTATTGAGAAGTCTCATTTAAATAAAGTAATACAGAAATAAAAATCCTACTGATCCCAAACCTTTGAACATTAGTGTAATTTTAGTGCATTTTTAGATCTGCATGCTAAAATAAATGGTTAAGCCAAACATGCATAAATCATGCTTCAAAGGGCAAACAACAAAACTATATCACATCACACAGCATAAACATTCAGCTGACAGAAAGTCTCTGACAAAAAGAGAGAGAGAATGAAGGAGACAGAAATCTGACAGAGATTGTCACACATAAAGTGTTTTAAACACTGCCGAAGAAAGCAATAGAAACCACCTATTAGAGTTAACGCCAAGTCTGCATTTAGAATACAAAGTTACTAAATTATTATAAAACAGACTTACAAAATATACTTTAGATATTACAAAATACTTGGGAGTGTGCAGCTAAAACAAATAAAATGTAAGCCAAAACTGAAATGAAGAGCAGTAGTAGTGTTCGCTCAATTCATCCAAACTGTGAGATGGGTGACACTGACAGCCAAAGCACTGAACTGAGCAAACTGAGAGCTGCAGATGTCTGTGCGGGCAAAGCAGACTGCAAAACGTTTCACTTACCAAGTTCATGGCCTAAAATTGAAAGGAAGAGAAACGATTAAAAACGCTGATGAGACACACAGATCAGATGACTGTGGGCCAGGGCTTTCTCTACAGCTTCCCCACTGAACAATCACTACCAATGACCAGCGCATAAGAACAAGCATCGCTCTCCATAAGAAGGAAGTTGTGTGTTTACTTTCTGCCTCCCTAGACTCAGCTCCCAAAACTCAACTATTGACAATGCAAAAACATGAACATAGGAAAAAAAGTGTGCTTCTGTGTATTATATATAATAATGTACCAAATACGGATAAATGAATCTATCTATCTATCAGTTAGCAAATAAATAATTTTTTGGAAAAACAGACTGTTGGAAATTTTGGACAGATAAACAAACAAACAAACAAATAAATACAATTTTGTAATTTATGTTTTTATAAATATTTTAGACATTATAGTTTGAAAAATAAATAAACAAATAAATAAATAAGTGACAAAAAAGTAAATAAAGTAGCTGGACATTATAAAATAGTGTGATAAATAATAAACAAATAAATAAATAAGTGACAAAAAAGTAAATAAAGTAGCTGGACATTATAAAATAGTCTGTGATAAATAAATAAATAAATAAGTGACAAAAAGCAAAACAAAACAAAGCTAAGCAAGACAACAAAAAGTGTTAAATTACTTACAAATGCAAATTAACTTACAAATTACACAAGCAAAGCATTACTAAAGCTATTACTATCATACCAAAACATAAACTGGGATAGAACAATGTTTCAATAAAATTCACATATGAATCACAGAAAGAAGTAAAGATGAGTATAGATTTGAGTCAGGCATGCACATTAGCTTCCAATACAACTAGAATACAATCCAGTCAACCGCCAGCGGGCGCTATTACTTCACAAGCCTGCCGCTCAACTGAATCACAGTGTTTTTTTTTTATAAATGTCACAGCGACGGTTACATTATGCTACATGTAAACTGAACATAACAAGTCATTTTAACCTTTAGCGCGTGCTACAGATAAGAAGGGTTGGTGAGTTTTCAGGGGTCAGAGCAGAGCAGACAGCAGTGAGGGGCGTACCTTCAGCTTAGACTGAATCTCGCGAGACTTTCTCCGCGCAAGAACCTGCAGATGGCTAGACACCTGCAGGAAGGAAGTCAGAGGAGGAAGAAAGGAAGGAAAGAAGAAAAGAAAAGAGAAGGGAGACATTGAAAATGAGCCACTAGGTGGCAGCACAGCCATACCTTAATGCCTGCTTGATATTCCCGCATTTTCTTCCTGGCTAACACCTGTATGTGACTAGACACCTGAGGCAAAACAGGGCCACAGACATTTGATAGCATCCAAAACATATATATATATATGCCATAACAACATGTGTGTAAAAAACTAAATAAAACAAAAATATGTTATAATATATATATATATATCTAATATCGTTCAATTAAATCATTGCAATTTCAATGATCACAAAAAACTCTGTTTCTGTGTATTTAAAGTTTCTGTTTACAGTTATATATTACAGGTGCACTAAGAACTTCTTCCTCAGTTTTACACCCAGAGAACTAAACCTTGAGTAAACTGATGAGTCATGGCAGTTTACTTCTCAGGGAATATAAATATTAATCACATAAAAAATTATAAATAAATGAATAATTGTGTGGAAATGCACCTGTGCATTGCAGCATCCACACCAATAGATGTCAGTAAAAATCTCACTGTTATTATTTTAACCGACGAATACATACATGCATATATATGACTGAATCAATTATAAGCACCATAATGTGATTAAGCCAGAATATAGTTTTAATCTTTGACTTAGATATGACGTACCCTTTCAAACAAGTCTAAGTAGAAACCATAGTATTACCTGTTTTCGTGTGCGGGTTTTTCCAGTCCGCAATTTTATGTATCTTGCTATCAGCTCGTTACGACCTGGAAAGGCAGAGACACAAGATTAATATAAATGAAGCAGACTGAGTGGAACATCAGTAATATTAATAACGACGAAACTGAAAATTTCTTTGATATTAAAATGCGTTAGCATATCTTCATATTTTAAAGCAGTAGCCGAACACTCCCATCACAAGGTCATGGGTTTGATTCCCAAGGAAAATGTAAACTGTTACAATGTTTCAATAAGTGACTCCCAAAGTAATACATATTTATATGCAATTGAACACTTTTAAATACAGCTGGTGGAAGCAAAGACTCCTATTCACAGAAAAGCACTTGGAATGCTGTAATGCCTCTACCAGCAATATCACAGTAGGGTGTAAAGCCTCCTATGAGACCATTAGTTTATTAATAGACCATTGAAAGACAAGGCTTGTGACAGATGAGTCAGGTGATATGGGTGGTGACTTGGCAAAAAAACAAAAAAGAAACAGGGCCACCATGTGTCAGGACACTGACCAATCCAGCTGCTCTAAGTGGACAAATGTTTTCTTAAAAAGAGCAAGCTATTAAACGAATACAGTAATAAATGGCTTGTAGTAGTGGCGTTAACATGGTCATACTAGAAACTAGGAATGGAAACCAAGGAAGATGTGGGGGGAGATAAACTGAGGTAGAGAGATAAAGAGGATATCATCGCAGGGTTGACCTTGTGAACAGCTGCGAATCTTTCTTGACACCCCCACCCTCCCAAAGGCATCCCACTCACTGACAGCCGGACCACCTGAATCCAACACAGGAAACCCTGCTCCCTTACCACAAGCCATATCACACCAGGGACTCATATACAAGCATGGAGCCAGCAAACAACATGTTTGGATACATTGTGAATGTGCAAACAAACGATGAGAGCTGTGATAAGACAACCCAAATCTAAATATGCTCCTCTATATGGTGCAGATCATGCCAGAATTCAGGTAAAAGATCCTCTCCCTGTCATGATAGTTTCTAGATTAACGATAGTCATGTGATAAATAGACAATTATATATTAAAGTGCTCCTGTTATGGGTAATAAAAGGCTGATATGTTGGTTTCGGGAGCCCCTAATAACAGGTTGCATGCACGCAAGGTCTTATAATATGCATTTACTTTGACCTTTCTTGCTCAACGACTCTCAAATAATTCACTCAACGATTCATTTTTCCAAGCCCCTCCTTTGCATGACGCTAATCTGTGGTGATTGGTCGATCGGTGTAATTTTCATTAATCCACCTAGTGGCGAAGAATGAAACTTCATTTTCTTTTAGACCAATGGGAAAACACCAACAAGTGAGGGGGCAATATACTAATGGATATTTTCACTCACTTAGAGCTTTTACACAATGCATGAAAGGTACTTTTCAAAAATCCATAATAGGGCCACTTAACTTATAGCTCCACACCAAAGGCATGACATTGGTTTAGCCAATGCCATCATGACTTTGCAATGCACAATCCCATAGAGGTTGCCCAGTTATTTTTTTGGACAGGTTCTAGACAGGTCAGCAGGTGCTGGAATCATGATAAATGCATGCTCACTTTTTATTTTTGAATTCGCTCACATGGGTGGGGGTGGGGGTGGGGGGGGGTGGACATGACCTCAAATGAACCCCACGACCCCTTGGCGCCAGCCTGGATTGAGAGTTTAGATGATGTGAGCGCTTAATACCAAGATGATATGAGAAATGTCCAGTGTTTTGTCACACCAACTAGAACAAATTAGAGCCTCCTCTATTTAATTTAATTATATATTACTGATGAAATGACAACTAAGGCGAATGTCAAAGAGGATTAGCCATTCAGACAGGCTTAGTGAGAGAGAAACATCCCGACAGTGAAAGAAAGAACATGTGTAAATGAGAAGGCAAACATCTTCAGTTCCAGACATACAGAGGAGACTCTGATAGAGAGAGCGACTCTGGCTCATTTTCAGCAGTCCTGACCTCCTGAGCCCCATGCCAAGAGCTCTCAGAGGGCACCTGACTACCCACTATCCCGCCTGCAGGCTCCCTGCCCACAAATAGAGTGTTTACGACCTTAAACGAAAGGCTGCACTTCCGGGGATGCTTGGAGAGGAAGTAAGAAAGATAATAATGGGAGACTTTGGAAGGGAGTGTGGAAGAAGTCAGGAGATACAGAAAGACAGAGATGAAAGGAGGACATAACGAGGGAGAAGCTGAAAGAGTTCTCAGATGTGCTTCAGAAACACAGATGCTTTTGACTTCAAACAAACATCACTTACATTCATGGGTTCATTCATCTTTTGAATAAAACCCAAAATGACTTAGAGTACAAGAATTTGTATTTCAAGGACAGTCCCTCAGGAGTAACTAGAGGCTCCTTCCTGCAGGTGTCATGATGTGCTTAGCTAAAAGAGGGTTGTCCATCCGAAATGCACCCTTCATGTTCCCTTTTGCAAAGCCTGAAAACTTTACAGTAGAGGACTAAGCAGAAAGACATTACCAAAGTATAGAACAGGGCTGGACAACTTCAATCCTGGAGGGCCATTGTCCTGCAGAGTTTAATTTAGACTCCGTCCACACGAAGCCGGTGCGTTCCCTATCCGATAATTTTTTTTCCTCGTTCTAAAAAAAATTGCGTAAACACGAAACCACTGAAAACGGTGTAATATATATGCCACACCAGTATGGGGCGCTGTAATTCTGCCATAGAGATACACTATAAACGGAGAAGAAGACTTTGAGCATGCGCATAACC
>JAUCMU010000048.1:2911513-2925206 GCA_032275025.1 Enteromius treurensis | reverse complement strand
TACGGTTGAATGTTAGTCACATGGTACTATATCGTTTCGCGGAAGGATGAAAATGTTAATTTAAAACAAATATGCCATTAAAATGTTTCAAATTCATATTCATGTCCAGTTTTTTTCCTTGTGTGACTAGTAGCTGTGTAATAAGCGGGAGAGGGGCTGAGTGATGTTCAGCTGGGTACAGGGCTGCAGCTAGGAGAGCTGTCTGCCATTTCTATGATCGTCGTTTCACCCCTAGAAGGCGTTTATATCATCACCCAGCGAGAGGGGCTGAGTGATGTCCAGTTGGGTGCAGGGCTACAGCTAGGGGAGCTGTCGGCCATCCCAGCGGTTCCTGATCCACTCGCAGGGGGCGTCAATTCAGCACCACGGCACGAGGAGTCGTGGTTACCCAGTCCGTCATGGTTACGTAGCCTAAGAAGCTGCAGAAGGCCCTCACGATTCCTAACCAGTCTGTTTTGGGTGCCATTCCCGTAGCACGATATGAGGGGTTGTGTCATGTCCAGTCTGTCCCGGTTTCGCAGCCTAAGAAGCTGCAGAAGGCCCTTATGGTGTCTAGCCATTCAGTGATGGGTTCCAACCCCGTAGCACAATACGAGGGGTTGTGTCATGTCCAATCTGTCCCGGTTACGCAGCCTGAGAAGCTATCTGAGGACTGTGACCCTGACTCATGGTGGCCGGATCCGCCAGACCCGGTCTGTGATCCGAATCCAACATGGCCGGATCCGCCAGACCCAGTCTGTGATCCGGACCCATCATGGCCGGATCCGCCAGACCCGGTCTGTAATCCGAATCCAACATAGCCGGATCTGCCAGATCCGGTCTGTGATCCAGATTCACTGAGTTCACCTGAGCTCCACCAGGCATGTGACTACCTCTGGAGATGTCGGTTTCGGCCGTAGAGTCCCCAGAGGTCCCATTGGTGGCTGCTCAACCCCTGGAGGTTTCTGAATCGTGGTTCTGTTGGTCAGGGAGGGCGTGTTCCCTGTCGGCTCAGTATCGGAGGGCGATGTCAGTGTGGTCACGAAGGGCGCATTCATTCCCAGTCTGGTCTGGACCGGCGTACTCACAGTCTGGTCGGTCTAGAAGGGCGTTGTCTCTGACTGGTTGGTTCTCAATGGTGCAAAGTCAGTCTGGTGGCCCCGAGAGGGCTCTGTTGCTGTCTGGCCCGAAACAGAGGGGCTCTGCTGCCATCCGCTCCGCCCCGGAAGATGGCCTCGCTGTCTGCTCCGCCCAGGAGGACGTCCCCGCCGCCTGCTCTGCCTTGAAGGTCTTCTCCGCCGCCTGCTCCGCCCCGGTGTACTTCACTGCCACCTGCTCCGCCCAGGAGGACTTCTCCGCCGCCGCCTTGGAGGGCGTCACCTCCGTCTGTTTCGCCCAGGTGGCCGTCCCAGTAAGTTTGATTTAACCAATTAGTACACAGCTTATATACATGTAATACCTTTCTAATTATATTTAAATTACAGAATATTACACAAGAATAAACTACTTAAAATAAAGTGTATCAAGATTGTACATAAGTGTTAGTATCTGTGTAACAGACTCGGTCTGTAACAAACGTGTAACAGTAGCTGTCCGTTACATCTACATCATCACATTACAGTCTGTTCCGTAACTTAGTTACATGGTAACTACATTTTATTTCATTTACAAGTAACAATAGCTACTACTAACTATCCAATTAGGTAATTACTCTGTATTATGACACCTTTTAATAAAGTGTTACCAAAAAGAGTTGTTGGGCTTTTGTTCAAATGTTACAAACAAACAGTTACAGTTTTCCGTGTGAGTAGGCCGTTTACACTTACTCCTTCACTTACTCTTTTTCTTGTTGTTCTTCTCTTTGTCCTTATTACTCTTGTCTTTTTTCACATCTTTGTTTCCTCCAGCCTGAAACATGGAGGTGGAGTTGGCGGAGGATTTTTTTTTGCTCTTGCTGGGTTTAGTCTCTGGCTCACTGTCATCGCTGTCAGACTTGGTGACTGGAGCTGATGCTTACAAAATTCAGTCAACAAATTTATACAGTTACAGCATTAGTAATAAATAGTATTCAAAACACTGTGAACAAGCACACATAGAATTGTATTACTAATTATTGTATGAAACATCACAAAGAATGTTCATATTTCCCTCCAAAAAAATTACAATACAATTAATAATTAAAAAGGCCAAACACCTGTAGATTTGTCTGTGATTGTTTATGCTAAAGCACCTAATGTCCCCTCATGAATATTGAAACCTTTATATTTTTGACATTGTGGGGACTGGCCTGTGATGTTATCTATACTGTGAGTGTAAGAATGCAAACAGGTTTTGTGAAGGTTAAGGTTAGGGGATAGAAAATATTGTTTGGTCAGTATTAAAAATGAATAGAAGTCTGTGGAAAGCCCCCACAATTCACAGAAACAAATGTGTGTGTGTTTGTATTGCATTAATTACTATTTTCATTTACAATTATGTATTAGCATTTATAAAGTCATTTTATTTTTTTTCTAAACATTTATTCCAGACTTACAAACGTACAAATTTACAGTAAATAATATATTTCCCTTTTACTTTATAGAAATGTATGGAAGCCCGTTTCCGCCACTGAATAAAAATAAAGGTTATTGCAACTTTTTATTACGAGTCATAAAGTCAGAACTACAATTTTGTTTCACACAACTGTGAGTTATAAAGTCAGAAATCTGAGATATAGTCACAATTATGACTTTATAACCCATATTCTGAATTTAGATCTCACAATTATGATTTTATAACTCCTAATTCTGACTTTATATTTCACAATTCAACTTTGTATTGTTTTTTATTTAAATTTTTTTATTCAGTGGCGGAAACAGGCTTCCATGAGCAGTCATAACCAGACTGCAACACATATACATGAATTTAACTTTGCTTTTATATTAAGGTCAAATATGACCTAGTCATATTCTTGGCAGGCTTTGTGACATTGGTTGTGTACCAGTAACTATGATTAATGTACAGTGTTTTAGGAAATGTGAAATTACCTTTCTTTTTTGCGATAAAATCTGGCTTATCTCCGTTTATCTGAAACATAGAAGCTGGCTCCTTTTTAGCCTTGGCTGTCTTTCCTCTGCTTTCTGATTCACCTTTACTCTCTGCAGAGATAACAAGTTCGATTAAAAATTAGATAAGATAACTCAGTATTTCTTTATTTTTTTCACTGTGGTGGGCGGCCTACAACAAAACCTTGATGTGTGAGTCACTGAAATTCGTTCACAGGGTATTTAGCTGAGAGTCCTTATGTGATAGTCAAGTCAAGACCGGTTCCCAAAACTCCCTGGGGTTATTCAGGTGAAGAGCAGTGTTTTTCAATATGGAAATAATGCTGCTGGTGGCTCAGTACATAAAGGACAACCAAAGAGATTCAACTTGAATGTCAAAACAGCTTAGTCTCAGAGAGCCATTAATTCTAATATCTCAATCTTTTCTCCACCCACACAATCATTGTTAAACTTTTGAAACATGCTCTTCATACATAAAACCTAAAAGCACACCCCCAAATAGCCATCTGTAAAGGTTTTCATTCATCAAGGTCGTCTAATAAATTAGCAGCTGGACTTTGTTTTCCAATTGTTGAAGTCGTTTCTCCACTTATCCTAATGGCTTGATCAGACACCACCTGAGGACCACCAGCATCTGTTTTTTAACAACACAAAAAATGAGGCCAAGCCTTTACAAGACAAGCAAATGAATCCCTAAAAGCGTAACTGAAAACAAGAGTCAAATTCACTTGAAAGTCCCCCACTTCTGCTCATAGATGAAGCGGAGTGGTGATCTTTAAGACAGATCTCGCGTATTGTTCAGACTAATCTTCTTAGCTCACGAGATCTAGCGCTAATCCTCTTCCTGAGCAGCAAACCCCCATGCATGTGTACATAACGACATTAAGAGTTACACACACTGAAGCCATTGTCTAACGGTTTCCTCTGACTCGATACCTCAAGTGATTGGCTCAGAGGGGGAAAAACAAACTAAAAAAAACAAAAGTTGTTTTCAGGGACCAGAAATATTCTTGAAAAACACTCCTGATCCTCCCCGGCTAAGTTCAAAGTGACTCTCACAATAACATAAATGCTTCTTGACTGTTGAAACTAATGGAGCAGGGCTCAAAATGAACCTCCCTTGACCTCGCTTATTAGCATGCATTCAAGTGTGAATACGCTCAGCTGACCTTTGGCCTTAGGTTTCTTTTCTTTGGTGCCAGCAGGGGAGCTCTCTTTGGTGGTTTTCTTTTTAGTTTTCTTCTGTGAGGTCTCCTCTTCGTCGTCATCTTCATCATCAGTATCTGATTAAAAAGACATCAGGGTTGAAGGATGAATCGTATCAATGAAATAGATCCTCAAACTACTTAATAAGACAGATTCGTGGACTACGCCAGCCCTGTTTCATCATGAGAATTACATTTTGACTTCAAGGGATAATTCAGCCCAAAAGGAAAATCTATATTTTTCCAAGTCCATAGGGGACAAATATATTCATTAAAATAACTTATTTTATGTTAAATATAAGAAGTGGGTGAGTAAATTTCCTTTAAGTCACCAAGCAAGAGGTCATGGTTTGACTTCATTAGCGCCTGCTGGTGGATGTCATAACTACAACATCAGATGGTAAAAGCTTCCTTGTCAGGCATATATATTGGCAATATGTCATTACTGTATAGATGTAGGTTGCAGAAATCAATGTTTTAGTTTTGAAGGGCTCTCAAAAACAAGAAATCGATCATTCCCCCTGTACTATACTCCTAGGACAGCTGAAAGGTTTGTGACTGTTTGTGTTCTTGTAGTGCCATCAGCCAATCAATGTTGTCCAGGCACATTAGTCTAGTTGAAACTTTAATGCTGAAACTGAAATAAAAAGTAAAACAAGGCAACTCCTACAGTAATATGATAATAGAGAATGCTAGCAGACAGATACAGGTTTTTAGATACAATTTGCAACCACATTCATGGTTCACCTCCTTTCAACTCCCGCCCAATTCCCTTCCACCTTTTTAAATGGAATATTTAAACTACTTGCAGTAAACCTGAGGAAGACTAATTGACCGAAACGTTGTTGTTAGTTTAATAATGATGCAAGTTTGAGTATTCAGGATTCATATTTTTTCACTTTTATCCGACGCACCTATGAATGATCGCACTGTACATCTTCTGTTAAATGTTTAAAAGGGAAAATATGCCACTTCATTCCCTGTGTCCGACCCAATAAGCTCGTATAGCGTCGCTGCAGCCCTATAGCATGATTTGTCCCAGTTGATCATTACACATCACATATACCTTTCTTCTTCTTTGGAGTACTCCTGGGCTTCTTTTTTATGTTTTTCTCTGTTGCCTCTTCTTTGTCCTTCTCGGTTTTCTTTTTCTTTACCGCTTTACTTTCTGCTGAGAAATAAAAAAGTACCATGTTTTAATAACCAGTATGGCACTGGAGCCAAAAAAAGTGTTTTAGACATGTCTGAATGTCACTATTTAAAAAACAGGTCTAGTTTATCACTAACATCCATTTCTTCTTTTTGTGACATAGTTAGCTTTTTGTAATGTTGTGTAGTCACTGCACGTCTCTCTGAGCACAAACGTCAGTGTCTATGCAGCCATTATTTATTTAATTTCTTACGCAGCATCCAGACAAACCAAACCTATAAGATGAAGTCCTAACAGCTGTTAATTGCATGTTTAAGATGCATCAGACTGACTCTTTGAGGGGGTACTGTCCTCATCTCCTGACAGCTCTTCACTCTTTTTAGCTTTGCTCTTTTTGGGTTTGGCTTCAGCTCCGTTGGCCTTTCCAGAATCTGCCTCCGGCTTCTTCTTTTTTGTCTTCTACACTGTAAATGATGACAATGAATGGCATTAACATTTCACAGGTTTCTCTGTGGATTCTTGCGATGGTTGTATAAATTTTAGCATAGGTTTTTTACTTACCCATTACCACACATCAACGAAAGCAAGCCAAATGATGAACATAATACATCAGAAAAGTGCACGAATTAATACATTCTGCAAAGCTTCAAACAGTTTAACTATTAACTACGATTTTTCCCTCAATAAATTCTTAATTTGCTGCGGATTAATATTTAGTAAGGTTGTTGTTAACTTCAGTTATGCGGTAGGATTGTAGAATAAGATTATGTAGAATAAGACATTAATTAGCACTAATAAATGGCTAGTATTCTAGTAAAATGCATGTTAATAAGCAACTAATAGGTGTAACCGTAAAGTATTACCCATGAGTCTATTATTTAAGCAATATAAATTCTACACTCTCAGAAATAAAGGCACAGAAGCTGTCACTGGGGTGGTATCTATTCAAAAGGCACACGTTTACGTTCAAATGTGTACATTTTGAGTACCTATACGTAAGGTAAGGTGACAATGTTTACACCTTTACGCCTTTCTCAAGGCAAATAATCAGTCCGAATTGTCTGAACATTCAAACACTGCTCAAACAAAGGAGGTTAAATCTGTTTGACTCTATGGTGATCTTTTATGTACAGAATACAGAGAGAGGCCAGACTGTGTTAAGGATATGGAGAAAGTCTAATTCTTACACAATGTAGGCCGGACGTCACAGCCTGCTTCCGTACTGCACGGAGTGGGGAGCATGTAATCTGATTAGTTCCAATCTTAAATGAGTATTTATAGACCTCACTTTAAGAAAGAGCAAAGACAGTGGGATCCTTGATCACATGGGGATTTTACTTGCTTAGCATTATGGAAAACCCCTTCATAGACCAAGTGAGATTCTGTATGACTCAAGCATCCGAAAGCATCTGCTTGGCTGGCTGAGAGATATTGACTGGCTAGTTTTTAATTAAAGTTAATGTTTAAGCACTTTTCATAATTTCAGACATGTCTCCTCAAGGGTCAGTGAGCTCCAGTGCCATATGCTTCAGCGGCCTTGATCAACCCCTCTCTGACAGATTCTTTCTCCTTTTCTCCTCCCTTTACGGTTAAATACGTAACA
Source organism: Enteromius treurensis (assembly GCA_032275025.1). Lineage (NCBI taxonomy): Eukaryota > Metazoa > Chordata > Actinopteri > Cypriniformes > Cyprinidae > Enteromius > Enteromius treurensis. Next base: position 2,918,225 of record JAUCMU010000048.1, on the reverse strand, counting down.
GGATACACAGGGAAAAGGAAACAGATGCAAAAAAAGAAAATTTCCTGGTTTTGAAAAACAAACATTTAAAAGCCAGTTCTTAATGACTCTCAATGCCAAAAAATAGTTTAGACATTTTGTTACAGTTATTTTCTAAAAAGAAAAAAAAGATATAAATTATTTTCTTAAAGAAGTATTGAATTGTAGATTGATTAAATTGTGGATTCATTTAGTTTAACCTGGCATTTAAACAATAAAGAGGTACAAGGAACCATCTGGAACAACAAGAGCCTCAATCTATTTGCTGCCAATATTACGAAAGCAGTGCTTTCCTTTTCTAAAGCCTTTCTAAATCCTTCTGACAGGAAAATACAATCAATTTGACGATCAAAGACTCAAATCAGTCAATCAAGATATTACACAACGCCTAGACTATGAACTGTACCTATTTTAAAGGTTAAAGCTTTTTTAATCCAGTGCCCAAATATATTGCCTAATAGGTCATTTAAAGATATTTCAAAACAGCTTGAATCTAGTCATACATACAGCACTCCTGACACTAAAGCTGACTTCAAATTAAATGGCTTTCCTTTAATAAAACACATCAGTTTTTAGGCTATGGGTAGATTATTCAAATTTAGATTCATGGATAAGAAAAGGTGGACTATTTCCTGCCAGCTTGAAATATACATGAAGATAAACCGGTTATAAGGCTCTTGAGAACGATATAAATCACAGTCTACTGCATGTTATGTCCTGCAAAGGAGCAAATAGACCCGAGTATGTTGACACAAAACCCTAATCAATTAAACAGATTTGCATTAACTTCATTTGACAAACCTAGGCTTGTTCAGTATCTTCTAGATCACAGAGCAACACTGTGTATGCCTAATATAAAATGATAAAACATTTACTGCCTAAAACATCCAGTATTATATTGGCATTTATAACCTTATTTAGAAGCACTTTTCAGCTCTAAGACACCACAACTAAGATGTACCTTCTCTGAAGACATGGTTATTGAGATGGCATCGGTTCAATAGTAAAAGTCCAGGCAAGAGAGCAGATGAAACGGTCATGTGTGTTTATATGAGAGTGTGCTAAGGGGCATCAGTGTGGCTGATTATGAGGGCTAGTTGAGTCCAGAGAACTTGATAATAGGATTCGGTGTAAAGCCCATCTGCCTCAGGAGCAACCAAAACAACTCACGAGGTACGTACCATTTACCAACAAAATAAAATGTATTTCCTTCACTACAATCTCAGATAAAAAGGTAAGCTGTCACTGGCGTATTGCGCATTTGAAAGTACATTATGTATCTCTACAGTGTAGAGATACATAACACTCTTTAAAAGTCTATAATTAGAGCTATTTTTCTTGCTGTAGTGTTGCTGAAGGCACCATGTTCTGGAAACGCTACTACTACTTTCTTTGTGCTTCCAAGAGAGGACACAACTAAATCAGTGTTTATCACTGTCTGTTCAGTTCAGCACACATATTAGAGTGTGTTCAACACATTTACGGAGGATGGACTTCTAAAACCTGGAGAGTAGTTTATGCTGGCTGTGCACAGAAACTGTAAAGTTGAGATTTTCTACCTCTGCAAGAACAGTCTGGCGCTTCTGACTCACAACCTTTAAGTAAGTTATGTTTTCTCATTAAAAGAACCTGCTACTTACGATTCAAACATGAGTTTTGAGCAGTGAAGGGTAGTGCTTGTTTTTGACATTTCTCTATACACGAATGCAGATATGGTGTTTACGAGGTGCAATGCAATGCGATGTCATGATGTTCAGTAATTTTGTCCCCAGTGGATGCAACAAATGCCTTGTTTCTAATGTGTATTATTGTTTTGGTGTCATAGAGTCGGGGATACAACATCATGTTATGGTAAGGGCCGTAACATTTCGGCCAATCACAGTGCACTGGCTAGCTGGCCAATCAGAGCACACCTTACTTTTTTAGTGCAATGAGCTTTGTACAAATTGAACCGTTTCAGGAGGAGAAACAATACTGCACAGCATGTGGAAAATAATGTGCTGTTTAAACACATTGCATTACACCAAATACATAAAATGATGTTCTTTTTAGCAACATCATATCACCTCTTTAATGAAACATTGAATTAATACATTAATACAGGAGAATGGAGACAGATTGAGACATGCACAAACTTACACCAACACAGTGTTTGATGTATAACTCACCTGTACTGACATTTTGGAGTCATTGTTAGGAAGGCTAAGAAATAAATCGGCATAATTAGCAAAACAGAGGCATTTATTACAATATTAATAGTTAAGCACTGCTCACCAGTCTTCTGTCCAAACCTCCTGTAAGATCTCTTTTTGCAGAGGCATCAAGTGGAGATCACAAAACCTCCCAATTCTTCTTAGTAAAAAATCTCCAAAGTTTACACAGACAGTTGAATCACACATACAAAAAAAAATGTCATCAATGTTCATCAAAGCATGCATTAACTGTTTTATCCTCCTTTTCTTATTGTCTGTCGCCTATAACACATGGCACGTCCTTTGCACTTGAAAGCATACAGGCTGGGTTTTGATGGGAGTGCTGTTTCCCAGCATGCTTTTAGCTTCAGTGTGCCATCTGTCAATGGGAGACAAACCATTACAAAACCAGTTGCTGGAGGTCTAACCCATTCACCTGCAAAGCCCCACTGGAAGATTTAATAGGATTGTCATCAGAATTAGAGGGGAGCCACATGTCTCTTTCGGGGATTTGCTGGGTAAAGCTAAACACATAGATACATATCATTAAAATCATGCTGTATTCATTAAATACAGCAGCAAAAAACATTTCTGTTTACTCAATAACAGCCATTGATTTATGTTGAATCAGTGCATGACAGTGATTTATTTAATTATTGTTTATTTTTCTGATAATTGTATTATAATTGTTTAAATGTTTGGAGAAATGAATAAAGCATTGTGCGTTTCAGGAATTTAAAAAAAAAAAAAAACTATATTGAAAATAGCTTTGTAATATTAAAATAATAAATCTTAAATATCTGAAATAATGTCCAGAAATGAAAATAAATATTTTCTTTCTACTTTGAAATTTCACGTCACCTGCTGTTTCTTTATAATTATGAAATTTATTAGCCATTTCTAACTGAATTGTTTTTCTACACCACTTGTTTGTGTAGGCCTCATGTGGAATCATGTGTAAACAGTATTCCTAAACAAGAATGCATTTATTTATATTCATTTATGGAAAGTGTTTGGGGTATATCCAGTGTAGTCTTATTTTATCTCATGTCATATAACTTATTTTTACTTACTTTATATGTATACCTTTTAGCTTATGTTTTCTTTTCCTTTCTTTTATTGCTTGTCTGTGTAGTTGCCAATACGTGCCACAAGAGGGAGAAGCATCGCAGCATTTAATGTAGTGCTGAAAAAGTCAGTTCATTCAAGTTAAAGTTCCAATATATTTTAACTATGACACAACATTATAGTGCACACTGAAGCACTTTTCTATCATTGACCAGCATTATGCATGTACATTAATTAATGCAGTACATTTACCCTTAAAAGGTTTTATATTGACCACACAGTAAATTAACGCAACTTTTAATAATATGCAATGTTTAAATGCATGTGTGCACTTTGAGGGCCTCCCGTGCATCTACAGCTCCATCTAAAGTGTGCACTAATTGAACTTCTCCATTTCCTGTCCCTTTACTCACAAGTATGTGGGCTGGCTGCCAAGTTTTGAAAACAGGACTGCATCTTTACCCTGTAGCTTTAATTATGAGCCTGAAGTAGGGGTGTTAGAGTTCAATGGCCTGGCACACATCTCTTCCTGACCCGAGGGGTATAGCTCTGTCCTCTGTACCCCTCTCCCTGCCTGATTATGGCAGTCTAGACTAATGAATGTTCTGGCTGGCCTGCACTCTCTGACAGCCTTCCCAACAACTGGCATCATGCCCAAGAGAAGCTAGTGAATTGACCCACTGTGGCGAAGCTCCTCAGGCCTTAAAGGGACAGTGTCATACTACAACCTGCCGCCGACTGAGTTCCTGTGTGCTTTTTGTGTTTTCACAGGGTAAAATGTAGCGTGAATTTAGGTTAATCGGGATATATTTTCCCAATGGCAAAACGTTTACCTGAATTCATCCCTGCTGTTTAGAACTCTCGACAGAATCACATATTATTATTCATTATGGATGAAACATGTTCTGTTTGACTCAAATACACAATTCTGTCTTAGTTAAGGGTCAGTTTTGCTTCAACAAAATGAAACGAAACGAAACCAAATTAAACCAAACATATTCATTGTAAATGTTTTGCAAAACACTACTGCTGCTATTGCGGTGTTAGGGACAGATTTGGTTGTATGGGTAGGTTTAAGGGTTGGTTAAGATTTTAAGAATCGGTCAACAGTATAATAATAAATGTAAATACAGGAAACAGTTACGGATGCGATTACATGCAGGTATTTTTTTAAATATAAATACAGTGTAAAAACATGCATGCACGCAATAAGTGCAATGTCTTTAATTATTAATTTAAATGTAAGTACATAGTTAAGGCCACCTAATATAAAATGAGACCAAGTGTTCTTTTCGACGCACTTATGTAAGAATTAAGTACATCTTTATTTAGTAAGGTGTCATAATAAAGAGGAGTTATGTACTTAGTATTAGCCAAAACAGAAAGTTATGGAACAACCTGTCCTTACAGTTATGTATATGCAATACACTTGTAACAGACTCCTCTGTATTATGGACCCCTTAAAATAAAGTGGTATCACATTTTCCTTTTATTATTATTATTTAAAAGTATAATATAATATTGCACAATGCACCAGTTAAAATTCAGGCTCATGTGATTCAGATGAAAATATAATATAAAATATAATGATTTCAAGTGTACTATGCAGGAGATCTTTTAATTTGACATTATTATAATTGAACTTTTTAAAATTGCTCTTTTGTTTCTCCTCTATGCCCCGCCTCCTGAAACAGGTCGATTTGCACAAAGCTCAATGTTTTAAAAAAAGCAAGGTAAGCTCTGATTGGCCAGCTCTCTAGTGCACTGTGATTGGCCGAAATGTTACTCCACTTACCATAACGTGATGATGGCGTTGCATTAGTACAGCATGTGCAAGTGCGTTTTTTATTTATTGATTTATTGATTACGTTTTAAAGTAGCTTAGTTTAATTATAAACATAGTGTTTCTACACAATATTTGTGAGTGACACATGTTTAGCTCTTATTGGAGTTTTGTGTTGTTAGCTGAGGAACTTGCTAACAGCAAAATGAGGGAGTTAGCTCTTGGAATGGAGCCCGAGACTGATGTCTTTCTCGGTGTAAAGTGTTGGCACGAACGTCACGTTCAGGATAATGCACACACTAACAGATTTTCAGGGTACAGGACGCTTTGCATCAAAGGAAATCAAACAAAAGTAAATGAGAAACTACAGATAATATGATACCGTCCTCAAGGGACTGAAGTACAGGGCAGAGTGTGCCTTATTTTGCAAACACACACACAAATACACAAAGGAAGGGTGTTAAACAAAGAGGAGAGCGGGCGATATAATGAAAAGGAACAAAAGGCGCACGGGAGGTGTTCTCCTTTCTAATAAAAGGCTGTCAGATGATTTGTCATGAGTTACACTACAACAGGCTCCTCACGCTTGAAAGATGGCATATTCTGACGCCCTCACAGAGAGCAGATGGAGGGCAGTGTGAACGAGTGCACATTTCTCCCTCGGGGCGTTCTCAAATGCTCCTGTCCTCTCACTGTATCCACACACACAGTCATTTTGTGGTGCTATAGTCACTTTCTCTTAAAGTGCCCCTATTGTAGATTATTGTAAATGATCTTTCATGCAGTGTGTAACAGCTCTAAGTGAATGAAAATATTCTGCAAGGTTTTAAATCTGAAAGTGCACTGTGTATAAATGTACAGTACTGTCTCTCAGAAGAAAGAGTCAAATCTAAAATGCTGAGATCAACATGAAACATTAGCATATTGTTCGCACTCGTTGGTCTGAATGAAAATGTAAATTAATTCTTCACCACTAGATGTCACAGCGGTTAAAATATCGGTTTCCCCGGTAACGCTGTACACAAAGCAGCACTGAGTTCACAAACACTGCTTTATCCGACATTACAGACATGATGACATGAAAAGGAGACCAATCGGATCGATCGCTACAGATTAGCTTCACACAAAGGAGGGCTTTAGAAAAATTAATCGTTGAATTAATTGTCATTGAGCAAGTAAGGTAAAAATAAGTGGATCCATATGCAAACTATTAGGTTTCCGAGGGCAACTCCAGTGGAGCCTGTGACATCTAGCATGTATGTTAACATGTTTTTGGGGACTTACAAAACTAAAAACATGAACATTTCATTATCCATTAAAGAAGGAACTTTAAGACACTTGACTTCCCCTTGTGAAAAAGATAAGCACTTTCACATACTACTACTTAAGTATACTTATGTGCAAACGGAATGCAATGATTTCAGCCCCTTGATGACTTCTTATTTACAAATAAATGAAAATGTACTAAAGTATAAATTTATATTAAATGCAAGTAGTTTACTTGTAGATCCATCGATCTGTGTGTTTGTGATAATGTTGTGTAAACAAGGGTTCCCTATCAGTCGGTCACTCCTAGTCACGTCGGTGACCGACGAATAGGAATCTCGCTTCGAGATGGCAAATCTACTCTGCGTGTATACAAACACGCCAA
>JAUCMU010000048.1:2871128-2896848 GCA_032275025.1 Enteromius treurensis | reverse complement strand
CGTGGAGCAGCAATAAACAGAAAAGGCTAAACTTGGCTTCATCAATAAAATGGAACAATCTTTGTGAGGATACAAACAGTAGTACAACTGTGCTTTGAGTGGAGAAATCATTGGTACATCATAGTTTACATACAAGGGGAGGTAAATGACGGTGTATCTTAATTGTCCAAGAAATACAGAGGGGTCCTCAGCAAATTTACTAAACACAAACCACAGCAAAAACACACAAATCACGTCTTGACAATGTTTGGAATTCACATCTGTTTGGTGTATGTTTATACTTGTAATTTGTGTATTTTCACACAAAAAATTGTGTTTACATTTCAGCTGCAGTGAAAATCTAGGTAACGAGAAACAGTTCGAGACGGATAAATCTTTTCAGAACTCTGGTATGTGTGGAGAGGATGGTAGATTTGATTTTAAAGGGATAGTTCAACCCCATAAAAAGACCGTTATGTCATCATTTACTCACATACCTGTATGAATGATTTTAAATACAGTAGATGCTAGAACTCTTTGGTTACCCCCATTCTTCAGAATTATTTCTTTTAAACTCTGCAGAAGAAAGAAATGCTCTAAATTTGAAGTTTCCGTGCTGTGCTTTAATCTACATTTACAAAAATAACAATTCATAAAGCTACAGTCATAAAGCTATAAATCTGTCAAAATCTACAAACCAAAATTGTAATCTTCATAAAAGCTGTTTACATGACACATTTTTTGACAAATTGGGCTTGTGGGCGAACAAAATCGCTCTTTCTCTGTAAGGATGTGGTCGCGTGACCTGAAGGAGGTGGTGGTGAATCATTTTGATTGACGCCTGTCAGTGCAGGTGACAGCTCTGGAGTCACCTACCGCAGAGTGCTGGATGCTTTCCCCCGCTCTGTCCTGCCATAATAAACCAGAACCCAACCGGCAGCCCCACTCATATGGAGCAAATTACACAGCCCGTGTTGCTATATCCATCAAATACAGCCCCCAACACACACGCACGCACACACGGACTCAGTGCAGTAATTTGTAACATGTCTTGTTCAATGCGATGGTCGTCAGATCAATGTGAAATGATCACAGAGATGAGCTGTACACTCCACACACACTTACAGTACGAAAACAGAGAACCACACACAGAGAAATAAGATGTCTTCACATCAGAGGAAGCTTCTGCCGAGCAGATGAGGAAATACAGATGCACGATCATATGTATTCAGCATGAAGGACGATGACACGCAGTTAAAATAACACCTTGCGCAAAAGGCAAAAAATGTACATGACACAGCGTCTGCTTTACACGGCAGAAAGATAAACAGAGAGCTGCCACAAAATAAATCAAAGTCCTGCTATTAGCTGGAAAGAACAACTGCAGAAATCCTTTAAAGTGAACGGTAGATCTCCTTACACACATCAAAAGAAAACTTCTTGTGAATATAAACAGGTCCTTTAAAAACACACCTAGCAGACACGGAGAATGAAACATGTTGTGGCAGAGCTCGGCATAGCGCCAGAACTGACACTCCTGAATTTAGATATCTTAGACTCAAGATTCCCAGGGTTTCACTTGTTCCTGCTGAATAACATTTGATTCACTTAAAATTTACTTACTTTTAAATGTATTTATGAAGAGTCATTGCTTATGGACACCATAACCAAAGCAGGTGAAACTTGTTTCTTTAAATTTCACATAATCGCTCTATAGAAAGGCGCCAGGAATTTATTACTGGAGCCAGCACAGTTGGAAGATGAATTGGAATGCATTCACGGTACTTGCAACTCAAGTTCAAATGGAAAAATTAATCTGTGGCAACTTTTCTGCAAAAGTATTAAATTGCATCATGACTCTTTCAAAGTGTGCAGTGCAGTGCTGTACCAGGCGCGCTACTGAGCAAGTTTACTATATCAGGAAAGCCATATAATGGAGCTACGTATGTGATAAAAATGTCAAGATGTATTAATTAAGTATATGTTTCGAGGTCATAACATAGCATTGTGTATGGAACTGCACAAAAAAAAAAAAAAAGAAAAAAAATACTATCTTTAGTAAGCATAAATCTACCCCTGCAATCTGTGTGAACGAAATATGCCAATCAAAAATGTCCCTGGGTCAACATTGTGATTAACCAATCAGATTTGAAGAAACAGTTTACAGCTTTTGCAGAGTTTAGGCTTACAATCAGTGTCTGGTGCTCGTACATCAGTGTCTGATTTTAGGCATTACTCATGGGTAAGGTTAGGTTTAGGTGTACAGATATGGTCAAGACTATATTTTTGCATTAAAATGTAGTTCCATGGTCAACACATCGCACTTGGCAAAATCAGGATGTGGGTTTTGCAGCAGTCTAGGTATAAGCATTCTACTTTGTATTTATGTGCTATTTTATCAATCCATGGAGTCCAGGCGATTTAAAACCACACAATTGGCATTGCTTGCATCTTGCGCCAATATCTGAATTAAAGGAACGTGGTGAAATCTGTGCAATATTAGCCAGACACTTGAACACACCTTTAGAATTCTGTCATGTCTCTGACACAATAATGGCTAGAAACACATTATCTTTAATAAGATCCCTACCCTGAGGTTGGTTACAAACCATTTTGAGGAGTGTTTGAATGCATCTCTATGGTCACTGCGCGGTTCAAACTAAATAAATAACTAGATTGGAGGTTGCCACCCACCTGCTGTTGCAGATGATCTCCTGGGGCGCACCACTCCCCTTTCCTATCTTTTAATTCCCTTCTTTTTTTTTTTATGTTTCATTGATCTTTAATCCCTGTCATTAAGCATTCATTTAACACTCACGAGTGAAGCATGATTAAACCATCTTTAGAGTTCTGGGTTTGTCTTATATCCTGTAATTAATGAAGGATAACTGCAGTGACTGCAGACTGGAGGACAGAGAAGCTTACAGTCATCAGAACAAAAGCTTCCCTCTGCTTTAATGACTGAGCTTAATATCAGTCTGTACTGTATCCTCTCTTGTACCTGGCGCCTTCCAAGAAACACAGCGATGACGTGACCTCATTTTCAGTACACACGTAAAAATTTTTTTTTTTTTTTAAATTAAAATATATATATATATATATATATATATATATATAAATTACTGGATCAAATCTCTGGGAAAGAATATAGAAATCTGACTTGCTGTGAGATAAAAATCTTACTTTCATTTTCGTGGTCTAGCTGTAAGCCAATGGTAGCCTTATCTCTTTTGCCTCTGAAGTCACACGCCGTCAACATTAAAGGGGTCGTATCATAAGCAATCGAATTTTCCTTGATCTTTTGAGATAAAAAGCCTTGTACTATGAAAACACACCGTAACTTTTACTACTCCAAGCTGCAAAACGTCTGTGATGTCAGATGCATAACACAGGATCGTCCATGTTTACACGTCATTGATGTCTATTGGATGGTCAGAAACTTAAGCAACTCAGTCAGAAAGGAAAATGACAGAGAAAGTCGAACAGGTGGTATGTCTCAACTAAATAATGACCAGGAATGTGCTCTAAGCCATATAAAGGCACGAATATGACTTTAAAATGAGTAAAGAATTCTTCCAAGTAATAGGAACAAAAAAAATGTTAGACAAGCATGAAATTAAACTCCCCGTAAAAGAGTAGACAGATGTTAAAAGAGCTTTACTGTGAACTCAACAATCTGAGAAAAAAACTCAAATTAAACGTGAGATCCTAACTCAAAATTGCAATAAGAAGAAATTGTGAGATAGAAGAATTGCATTTAACCTTATATTTTATTTTGTGGTGGAAATGGGCTTCAATCCAACTATGTTAGTTTGCTGCTGTCACTTTAAGACCTCATGCATGCATCTTATATTGTATTGAAATTTCCAATCCCAGATATAGAAACTTAATCTTCTCATTACAGGATATACAGGTACATGAAATATGACTAATATATGAAAAAAAAAAAATTAGTTTTTTGACACACAAATAATTCTAACTTAAATGATTAAAAGGTGATGTAAGGGCCTCTATAAAGAATGTCCCAAAGACACATTTGCATCTGCGTTTTAGTTCAGATTAAATCTTTTTTTTTTCTGTAGATATTGTCAGAACAATATATCAGCAAATCGAGTGTTCTGTGCAGATGTCTTTCATCAGACAGTCTGATATTACCGTCACAATGTCAGATGCAGATAAACACACTTAGATTAGCACCTACGTAAAAAACCCACACCCTACCCATGTGTTTGCAGATAACCTTTTCTCCTTTCTCCTCTCTTCTCTCATCTTTTCTTAACCAAAGATAATGCCACCTGGAAAGATTGGATGTCGAAATGCATGTCAAATGGATGTCAACGCTTTTCACAGCAACCCTCATTTTGATTCTCTTTAGTAACCAAAACATGGTAACATTCTGCATTTAGTCGAGGTGATGTTCACTGTACCATGACTTTAGCTGTCTGGATATCTCTGACACCTCATGTCAGATTAAACCGAATGTTTTTTGATCTCCTCACGGATTCTTTTTTATTATTAGATATAACTTATATGTGAATATTTCTTATAATATACATGTAGTTGGCACACAGCTTTTTGAAATGGTAGTGCTCAATCACTAATAGCCAAAAGTCATGCTAATAGACATATCGGCACATTCAGTAGTATTATTTTCCACACTGTAAAATTGTAATAAACCCATCTAAATCTAAAATATCACATATTAAAGTATTTTAGTCAGAGTTACTAGTCGATACTGCTAGTTTTTAGTGTAGCCTCCTACAGTCATAAATAACTTTTCAAAGTAGCTTCCAGAACACTGGCTTGTGAAATCAAAGTCTTAAATCTTATCTGTTTTTCTGAAATGTAAAATTTTGGTTAGTCTTATCAGAGATGTATGACAGCGAAGACATATTGTTTTAAGTCTGCTTTCTCACACAAGTGCCCACATGGGACAGAGCGTGAGCACTGTGATAAAGATCTGTGTAAATGCCATAAAATCAATCCAATTTTTTTTGTTTTTTTTTTACAAGAGAATCAAAAGGGGCTGTGCACAGCCTATTTCCGCACAGGTCGGAGTTTATAGTGATGATTAATACATATTCAAGAAGACAAGGTCAGTTTCAGGGAGCTGGCGAGAGTTCGGATTTCAAAGCCAGAGGAAGTGCAGTCACAACGTGTACATTTTTCCATTTGCAGATCCTCCTCAGGCCGGGATCCAATCAAAAACTATTTAGCTATATAGAAACGTTTTCCATTGTGCTGTGAAATTGATATTGCAGGAAACTGTATTGCTGATAATATGACCTGGCTCTTAGGCTTTTAAAGCCAATGATATTTTCACCAGTCAGAGAATTCATCAGATTTAATTGTTGAATAATGCAATGCATATGTGGTTTAGGCAATTTGTTCAAGTAATCACTGTATATTTGCCATTGTTTTGTATTGCTGTGTTTGTGGTAATTGCAAAAATAAACCATTTAATAGGTAGACAATAAAAGTGATCTCTCAGTGTGCATTTATCTCTATGGAAGTTATTTATGATGTGGGCTTTATGTTAATAAAATCTGTAATAAAGTTTGCTTATGGATGCTACTAGTTTTTCCAACCAATAGCAGATAAGAAGGCTATTTGGGAAACCTGCTAAAAAAACAATCATTTATTCTGTTTTGCTAATAAACATCTATTCTTGGGATTTACATTTCTGAATGACAGGTGTTTAAATTTAGCTGAAATCTGAAAAGTAGGGTTGTGCGATTTAATTGTCCTGAGCCGTAGCTCTAGCCGTAGACTAACGAGCTACGTAATATCCTCTTCAGAATCTGAAGCGATTCAATTCCAATTTTGAACGATATATTGCGTAGCTGGCCAGTGATCTACGGCTCTGTGCATCAACTGCCGCTCATTTTAAAAACAGCTGTTTGAGATTTACCGCTAATCAAAGCACCGGCTTTACTGACGAAATGCACATGAATAAATTGACGATTATATTGCCCAGCCCTACTGAAAAGCTTTTGACCCTTTTTATTTAGCTTTTTATTTTGTTGTAATAGATTCCATGTGGATGAGGAAAACACTTTATATTTCAAATTCCTCATTGATAACATCCATGACATGAGAGTAAATGAGAATACATTAAGAGCAGAAGCAGTATGAGTCCCATCAAGGCCTCTCTGCTAACAATTCTTCTCTGAAACTCAACTGTAATTACCTCTCCCTGAACAAACCAAAATTGAAAAAAGACGAGCATGATTAAAGTTTTACGGTATTTTGGCCCCCAATGAGGCATCTAACAGAAGACAGATGTGCTACAGGGGGCCTAACACTAACCAGCCATCCCAAAGTTTTTTGCCTCTGACTTGAGCTGCTTGTTGTCAACACAGCTTTCAGTGGTCTAATGACAATGGCCAGCCTTCACCTTTTTACACACACTATCTGCAACGCAGCCGATTCTCATAAACTACTCCCAATAAACATGCGGTTGCTGCTTTATGAGGTCGCAATTGATGCTAAAAACGGACTGGAACAATTGAGCTGTTAGTAGGTTGCGATTGCACTTTTTGACAACCAAATGTTTCCTGACACTTAATTTCAACAAACATCTGTGGCAAAGTTGCAGTATGAAAAAGCTCAGCTCACACTTCATTTGATGCAGGCTTTTATTGTTTGGTCTGATTTGGACAGATGTTGGTAAATATGCCCTGTGTAACATGCATCCAACAAAATGCATTAATTCTGTTATGAAAAACCGTTTTTGAATTTTACATAATTTGGTTTGAAGATCAGTTTAAAGCTAAACCCCAAAATGTATCAAAGCTTTTGAAACGGTTGCCACAAATAGCATATTTTTCCTCATTCACGCCTTCCTTAATCTGACTACTCAATGATCCTTTGTAGGGGAGTGGAGTGTTGAGGGCAGTTTGGATAATTTTGGACTCAGAGCAAAGACTAGTAAGGCTGGCACAGGTTATGAGGGAAGGGTTCAAAGGGGTTCTGTTTAATTCAGTGCCTCTTAGGCTGCTTTCACACTTGGTTTGATTGCTTGTTCTGAACCGGAGTTTGAGTCCACTCACCTCGTCCTGCCTTCACTGATCTCCTTTCATGTTGTATAACCGGGTTTGAGGTAGTATTTGTAGTATAGGGGTGGCTGACATCAAAACTGAACAGCCACAGTCCTGCTTCAACCTTGATAAAAAAAATTAAAAAAACTCACCTGCCTGTAACTTTCTAGCAATCATTTGACCTTGGTGTGTTTGATTAGCATTGGCGCTGAACTCTGAAGAAACAACTTTGGCCACGGCATCTACCCAAAGCTACCACCTTGAAGATCATTAGTTAATGATTTAGAACAAGATGATGCAAATGTTTCATTTTCTAAAGGTAATTCAGTCTGAGACCAGCTGCACAGAATACTAAAGTGCAACTCCATAAAGTATCTAGGTTGAAGAGCATTAGTAGCCAACCATAGTTTTGGTGGGCTGCGACAGAGTTCAGCTCCAACCCTAAACACACACACCTGAACATAACAAAGGCGTTCAGGATTACTTGATGATAAAGCACAAGTGTGTTGTAACATTGAGGTAGACCACCAGGAGCAGGTTTGACTACCTTTGCAATATGAGCTTGCAGATTCAGTTTAGCATAGATTGGGTTTGAATTGACTGGACTGCAAAATAACACCAGTTGACATGAATCAGTCCAGACCAGTTTTCCAAATGAAGCAAACGCCAATGCCAAACAGAAGTCTGCATTAAAATATCTAGTGCAGGCTTTGCTCATGGAGAGCAATTGTCCTGTTGAGAAATGTCTAGACAGGTGTGATGGGGCAAGTTGGAACTAAAATATGGCCATCCAAGAGAAGGTTTAGGAACCATTGCTCTAGTAAGAGACTTCATATACAGAAAACAAATTCCAATTTGTGCTTACTTTCCTTTATGTGACGAAATCCTACTGGATTTGTCTTTCTGAGTATACAAAGCATCAAAATGTAATTGCATTGAGATATTGGAATAATCTCATTTCGTTCCTATGGTCAGAATCAATTTTGAAGACTTTACAAACAATCTGAATATTCATAACAATACACTTGTCATTTCTCTGAAGAATATACAACATGTTGACACAAGTGGCTTAAGACAATTAGCATTAAAGCCATGTTTGTCTGTAAAGTGAGAGAATACATAAAGCAGAAAGCTCCAGTGTTTAGATACATGACTGAATTATAACGAGGGATAAAAGTTGACCGCAGAGCTGGCACGAGCTTTCAGCAGAACAGCTTGCTGTGGTACGTGCCTGAAACCTCATCCGACACGCATGTGAAACCGTCACTGCCCTATTTACACGGGGTGAACCGCTAAGCTTCGCAGCCTCCAAATCTGACACTTTTATTTTTGCTTTCCCCAACCCCTCCATCCCCCTGCTTTATTTCCTCCTGTATCTTGCCCTGCGCAAAACAAATGTTTGTGAAAGAGTGGCGGCACACGGTCTTACCAGAAATAGAGTCGACGGATGAGAGTGTGGTCTGGCACAACATGAAGTGATAGCCATTAAAAACCTCAGAGACTTTATGGCTCAGTGGCGGAAGACGGTAGTGTGTGTGAGCGCATAAGGGAGTGTGATCTGTCAGACCTTGACATAGACCCAATTCTGAGTTTTGTCGTTCTGCTTTCTGGGCTCTTAATGTGCCTGTATACAACACAGTTGTTGCTTTGCCAGAGCTGTCGCACCCATCACATTAGCTAAGCTGACTTACATGCTAAACACTGGCAGCAATTCTTAAAACCTTCATCTTGTCACACAAAAAAGAACAGTTTGGAGTACATGAAGAGATTGGGGCTACTCCGGCAGGATGGAGCAACTTTGAGGCAAAAAAATCTTGAGGTATGGGTGGTCCTGTTTAGCCTGTCATGACTTCTTGTGAGGCTTCGACAGACTTTCCTCAAACTCTGCCACCCAGGAAAAAAACAGGCACGAACGCTTATTAAGTGATTTGTTTGATAAACAAATTGATTAGTCCGGATGGGTGAGCCTACAGCTGGCTGATATTTGCTCTCACTCTCTCTGAGAACGTCTTTCCTGTGTCTCGAGTACTTTCAGAGGTAGCTATCAGCCATGATGCTCTTCTTGGCTGTGGCTGCGTGTGCATTAAATGGCAATTTTCTAAGGGGTCAACTAAAATTTTAGTAGATAACTCAAAGGATGATTTGTTGAATGGACTAAAATTGGATTTTGGCACCTATAGGCCACTTTTGGCATTGAATACATAATGTGGGTATGATTACCTCAGCAGAACATAATAATCTGGTGACATTGTGCACACTGACTATATTATATTCTTATTTGAAAACACATTTCTTCGCATTTTAGTAAAGACGTCTAATTGAAATAATTTGCACACTGTGGTATGCTGTTAGACCTTAGGCCTCACTACATTTTCCACTTCAATAGCAACTCTAACCATTTTATCTTTGGCCACTGTGTATAAATTCACTTGTACTATGACATGTTTGTCGCCACAGGAGGCAAAAGGAGGTTAGAGCGCATTCATATTTTGGCTCCACTTTCAAAATGTGTTGACGTGTTTGGAGACCATACAAAAGAGAGATTTCTGTACATGAGCGGTAAAGACCAGCGGCCAGAGAGATCTGAACCCCAGCTGCTATGGTTCTTGCTTCCAAGGAGATCTCTCACTTTTGTTTTCACTGTGCTGAGCTCTTGAGCTCACACACATGCATACTCGTCTTTATGAATTCACCAGATTCTCTTCTCTCTGTTAAAGTCATCAATGTGTTGGACTGCAAATGAACCAAACCACTTCTTTTGTCCTTCCACAGGAGACTCTCGGGCAACCACCTGAGACACATCCCTGGCCCTGTGCTCCAAGGCCTCTACAACCTCAAAGTCCTGTAAGTAACAAAAGACAGAACGAGGGCGTTTTTGTTTCAGTTAATGCTTCTGTGGAAAATAACTTTCAGGTTGATTCATTCATTCAAAAAAAGACTTTTGTTGCAGTGTCACACACTGCGAAATTAGAAACAGAACTTCTCACAGGTGATGATTCAGGTTTTGCTTTGCGGTGAATGGTCACTGAGCTGTTCTTTATGCATGGATGTTTGTTGATGGCTTATTGACAGATTTTATTTACTGACTTAAGCCAAGTCGATGGAATTGTATAGGACAGACAAAGACCAGGCATGGAACAACTTCATGCACGCCAACATGCATATCAAAATTTCCACATAGGATTATGTGCACCTTTCCATGCAGTCCTGGAAGCTACAGTGAATTTGCCCTGTATTGTCATTGAACAATCCAATGACTTTTGATTTGTTTTGTTTTATTGCACACCACAAAATTGCCCTGCCACATCAAATAATTTTACAAAAAACGGGGGGGAAAAACCCTCTTATTAGTACCTTCATGATGTGTCTATAGATGTTTGCTTTAACTGTTCCTAGATTGACCTTTTTTTAGGTTAATAAGAATACAAATCTAATTTAGTTCACTTTAATATTTAATATATTTTCCCTTGTATTGAAAACAACATAGTTGTAAATGTCAGAGATCTTATTTCAGTGGTCAGTGTAGACAAAAAGGGATCGGGTTGGGTATAACAATAGTTACAAATGTTCTGTTTGCTCTTATCTCATTCAACAACCAAACTTGTCTGAGGCACGAGTACCTGACCTCCTGGCATTTAAACTACTGTTCAGTTTTCAATGAGCCCGTTGGAATCACATTTAAATGTAGAATCACATAAACCAAAACGACATGAAAAACCAAAAGTGTGTATTTGTGGGGGTAAATACGTACTTTTGGCATTTGAATGACAAAATAACAGAGGCTTGTTCACAACGTCATAAAAAGACTGCTGGACATTTTAAGTCTAGATTCACAATGGCTAAGCTGGCACCATGATTTTCTTGATAAGGGCATCCTGCCCACAAAGGCGTATTTATTCCTTCAAACACTAGCACTTCTCTGCTGCGTGGTCAAATGTCAGGAGTTTCATTTGATTGGACATGATAAAGCTGCCTGCCTTGTAATTAAAGCTCAACGTCTGTGGCTGCTTGCTCTCGCATTGGAATAATTTGCTTTGTTCAAAGAGCTCAGTGTCATTGTTCTACCACTTCTTTTATTCGATGAGTCCTGTGAGCATGACCTCGGTGGCCCACCCAAGCAGTTTCTCCCACTCATTCTGTTTCGTCTTGTTCAGTCTCTCTGCCCCTCCCATGTTCTGGTTTTGTCCACCACACAGTACCTGAAATCATATCTCCTGACTGATTGATGTCAGCGACAGGTAACCTCATCAGCAGTAGACTGGACCACTCTTGTGCCCTGAAGCCATGCTGACATGCTCATGGCCTTTTTAGTCAGTTTTTGACAAGCGTTAATGCACAACTATACCACTAGTGGTGACATTTCGTTAATACAAAGAGAATTGCCACTACTAGTATTATCTGTATTATTTTACGATACCATTTAGTGTTTGAAAATATTTAATATTCACCAGAGCACAACTTATCACTTTTCTAATTTTCATTTACGGTATCTTTGCAGGATGTTGCAGAATAACCAGTTAGAGAGATTGCCCAGCGAAGACCCTTGGGAATTACCCAATTTGCTCTCTCTGTAAGTATCACATAGTTCAAGTGATCAAAAGCAAACTTGGGCTGTTTACATGAAACAATGGTGTATATTAAAGCAACATTGGGTAGGCTAACATGCCAAGTGCAGACCTCCTGGTTGTGACCACAACTTTAAGCCTAACAGCTTGAATATAATGGATTAACTTGATTCAAAGATTGGTCTCATGTAAAATGTTATTCCACTTAGAAGATGCTCCTTTTGTACAACAAAATACATCTAAATGTCCATAAACATTTACATTATCACGTTACATTATCACATACATTATCAAGTATGTATCAATATTACATTATAAGCAAAGCACACAATAAACAATTTAGCACTATCAGATAAGGTCTCTAGCAGTAGTTATTTGTTCTACAGTGCAATCTAGTCATGAGGTAACTCTTGGCATTAACTTTCTAATAGAGTTGATGCAGGAAAGTCCAGTTATTTATATGCCTATTAGGACCATTAGGCCCTTCATTAAAGAACTCCCCACAAGGGAGGATCAAGTTTGCAATTTAGGACACACATGGTAGTGGTAAAACAGCTGTTCTTTGGCTGTATAATAATGAGACAAGCAGAATTGTTTTACCAAATTTTCTTCTTCTTTTGTATTTTTGATTGCAATAAAATTCCAAGCAGCTTTTGCAGAGCTTATTCAGCAAATAACGAACCAAGAACGAGTAACAAAATGCATAGTAGTTCTTGTGTGGTCTGTGCAATTCAGTATTTAAAATGAATACAGTTTGAAAATGAATTCAGTGGATCTGGGTTTGTACTTTTTCTCTAAGAGCTGTTAGCTAAATGCTAACTCACAAGAGAGACAAATTTGATATTCTTCTTGAGGAAGACAAAACGTGACTACGTCACATTTAATATCAGTAGGGTGAAAAAGAGGAACCTTTACAGGGCTGTTGGCGCATCTGGAACCCATGAGGAAACCACCAGACACTGTGCACTGGCTCCTGAGTGAGCGCTGGGAGATTCAATGAGCTGTGAAGAGCCCAATTTTCCATCAGTTACTCTACCCTCTTCCCTTATGTCCAAGTTTCCCTCCTAATCGGAATCACGCCCCCTTCCTAACCGGTTCCCCATGAAAAGGTCAGAATCTAAATATTGTCTGGTATTTTGTCTGGCCTTGTCCATCTGCTCCACTTACATCCACCCCTCGGCTCCTTTCAATTATTCCTCGTGCCAGTCAGCATCCCGGAGAGGAGCCGCACACCCACTTTTTCCAAATGAATAATTGCATGTAAATATCCATGCGCTCATTTCCTTCTACCTTTGCAAGGATGTTTTCATTAGAGTCATGGCGTACAAATTTAATTCCTTTGCCACCAACAGAGATTTGTTTCCGCATGGAAGACGTGCCTGGTTCCAGAAGAGGCTCCAGAGGTGCATAGACTGTGTCCAGGCCCTCCCTGTAGTGAGGCAGAGACTCCGGCATTCGTCCAGACAACTTACGCTCACTTTCAATCCCCCATAACAAAGAATTTGCATTGATTTAGCTAGGTGTTCTATCCTGAAATCCCACAAGAGTAGAAAGGCATTTAGTTGTCAACAAACATGTAATTTAGGGTAATGATAAGATGGAGATCGGTTAACCACCGTGGGGGCTATGAGGTTTGAAGTCCACTGGCGCCCGAGGTAGACAGAGGAAAGATGAGTTGGGGCAGGACAGAGGATTGGTGATGGAACTCATCTTTGTTTCTTTACTAGAGTTTAGGACTGTAGGCTATACTTGCTACACTGAGCACAGCGCATCCTTTGATGTCAAGACCATCCTTCCAGGATTTAATCTATAAAAAAAAAGATCTGATAAAGAGCCAGTAAAAGCTGAGCAACAAGACTCACCATCCTTAAATCAGAGGCAACGCAATACCTTTTGATCATATGATGCCTTCCAATAAGATTCCACACAAAAGGTAGCACGAAAGCAATGTTTACACATGCGATTTCAAGCCTTACAGATGACTGAGACGTCATCAGTATGTTGTTGTTAACCTAGCAGGGTTGCACAGTATGGAAAATATAGTCTGAGAATGCAGGGCATTTTTCAAGCCAGATGGCATTGTACTTTGGGTTCAAGTTCTTCAATTGATGCTCATCGTGCGTTGCCCTCAGCTGAAGGACTCGATGGTTGAGAAGGCCAGAGGGGAGGTGAGAAGAGGCCAGTGTAAAATGAATGTGTGTGAAAGGTCATGCTGGAAAAATGCAGAGGAAGTGCTTGCGGCTAACTCCACGTGCTTAGGTGCTATCATACATCACGACTTGCTGATCGCTGAGGTTCAGCACACCCCCCATCCACTGAATCCAGGGGGCAACATTCATTAGATCAAAGTCTTAACATGCTGACATAGGGAGGACATTCATTTTGGTTGTGGAGATGTCAAGGTCTGTGAACAACAGTCTTGCAAAGTAACGGGGTGGGGGAGAGAATTTCAATTTTTGAAAGAATCCAAACGTCTGCACTTTCAATTATTTCCAGCAACCTTAGATGTTTGTTTTTTTCACAGCTTTTATCTTTAGCTTAGTTTCTTTCTTTTTTTTTATTTCTAAAAATCAGAGAGAAAACTGTTCAATAGCATCTTAAAGCATTCCAGTCAATTGCTTGGTGGCTTAAACCAAATCAACTCACCATGCCGCAAAGCCATCAAATTATCAGTCGGTGCTTTATTACACCATGTGAGTGCAAGCGAAATGAAAGAGGAATGGCCACTTTTCGAAACGCCTTCATGTGGTTGGATTGAGAGTGGAATCTTTGCCTCAGCAGCCCTTGTACGCCTGGTTTGTGATTGCACAACTTCTCTTTGTATCCTCTGAAAGCCACTTGTTGTGATTTAGCACCCTTTCTCTGAATGCTTTTAATGAAAAAAAAAAAAAAACTTAAAAAAAAAACCACAAAGCATAGCACTCCACCTGTGGGCTCCCAAGGTTTCATCAAACATTCAGAGCGGCGACTGTGCCAAAACTCTCATTAAACAAGTCCATGCTGGAGTAACTAAAGATAGATTCATAAAACACTTGCATATAAATCGCTTGGAGGAAAACTAAATCACTCAGGTAGTGGTGCCAATCCTTACACCAAAAGAACAAAAGATAGAAACAAAGAGGCAACAAAATTATGCTTTAATTATGATATCGTCAAAGCAGAAATGTTGTGACCGCAGACCACAGCACAGTATCTCTTTCTGTTTAGCCACAATTGGAGGCTCTTTTGTTCATCTTATTTATGTACCTCTGTAAGGCGTGGTATTTTGATGAATTAAATGAAAGAGGTAGATTCCGTGACAGGACACTGCACGGACAAGGAGTGTTGCCGTTGACTGGGTCTCAAACATTGTTGGGCTGGAGTTATGCCAGGTCAGGTCTCAATATCTAAAAGGCTAGTGGAGAAAAACAAGTATATTTTATGAAGGGTGGGTGGTTGACACAGGATCAGAAACTTCCTTCAATGATTCATCTACATCTGAACTATATACTACCTATCTTTTAATTGCCCATTTTCAGTAATATCTCCTGCTAATTTGACACCTGGTGACCTGGTTAAACACAACTGACTGTATTATCTGCTAATTTTCTACTCCATACATAAACTATTTACAGGAATAAACATCTGCTCCTGTTAATTCTAATAAAAACAGGCGCCTGGATGCCAACCTGATTATGGAGGTGCCAGCAAGCACCCTCTCGGGTGTGCGGTCCCTGCGGCACTTGTGGCTTGATGACAATGCCCTGACAGAGATCCCAGTAAGCGCCCTCAATGACCTCTCTTCGCTCCAGGCTATGACTCTTGCCCTAAACCGCATCACCCACATCCCAGACAACGCCTTCAGGAACCTTTCCAACCTGGTTGTGCTGTACGTATCTACATCCACAAAACATGAATAAAACAAGTAGGATGTTTTCCTAGATCAACTTGTTTACTTGCTGACCTCAACATATATCTAGTCCCATCAATTAGATGAGAAAGGAATGTTCAAAAAGGATATGTGACCTAAAAAAGAAAAAAAAAAATAACTCACCCTACTCACCCTCATGTTGTTCGAAACCCATAAGACCTTCACTCTTCGGAAAAGTAATTAAGATATTTTTGAGGAAATCCGAGAGCTTTCTTAAACTGACACCGATTCAACTGATTCAAGGCCCAGAAAGGTAGTACGGACATTGATAAAATATTCCATGAGTGGTTCAACCACTATTTTATGAAGATGCGACAATACTTTTTGTATGTGGAGAAAACATAAATAATGCCTTTTGTTATTCAACAATTTCTTTTTTTCCGTGTTGGTCTCCACTGCATGTTCACAAGCATGTAACGACGCATGCGGCATGACGGTAATTAATGACAGAATTTTCTTTTCTTTTTTTTTGAGTGAACTAACCCTTTAAAGCCCATAACACCAATCTTAAGTGTTTTACCCGAACCCTTGATCTATTTGACTAAATCACACTAACTATAGTGCTTGTGTCAGTTTGAGGAAGGGAATCAGTGAAATAAGAAGAAGCTGGAACACATGTCCAGAAGAATCTTAAACTCTTCCAATTACAAAGCAGTGAAATGATAGTGTGGATTGATTTTATACCTCATCCGCCACCGGTTTACCTTCATTTGAAGCAATGTACACAGCCAAGCAGGTGTCATTCCTGGGGTTTGTTTTGATGTTTACTATGATCCTAATTAATGTTTTCATGTTTAGGCATCTTCATAACAACATGATCCGGACCCTCGGACAGAACTGTTTTGAGGGACTGCACAGCCTCGAGACTCTGTAAGTAAGATTGTCCCTTCATGCAAACAAAACCTGATCTTTTATTTGATTTTTGGCGTCCTCTTGGAATCATTATTAAAGGGGCTGCGTCTATAAATATAAATCAAAATTACCAGCAAACTCGCCTGACTCTACTTATGCTCAGTGGTTCAGCTTTGTACGAACTATAAACAAATCATTCTTTACACAATACTTCTGCTGTTGAGATACACACATGTTAATTGCGATACCTTGTTTTCTAAAAAACACTCTTACCTCTCATTAAACATTAAGAATGAATGTATGGCAGTCTTTCATTTTCTGTGATAGAAACAACAATAATGTCCTGACAATGACTTCAGTGTTGGGTGATTTCTTTAGTGTTCCATACACAAGTATATGTGTAAGCAGAGTGGAAACTATACGGTGATTACAATTCTAGAATTGCAATTTTTTGCTTTGCTTTGGTGCAATGTCATTATGACCCATGTTAGAGGTGGTTGAATTAATATGATATATTTCATGTACTTTTACATTAACTTTCATATGCAATTTGCCTGACAGCCATCATACAAATTTATATTAACATTATTATGAACAAATTAAAATACTAGTAAAAGAAAAATACAACAGCATGATTTTATGGCTACTAGCTACAATTTTCATATCACAGCTGAACAATAGTGCACATTCTCTGCTGGAATTTAGGCTATATATGGTAAGTTACACATTACTGAACATGGTAGATTGAGATCAAATGTTAAATAGGCCCAATAAATACACTAGAAATGCTATTAAAATGCATGAGAAATTTTGAAAGGGGCTTACAAACCAGAGCCAATGCATATTTGTAATGTAATGTATGAAAGACATCACATAGACCATGCTATGAAAGTTTGGCTTTAAAAGAATAAGCATATGCTAAAGTCACGGTGGTCTCCAGGATACCAAGAGGTTCACACCTGCTTTTTAACAGCCTGCTGAAGTGCTAAAGATGACGTTTTCCTCTTTACGAGAAGGATTTCAGTCTTGAGAATTGCACAGAAACACTTCATTTGAAAGCAATCACTGAGAAACCGTGCGCTGAAACTCTCCTGTGGCAATTGTGTGGCTCGATAAATTTGGCTTTTGGACAGAGATTTGTTTTAAGGAGAAAATATTTAAGCTCTTGAAGGCTAAAAATGAAGGCTAGAGTAATAGGAAAATTAGTTATGATACTACAGGAAAGTGATTTTTTTGGCTTTGTTAAAACTTATAATTTTTTACATAAAATATACTAAATGTAACAGCATAATAACTCGTTTGTGCAACAAGAATAAAACACCTATTATCATTTTCTAAGTATCAAGCATGCATCACAATTAAAATTCCACACAATTAAAATAATAAAAAGCTCCCAGAATCTGTAATATGTGGTCATGTTGCATATTGTATTACATTTTATATACTGTTATAATGATGGCTAAGCAAGAAACTAATCTTCCTGAGGCAAATATTCTAATATGTAACATGACACACTGAAAGAAATCATGCCAGCTGTCTCAGTTTAGTTGCACATGTGTGTTTGGGAAGTGTTGAGCTTCTTGAAACAACAGATGCTAACATGTTTGACTTCTTGAGGAGGTCTCAGACATCTTCTCATGGGAGAATGTGCATCTTTTTATTAATGATCCCGTAATCCCCATCACTGTAATTATCTCTGAAAACGCATTCACAACCATCAGACAAAGTGGCCTCCACAGTGTTGTTTTGTTTTGATGCCTGATGATTTAGCTTTCAAACAAAATTCTGCGTGGTTTGACTAATTGTAAATCGAGCAAACTGACAGCTCCCGTTCTAAACAATGAGGTCTTCCCAGGAAATGAAAGGCATTCCTCTTCTCTGCCATATCAAAGTAATGTCTCCAAACAAGACTGACGGATGTTCTAAACAAAACCAGGATGTAGACATGGCAGAACCACGCGGCACGGCTCACCCACAGCAGCAGTGTCTCCATATGCAGCCCATTTCATAGGCCACAAGCGCAAGTGGATTTCCATGCAGCATTTAAAGAAAATTACTTAAACACTTACATGACTCACTAGAAGGGAGCGAACTAATGAATAAAAAGATGTTGATTCAGATTTATATAATTTAAATGGCTCATGTTGTTTAAAAGTGCTACTTTTAAAAATAACCGTTCTTTATTGTCACTGACAGTTCCATGAAAAACCTTCACCATCCAACCTGGTCCCATGACATAAACATAACATTGGGGTGCTTTTTAGTGAAAAACTATATATTACCAATGAGTACATATCACTGCACTTATCGAAATAAATATCCACTGAGTGGCACTAAAACACTGGTTCAATACCTGAACCCAAGCTTGTTTTTAACTTGTTGAAATATATGTATTGCTGTGTTTCTTATCACGTTGCTCCAGGCACATATAGTGGCGGTTCAGAATTCAAATATCCGCGGACTGTCGCTAATAGTTAATGCTCTATTGTGTTGGAAATAGTCTATCCCCTACACCAAACCCTATATTTGATGACACTATCGAGCCATTTTTTAACTTACCTAACTAACTACTTTTTTGAACCATAGTTACACTGGATTTGAACCAGAGATCCTTCCTTAGCCTCTCAAGTTCATCTCTGTACTCCTACCTTCTATCAAAACCCATAGATATGAAGATATGTGTGATGCTTACATTCAAAAGCATCAGTTTGCAAATCTCCCAGCATATTAATATTGTTTTAAAGTCATAACATGATATTCTTCAAGTAATTGCATGAAAATTACACTTTAATTATCAAGCTTTTTTCCCCACTGCCTCTAGTGATCATTACTGTTGGAATCTGCAGTAATATGTACTTATTTGTACATATTTTGCTTCTCGCTAAAGTGGGATCAGATAGTCACCATGCATTGAACCTTTCCATTCCACAAAAATATTTTAATACTGGAAAAATGTGTGGAAAAGATTCTTCACACTATGAAACATTAAAGAAAGGTTCTTTGGGGAACTGAACATTTTTCTTATATATCATCGCTGTGAAAAGCAAATCTTTATTTTTAGCGTTTAGGCCATTCATAGGCTGATGCCTCTGTGGTGCATCCCAACCAGCCAGCCAACAATAGTTCAACCAGGGGCTTGAGTTTGGGGTGTAGTTATCTCTATGTTTAAAAAAATATATTTATTGTTGTCATTTCATGGTGATGCTAATGGTCCAGAAATACTTCAATAATTTGTCATTCACTGTTTTTTAAATAAAGTTGCTTAAAAGGTTCTTCACAGCGATACCACTCTTTTTGACCTTTTTTAGAATCATTTGAAGAACCTTCTTTTGCCATAAAGAACACTTTCTAAAACAGAAAGGTTCTTCAGATGTTACAGGTTCTTAATGGAACCATTTAGACAAAAAGGTTCTTCTATGGCATCGTAAAGCACCTTTATTTCTAGAATATTCTTAAATATTTTTTTTCTTTTCACCTCATACTTAGGCCAAGTTCGCACTAACACTCTTGTGCAACACACATAAAGATACACACATGTACACCCACACACTGGAATTAAGCAAGTGCTTTGCCCATTCTGGATGGCGGCCAACGTGGGTCCACCCCTATTCACCAAGCTTACTTCAAACGCACTGGCTACCTGCCAGAAACATTTTTTTCTCCCCTTAAAAAAAACTAAAATATATAAACATTTGGACTGTTTTGAAAGCGTACACTTAACACTAGGGAATAAGACATATAATTATGGGTATGAAGAGACACACTGAGCATTGGGTATTGTAACTGCGGGGAGCGGACGATATGACTAAGACCTGGGCCTTCACAAGGGGATACAGGGCCAAGGGCACCTATTAATGCCGCCCAGTTGCCTTTACTGGGCAAAAAGGAGTGTTTGAGGGGGGAAAAAAAGAAAGAGAAAAAGGTCTCCTGTTCAATTATAGGATTTTCCCAATAATTATTCTCTAAAAAACTCCAAAAGAATCAGAGATGAAAAAGAACGCTGAGATCCAAGAGAAACAACATGCAAACTATGGTCATAAACACATTGTTCTTGCACCTGCGTGTAAAGGCTGCTCGCCCTTAGCAACAGTCCGTGTTTTGGTTCAAACGCGGTTTTTGGACGTAGGTTTCCTAGAAGGCTAATGAAATGCATACAACAAAAATAATGTATGCAGAGGAGAGGTCACGTCATGTCAGATTAGCTTAGAACAGCTGTCTTGGTCTCCAAGGAGCAGGCCAACACTGAAAACCCGCAAGGTCAAGGGGAGGGATTTTGACTGATTGGAACCACAGTTCTTAAGTGTTTGCTTATGTTACAGACATGTAGGATGAAAGATCAAATAAAAACGTCAAAACAGTTGGGCTAATATATGATGAGACCGCTAATTGTTGCTCGAAAGGTGGTCTAATGCAAGACGCAACTTAGATGTAGCTGAGCTTATTAAGTCCTAAAGATTTGCACATACGAGATCTTTTTCTCTTAGCTTGTGTTTCTCAAAGTTCTTCTGCTCCTTTCTCTAGGGAACTGAACTTCAATGACCTTCAAGAGTTCCCCGTGGCCATTCGCACACTGGCCAAGCTTCAGGAACTGTAAGTAACCGAGACTAACTTACCCGGCATACATGCGTCAGTGTGCTTCCTTTAAAGTGGACCGCTTGGCCTGGCCTCGTGCTCCTTGTAAATCCCGCTTAGTCCCTAGAATGTGGTTCTCAAGCACAAGTCTCCTGAAAAAAGCAGATGCTTGGAGATGAGCTCTTAAGTCCTTCCTTCTCAAGTATCCTAAAGTGTTTTTTGCCTGCGGGACTGCCTCCTGACAGGTGTTTCTGTAAGATACGAAGGATGTTTACATGGGCAAATGTGAATTGACCCAAACAAATGGCTCACACGTGTGCTTATAGAGGAGCTTGGGATAAAATGCAACTGGACTCGATTGTCCAAGGTGATGAATTCATTTTCGGCACCCAAAAAGGACCTTATAGCCTTGCTTATTTAACACGCGTAATTATTTTAGGCTGTTTAGAATTTTCGGATTACAATTTGCTGGCACCGTGTGTGCCATAAATTCACTTTAGCATGTTATATTCATTGCGCCGGCAGATGATGATGAATTATAAGCTGTTGCAGTAGTCGAATGCGCGGCCTCTCCGAAAAGCACGTCAGCGGTGCAATTTATAGCCTATATGTAACAGATGCAGTTAGCAAAAGCACTCTGCAAAGCTGGTCTTGATCGCTGGATTTCCTCATCCCATAGTGGATTGTGTTTAAGTGTGCAGATGGTCATATTCTCAGTCTCCATGCGTCTTACAGGGGTTTCCACAACAACAACATTAAGGCCATTCCTGAGAGAGCGTTTGTGGGGAACCCACTTCTGCAGACCATGTGAGTATCTTGTCTCAGCCACGACAGTAAAGAGCTTCTCTGTTGACTAAACATGCCTCACTGTGTGATAGAAAGACATGTTATAAAAGTCTGTTTATCTCAGCCAACGGACCAGGAAATGTGTGACAAATATTTAGGTCGTTTTACAAACGGGTGCTTTTTTTTTGGCCCTCTTTTACAATTTTAAATGTGTGCAAATGGTATGTGTAAATAAAACACCAACAAAATGCAGTTTTATGTTTACATTTATTTGTTCTCCCTGTAGTAGCAAATATATTGTGTTGCATTCAACAAAATGGACAGGGAAATACGTAAAGGATGTAATTTTATATATTAAACCCTATATTTTTTTTTTTTTTGCAGAAATTATGATTCTAAAAAGGCTGGCATTAAAGGTTTTTAAAAATAGAAAGAGAGATAAAAGCAAAATTTGCTTTATTTTGTCTATATGATAAGATTTTCATTGATAATATTTAAAATATTTTTAAACCTTTTTTTCAGTTTTAAGAGTGTTTCATGGTCACATGTCAATCCTGTTACCAACATTACTACCTATTATTAAAATAATGTACTGATGTTCCATATTTTAAAATATAGTAATAAAATAATGAAGGCATAATTAGCTCTATTTTGTCTATATATATAAAAAAAAGATCTGATTACATCAACCCTGTTACCAATTTATTTGGTTTTACATTTAAGCTTTAAAATAGCAAGAAAGAAAGAAAGAAAGAATTAGAAATAGTTTGTAATAACAGCATTTCATAAAAAAATTGTATAATTGTAAAATTGTCAACCCCATTACTGTACAGTACAACAAATAGCTACATCTCAGAATACAGCATATTAGTTTTAATTCATTTAGATTTAATATGGATATGGCACAGTGTCATTGATTAGTGCTAAAATATTATCTTTCCTGAAAGAATGTAAACATTCTCATTAAGAACGTTCTATCCAATTTCTAATGAAATGTCTTTTTCTTCTCTGTTCAGTCATTTCTACGAGAATCCCATTCAGTTTGTTGGCAGATCGGCATTTCAGTTCTTGCCAAAGTTACACACGCTGTAAGTACAAGTCTATGTGTGAAATCATAACACACACATGATTAAACAAAGCAGTTTGGCTTCCGATAAGGCACCTCTAAAGTATCAGTTGGCAAATGTGTATAATTTCCATTTCATCATTGCTTTCATTTTGATGAATACTGTAATCTTGCTCGCCTCTTGCCATCCCGTCTCTCATAAGCAAACATTAAACTAGTAATTTGTCTCCGAAAAACAGCACGATTAAATTATACCCTCATAAATGCCAAAATATGAGATTTAGCTTTTCAAAAAACTAATAAAAAGTCATTTATCTCTCTCCAATTACACAGAGTCTATTCAGATATTTTGATATGAAGTCCTCCATTGCTGATTTTGGGTAGTGTTGCGAGTGTAATCAAAATGTGGAACCAAGAGGAATAATATTGCCTTGTAGATGATGGAGAGCTAAGTGGGTACGGTAACAGTAGACATCCCTGTGGTTTTGCTGGACGACATCTTCATTAGCAGAACGATCCTCACTAATGAGTTATCTAATCTCGTTTTAGCTCTTTGAACGGGGCCACTGAGATCCGAGAGTTTCCAGATTTGAAAGGAACCACCAGCCTGCAAGTTCTGTGAGTCTGAGATCAAATGTCCCCATTTCACGCAGGATCGGTTTCACTTAAGAGACTTCCAGAAGTTCTTCCCACCGACGAGGACAAAGGAATAACCGTTGACAAAATAGAGATGCTTTTACTGAACTCTCACCATGTCGGCGAGTTTCGTACAAGGTTAAAAATCATGCAGGGAGAAGGCATACTGAACCGAGCACTTATATAAAGCCCTGTATATAATTACTGATCCTAAAGGAGCATTAAACCAGTCATTAGAGTTAAATAACAAGGCTTTTCAAATAGGTTTTGGTCGTGAATCAGTCTCATTTTTGCTAAATTTTGATAAAGCCATTGTTAATTAACCATTTTAAGGGAAAGCGTTGCACCTTTGCCTACACTGCTTGGATAGAAAGAAGTATTTTTACATTTTTCAAGAAAAAACTACGTCATTTATGTACCTACATGTCTAAAACTATCCTTTTTAATAAGATTTGTCTTATTTCCATTTAAAAAAAGCTCTGGATATACTTAAAATGTACTCCTTGTTCCAGGGATAAATCTCAATTTCTCAATTTTTCTTGATCTTTTGTAGTGCATGCCCATTCATTTGATTGTTCACTGTTTCTGTCTGCTGTTTGGCACACATTCAGTGCAAACTCTCCCTCTTGATTTTCTCTCAGTACGCTGACCCGAGCTGGACTGACCGGCCTGCCATATGATCTCTGCCACCTGCTGCCTAAATTAAGAGTGCTGTGAGTTTCCAAACACAAATACGCACCTGCAACACACAAACACATTCCAAAGCTCATCTCTAAACGATTCCTAAAGATCCGGGCTGGCAAAGGGAGTTCAAATCCACCCTGAGGAATCTGATGTAGCCAAACTTTCAAGGAGTTCCTGAAAGCCTCTTTAAACATGATCTTCAAAACACATCAGCGAGCAGATATTTAGCCAACGTTTTAGCAGTTGTGCCATGCTTGTTGCAAACAATTTAAACGTTTAAAAATGGAGTAATATTTGTAGATCAAGCAGTTTTTACTTTTTTGCTTTGCTTTAATCACTTCGCTTAAGACAGATAAGAGCAACCACTTACAGGTGGGCCAGTTCAGTTAGAGAAACCCCTGCAGGAATAGTGAAACTTGATGTAACTGTTCAGATGAAGAATTAGACCTCTGGGGAAAGTAGTTGCTTGAAATGCCATTCTCTCTCTATACATTCACTTATTCTCTCTCCAAGGTTTCTTCTTGCACAAACACTTCAATACATTAAACGAGGTAAAAATAAAAGACAAAAGCAAATACTGTATCTAGTAGGACAAATTATGATGCAATTCCATAAATAACATGTTTGTTCAAAACCAGTATAAGGGTAGAAAAGCAGCAGAACTGTAGCCCTCACGTGAGATCATGGTAATTTAAACTAAAGAAGCTGGAAGTAGATAGCTCTATGAGAAATGACATGCCTCAGTTGGGATTTAATGGGAAATGCTTAGCATTATCATTGCAGCTTATCATGCAAGTCTGTCATTTCTATATTCTAAGGGGATGTTTTCATAAAAAACAAAACAACACAAAATAAACTAAGTAATATAAAATGTTGGCTGTTCATTTACACCAGGTGTTTTTTAAACTTTTTTGTCAGCTGAACCCCTTTGACCTAAGTTATCCCCCTCAGGTTTAAAGTAAATGTTTCGCAAATTTAATGATACATTTGCATGATTATTTTTAAAAACTTTTCAATTTTCGATCAGCTAAAGGGTTACTCCTCCCCAAAATGAAAATGTTATCATTAATCGCTTACCCTAACATCAATTAAACCTGTAAGATTATGATTTTTAGGATGAAAACCGAGAGGATTGTGACTGTGGAAAGATACTCTGTATAAATCAAAGCATAAATACACGTACAAGACGTATCTTTCCATTGCATCTAATGTGAATAGCGTCCACTGGATTCTGTCCAAAATAGCGCTACGGAGACTTCACGGTGATTAATAGTTAAATAAGCTTGTTATTTTTGTTATCTTTCCGTACAAAAAAAGTATTCTCGTAGCTTTGTAATATTAAGGTTGCCACTGATGGCAGATGGAGCATTCAGACAACTCTTTAATACTTTTTTGCACCTTGACAGTCAGTGATTGGAGTAACCCTTTAATGTTTCAGTAGTTTTTACATTACATCATATTACTGTAATGTACCAAGAAATCTTTAGATTTTTCCACAATATCCTTTGATACAGAGTTTCCTAAAAATATAGTCTATTAAAATCTCTAGCAGTTGAGTGTGAAGCGGCTGGGATGAGAATCAGCACCTCCAAATCTGAGGCCATGGTTCTCAGCCGGAAAAGGGTGGCCT